>JAYEVE010000810.1:600000-1144150 GCA_036346375.1 Guadua angustifolia | reverse complement strand
TCACAACCGTAATCTTGAATGTGTAGTCTGACAATCGCAACCAACATCTTGTAATAAGTGTATTCTATCACAGCTGTAATAAGATCCAAGGAACTTCCGCCGTCAATGAGCACTTGTCCCACCGTGGTGTTACTGATGGTCGGGTTTACGACTATTGGAAGCTTCTAGAGCTTGGTTAATCCAAGGGGACAATCATCCTTGTAAAAGGTAATGGGCAACTCGGACCCCGTGAGCTGCTGCACAGGGGGCTTGCCCTGAGCGATGTGGTGCACCTTTCGTGCCGCCTCCTTTAGGTCCCGATGAGATTTGTAGGCTGAGGAGCCCCCGAATATTACCGCAATATGATTGCGAGGCTCCTGGTTGTCCGTGTCCTCTTTGTCGTTAGTGGGCTTTTTGCCCTTACTGCTCTCGCCTTGCTCTAGGAGCGTATGTATGGGGCCTTTGCCATTGTAGAATTGCTCTAAGCAAAACACCCAGGTCCGACAATTGTGGAGGTCGTGCCCGTACGCCTGATGGAGAAACGGTCGCTCAGCGGGACGCCTTGGTCGTTGCGGCACTAGGGTGGTCGACCCCTGCCTCTTGCACTAAAATTCTTACGCTGCTGTGGCTGCGAAGCTCGTGGCTAATGTTGCTCGATAGCCATGACCATGCTTGGCGCAGATGACCTCGTTTTCTTCTTCTTGATCTTTTTCTCCATGGAGCCTGCATTCTTCTTACTCGTGGAGCCTTCTAAGCCGGGTTGAGGCAGGAGCTTGCCCTCATCAAGCATTTTCTTCCTTCGGGCGCCTCATCGGCGTCACAGCATCTTGATCGGCCATGCATAACAACTCGCTGACCGTTAGATCAGGATGGATCTCCAGATCTTGCGTGAAGCGGATGTCTCAGACCCCAAACATGAAAGCGCAGATGACTGCCTCTTCCAAGACATTCGGGATCGAATTCTGCACTTGAATGAACCTTTGAATGAACTGTCGCAAAGACTCACCTTCTGTCTGGATCAAGCGCTTGAGGTCGCGCTATTTGCCCGGGCGGGTGTAGCAGCTCTGGAAATTTGCTCTGAGTGCACTGTTGAGCTGCCTCCAGGAGTGAATTGACCCCTCCTAATTGAAGGGCCAAGTCCGAGCAGCTCCGTCAAGCACAGTAGGTAGGAAGTTAGCCATAACTCCCTCATCACCTCCAGCTGCCAAAATCGTTGTGGTATAAATGGAGAGGAACTCATCTGGAATCTGAGTCCTATTAAATCTCTCGATGTGGCCAGGTTTGAACTTGTTCGACCACGAGACATTACGAAGAGACGCCGCAAAAGCCTGACATTCGAAAGCCGAGTCATTGTGGTGGCCTCTTCGGCTATAGTGATCACGACGATCATCGCTACGGTGGCTTTCGACACGCGGACCAAGGCGAGAGAAAACTTCTCGATGTCGGTGCGATGGGGATCGGTCTGAGGCAGAATGCTCGGTATGCCTATGACCATGACGAGCATACCTTTGACCCCATGTGGTTGCTCGGGAATAACTCCGAGAGTCCTCGCGGTACCGATCATACCTCCCACGGCCTTCCCGAGCAAGGCTTCAAGAAACACCGTGACAGGAGCAAACCGGGGTGTGATGCCGATTTTCCTGGGAAACGCTCCGGGCTTCCTTGTCACGAGGTGACCTTGGAAGCTTCATGTCGACGGCGAGTTTCTCCAAGTCATCAGCTACAACTGCACCCATTGCCTCCAGAGCTTGTAGTCACTCCCTGCTCTGGGGAACGAGAGGAGGCAAGTTTGGTCGATGATCACGTACATGCTCTAGTGTGCCACACCCGTCGAAAATCTCGTGAGCTAAGCTTTTAGCCCTAGTGCTCGGTTTTTCACGAGCTTGACAGCGGATGCTCGACAAGGTCCTATTTAAGGACGCTTCCAGGTGGTTTCTGGCGCTTCATAGCGGCGATGACAGGTAGCCCCTACGGATTCAATCTCGGGGTCTTCTTCTCCTTCCGCCATGTTGACATCGTAGGAATGCGAGAATCGTGAAGGTGACATCATGGTGTCTCCTCGTGATGCAGTTTCGTGATTGGGCTCGAAATGGTCATGAATGTCCAGACCATCGTAAAGTCCATCACACTCCTCATCATCTGCGAGGGTATCACGTTGAGAGCGGAGGTATCGCTCTTGCGCTATAGCCATCGGGGAAGACTCCCGGGCTCGGTGTGACCTCTATGTCAGTGACACTGACTACGCCTTCATCGGCATAGTACATGTCATCATCCTCAGCGCTATCGAAGGCACAGAGGTCTTGAGTATCCTGGGAATTTGACATCTTCAGGGATTCTTCATGAAAGGATCTGCTAGTGACGTATCCCACGGATGGCGCCAACTGCCGACGTTTGGGAAACAGGTCCCCTGTCGAGCTTACTTGTTGAATGAAGGATCAAGAGAGCCCCTTTTAGGTGAAGGGTTTGCGTCTGAAGAATGCTCCTAGAAAGGATACTCGAAAAATAGACAGTGGGGTTTATACTGGTTCGGGCCTCTCACAGCGGAGATAATAACCCTACTCCAATAATCTCACTATTGCTTGTGAAACTTCTTACAGAAAGGCTCGTGTATGCTTGTGTCTTGTTTTCTCCTTGTTCTCCCCTTTACCAATCTACTAGGGGGTTCTTATAGCTTACAAGATACGAACTAATAATGTGCCATTTACTGCACTAACCGTGGCTATAATTGTAGCATTGATTCTTGCCACGTTTCTGTCGTGGGCATAACGGCCCTGGATCGTGGCGTAATTATCGCCACGTAAACATCGTGGGGTGAACATGATCTTTCAATCATGCTCGTGGATTTCCCCGCTCTGACCGATCTTGCGAGCTCCCGAGCTTGCATGCTCGGGGATGAGCATGGGTGCTCGTAGACGAGCATCGGGCCTACTCCAATCGGGCGGACCCGCTAGCTAGACTATTCAAGGGTCCTCCTTAAGAACACCATCCAAGGGCATGCATGGTTGACTAAAACTGGATGCCAGGGTATAACAGTCCTTTATGGAAATTATTCAATCCCCGACAGTAACCAACTTACTGCACTTAATTGTGATCGCAAGTCACTTGAAATCATTGACCAATTACCACTAGGGAATACTGATGATGCAGACAAATCATGTAAAATTAACAAGACAGAGAGGCTGAAGATGAATCCTCAACCCAATGAACAAATAAGGGAAGTTCCCATCGATCCTGCTGACTACTCAAAAACTGTTCAGATAGGGTCGTTAATGGATGCCAAATAGAAAGACGCAATCGTTACTTTCCTCTAAGCTAACGTAGATGTGTTCGCGTAGAAAACATCCGATATGCCTAGGGTTCCAAAGGAAGTAATAGATCACAAGTTAGCCATACAATTTAACATACGACTAGTGAAGCAGAAGCTATAGTAATTTGCTCCTAATAGGCAAGAAGCCATCTAATAAGAGTTAGATAAACTCTTGGAAGTTGGTTTCATTCACAAAATTGATCATCATGGTTAGCTTGCGAATCTGGTCATGGTCAAGAAAGCAAATGGTAAGTGGTGCATGTGCGTCAATTTCACTAGTTTAAATAAAGCTTATCCAAAAAATAATTTTTCTTTGCCTAGGATCGACCAATTGGTAGATTCAATAGTGGACTGTGAATTGATGAGTTTCCTGGATGCATACTCAGGTTATCATCAAATAAACGTGGTAAGCAAAGATAAAGAGAAGACTTTCTTCATTACCTCGTTCGGCGTCTACTGCTACAGGATGATGCCTTTCAAGCTGAAAAATGCTAAAGCCATGTACCAGCGACATATGCAGAAGATATTTTATAGTCAGATTGGACATAATATTAAGGCTTATGTCGATGATCTCATTGTAAAGAGTAAAACAGGCTCTAAATATTTGTCAGATTTGACTAAAATGTTTAGTAATTTGAATAAATATCAAATTAAGCTTAATCCAGAAAAATGTGTCTTTGGCATTTTTTTGGAAAATTGCTTGATTTTCTTGTCTGTTTGTGAGGTGTCGAGGTAAATCTTGAAAAAATTAAAGCTATTGAATTCTTAAGATCACCTTCTACATTAAAGGAGGTTCAAGGTCTAACTAGCAAGATGGTTGCTCTCAGTCATTTTATCTCGAGATCAAAAGAATGTGGTTTCCCTTTCCTGAAGGTAGTATGAAAACATGACAAGTTCCACTAGTCGGATCAAGCGGATAAAGCCTTCAATGACATGAAAGCCTATTTGCAAAGCCCACCTACTCTAGTCTCACCCAACCTTGGAAAGCCTTTGTTGGTTTATTTAGCAGCTTCAAATAATGTGGTCAGTGCTGTACTGATCGTTGAATGAGATCAAATTCAGAAATCTGTTTATTACGTAAGCAAGGTTTTTCATAGACCTAAGGAGTGATACTCTCAGGTTCAAAAATTGCCTTACGCCCTATTGATGACTTCTAAAAAATTGAGATATTATTTCCAATCTCATCGGATTATAGTACTATCATCTTTTGCCTTGGGGAGTATATTACATAACCAAGACGCAACTGGCTGGATTGCTGAGTAGGCAGTCGAATAAGGATCATTTGATATCCATTTTGTGGCCCGAACAGCAATCAAAATTCATTTGATATCCATTTTGTGGACCGAACAACAATCAAGTCTCAAATTTTGACAAATTTTATTGTTGAATGGAGAAACAGTGAACCCTTTGTACAAGATGATAGGATTGATACTAACTATTGAAAACTGTACTTTGATGGTTCTCGAGAGGTAAAGGGCTCGGGGGCTGGCATAGTATTAGTACCAGTTAAAATATGTAATCAAGATACATTTCCCTACTACTAACAATGTGGCAGAGTGTGAAAGTATTCTAGTCGGGCTCCCAGCAGCAAAATCCCTTGCAGTCTATCGGCTTTTTGCGGTGGAGATTCGCAATTAGTCATAAACTAGGTTAGCAAGGAATACAGGATGTTCGATGAGGTAATGGCTCACTACCTAAATGAAGTGAGGAAATTAAAAAAATACTTTAGTCATTTCAAAGTCTAATACATTTCGCTAAAAGACAATGTCTTAGTGAATCAGTTATCCAAACTGGGTTCCTCACGATCTCCTGTTCCAATAGGTGTGTTTTTTGAATGTCTGTCCAAACCTTCTATAGACACATCCATAGGAAACTCCCCGACTAGAGAAGAGGTTGGAGTCCTTGAGCAGAATTCGGATTGAGCCAAACCATTTAAAGCCTATCTAGAAAATGGGACACTGCTTGAGGATGTTCACAAAAAATGTAGATTAATTCAAAAGGCACGAATGTACAAAATTATCGACAATAACCCATATAAGAAGGGCACGCATGATATTCTCATACGATGTTTAACCTAGAAATGGGGAAAAACATTACTTAATAAGATACATGGGGGCTTGTGTGGGGCACATGCTTCATACAGAACACTGGCCGGTAAAGTTTTATAACAAGGTTTTTATTGATCCACTGCCTTACAAGATGCAATGCATCTAGTGATAACCTGTAAGCAATGTCAATTTCATGCTTCCCAAATATATTTATTGCTAATCAACTACAAGACATACCTCTTTTATGGCCATTCTCGATATGGGAAATTGATATAGTAGGTCATTTACCAAGAGTAACTAAGAGATTTAAATTCCTACTTGTTGCAATTGATACATTCACAAAATGAATTGAAGTTGAGCTTGTAGTCTCTATTACGGCTCAAGCTGCAAAGAAATTCTTTATGAAAAATGTAGTCACTAGATTTGGTATACTTAGTAGACTAATTACTAACAATGGATCACAATTCATTAGTGGTCTATTTTAAGAATACTATGATGAAATAGGCACAAAAATTTATTACACTTGAGTCCACTCATCACGTAGAGTAACATAGTAGTTGAAAGAGATAATGGTCAAATCATACAAAGTAAATAGAAAAGAGTGTTTGATCATCTTACCAAATGCTTGGAGACTTGGGTTGATGACCTGTACTCTGGGCCATCAGAACAACGACTAGTAGAGCAACAAGAGAAACTCCTTTCTAACTAGTCTACAGAGCAGAAGCTATGTTGCCAAGTGAGATTCATTTAGGATCTACACGAACTTCTTTCTATGAACAGATCAATCAAGAATACCAGCGCAAAAATGACATCAATCTCTTAGAAGAAAAGTGAGACTGAGCACTTATTGATACGGATCGCGGTCCCGATCTTCACGACGTAGGATCACGAACAAGATAACTAGCTGAAAACAGCCGGATAACTAGTGCAACGACAAATAAAACTCAAAGCCAACCACCGTCTTTAACAAGCAACCTGAATCGAGGATTAAGCCCAACCACACTCTCACAGTAACCAACCAACACAACACGGAATCAATGGACCAGGAGCACCAATTGGGAGCCGATGAAGCGGCCGCCTCAGAATCCCGTGAGGAAATCACAAGAGCAAAGGGGTAGAGATCTCTCTCTAAGTTTGCTAGCACATAGCTGAACAAAGGGTCTATATTCTAAATATCCAAGTGTGTTCCAAATGGATAGAATACATGGGTATTTATACTAGGAACATCCCTCCTAGTTTAGGTGTGAAAACAAATAGTTTAAGTGTGAAAGCGAAAAGGCTAGGTATGAAAGCAAATGGTTAGGTGTGAAAGCAAATAGCTTAGGTGTGAAAGCGAAAAAGCTTGGTGTGAAAGCAAATAGAATTTGCGCAGCATTTTAACAGCCTGTGCGTTCTTCAGTACAATGGTCATTACAACCTACTGGAAAGTCCAAATGATGGAAGGTTTATTGCATTTGAAAGTAGACTTGATAAGCTTTCAATCAAGTACTCATGGACCCAAATTTCCCTCGGGATTCAGGAGATATGATCGTTTCATTTTGGCAGTCCGAACTGAACACACTACTACAGAATTGACCTTTCCTACCGGCCTATCAGTACCGGTTGGGTACGAACCAGGGCTGATAGTTAGAACAATCCGATTCAACGCTCATGAGGTCTGGGGGATATTAATCTTGGTTCAAAACACCAACCCATCTTGATGGTCTCATCGATGCGGTTAGGTTCGTAACGAACCGGTACTATTTAGCGGAGTTCACTAGTCTGGGTTCGTGACATGAGCCGTCTCGATGTGAGACCATCATTACCGGTTGGTGTCTTCAACCCAGATCTTGAGTTCAATTTAAACTTCTTCCTCCTCCGCTCTCGCCAAACCCGGATCATTTCAACTGCTTGAAAAAACGGTGGAACTTCACCAAGAGCTTCAAGGGAGGAGGTGCTGCCCAAAATTTCAAAATTTTGGTCATTTTACTCACAACCAAGGTAACTAAGGTTAGTAATATCATTCTTCACTTCATTTGGTGTTAAATGGAGCCTCTTTTTGCTTGAATTATGAAGAAAATTTGATCTTTTCCCATGATTGATGAAAAATTATGAATGTAGAGGAGGTGCTGTCCAAATTTCAAAATTTTGGTCATTTTACTCAAACCAAGGTAACTAAGGTTAGTAACATCATTCCTCACATCGCTTGGTGTTAAATGGAGCCTCTTTTTGCTTGAATTATGAAAAAATTTGATCTTTTCCCATGATTGATGAAAGATTATGAATGTAGAGATCTAGCTTGATCTTTTCAAATAGGATACAAAAACTTGTTGTGTAAGCTTAGAATTTGCTTGGATTATAATGTAGCTCGCATTTAATGTGTGGATCTAGCTTAAATTTAGGTTTTAGTTCCATCGATCGATGAAGGATGAGGTTTGGTTACACGTAGTTGGGGAGAATGGTGCATGGAAATCATGGAGTTTGGGATCTTCAAATGGCAATGGTTATGTGGAAAAGAAGAAATTCAAATTCATTTGCTAATTAAAATAATATCGAAAATATGAATGGCTTTATAGAAAATATAAAATGTGTTCAATATTTGAGAAAAGTTTTCAAAAATACTTTGGAATATTTTAAACTTAGAAAATTACTTCTAGTATAATTTTGGTTTTAATTTCCATCGACAAATTATTTTTGAAAACATCAAGAATTAAGTGCTAGAGATTTAGAAAAAATAAAAATAAATGATTGAATAATAATTTGGAAATTTTTAGGGTGTTACAATTTCAACAGAATTTGCAAACAAAGTCATTGTGAATTTTGTTCAAATTTTGAATCCGACTCGATCGACCAATTCTTTTTGTAGGTTGCAAAAACTTGTTGTGTGAGTTTATATTTTGCTTGGATTATTATTTAGCTCGGATTGAAGGTGTGGATCTAGCTAATATTTAGGTTTTGGTTCAACAATTCATTATCGGAAAATGAGCTAACAATTATCTTGATGTAACATAATGTAGATGGACCGGCGATGGATGTACATGGATCGGCGCTCCCTGAGTTCTTGCGAGGTTTGCAAGACTTTCTTCGTCTTGGCGATGCACACACGACGTCGGGCTACATATCTTTGTCCATGCATAGGCTGCAAGAATGAGAAGGAGTGGCCAAAATTCAGCCACCTTCACTTTCATTTGCTCACAAGAGGTTTCATGTCAAACTATACTCGCTGGACCAAGCACGGTGAAGAAGAGATTATCTGAGGAGGCGGTGAAGAAGAAGAGGCGGACAACAATATCCCGGACGCTGGTCAACACGGTTCTTTCGAAGATACATTGGGGGAGTGTGGTGATGATGACCTAGACCAGATGTTGCGTGATGGAGAGGGAGAATACATCGATGAAAGACATTACGAAAAGTTCCAGCGCCTATGGGAGGACCACGGAACACTATTGTACCCAAACTGTCGACAGGGCCATAAAAAGTTGCGTACCACACTAGAACTGATGCAATGGAAGGCGACCAATGGATTGTCTGATAAGGGATTCGACGAGTTGTTATGTCTCATAAAGAAGTTACTTTCGAGAGGGAACACATCGCCCGAAACTACGTCGATGCCAAACAAGTTATGCGCCCTTTGGGGTTGGAGGTCTGAAGATACATGCATGTCGTAATGATTGTATCCTTTATCGCAATGAGTATGAGGATTCGGACTGTTAAAGAGATAGAAATTCTCGGACTGTGTTCCTCCACAATATGTTCCCTTCGAGAGAATGCGTGGGTATCCTAAAGAAGTATGTTAAATCGGTCTCGCCAGAGAATCGCATTCAGCAGGTGTCGCCAATAAAGGAGGTGATCGAGTTTTGTGTTAGTTACATTGATGATCTGAATTCGATTGGCGTCCCTCAGATCACGCCATGAGGGAGGCTACGGGAAAAGGGACTTTAGGGAGAAAAGAATCCTATAGCGACGATCTACTTGCATTTAAACAAGCACATTTCACGGATTGAAACAAGCAACATGAGTGGCTCAGTATATCTATGATCATGAAATGAGTCTACGTGCCCAATACCCGAGAAGTCGAGATAAGTGGATCGCAGATGGAGCAAATGGATCATTTCGACTAGTTACAAAAGCAATTGTTGGGCAAGCAGGCAGACGATGAACAATTGAAACTCTTGGCTCGAGGACCATCCACAACAATCATATCATTTTCAAGGGTATGAGATAAATGGGTACACATTTTACACGACAACCCAGGATAACAAAGCACCAACCAAAACAGTGGGCGTCCATTATAGATGCCTTGGACAAAATGAAAAGATGAACACCTACTATGGTTTCATAGAGAGATCTGGGAGGTAGAGTACGGGCCATTAAAAGTCCCTCTGTTTTGGTGCCAATGGGTCAAACCGGCAGTAGTGGATATCGATAAGTACGGTATGACAACTGTGGACCTCAAGCAAGTGGCCTATAGGGACGAACCGTTTGTGCTCGCTAATGATGTGACACGTATTCTATGTGATGGACATGGACAACAAACCAAAAAGCGAAGGAAGAAGACTAGCGATGCGATCGACCAAGGCGCCACGTGGTTCTTCGGGTAAAAGAAGGATTAGCCGGAGTTGAGGCCGTCACGGACGAAGAAGAGTATAATCGATTCGACGAGTTGCCTCCTTTCACGGTGGACATAGACATTAGTGTCTGAATGATACTGAGGAATCTCCTACATACGCGCGATCATAATGAAGGATCACTTGTAAAAGCAAAGTATGTTAGCAAATAAGGATTGCTTTGCTTTCTTTTGGTGTAATAGACTACTAACATACTAGTTTCTCATTCCTCTAGAGGTTTTCCTGTTGCTCCGTATTTTCTGTTCAAATTGTACTAATATTTGACTAACAATATTGTTCAAGTCCCTCTGTACTAATATAACAAGGTGACAATTTGCAATGGAATTATAAGAGTGCAAAATTACTTTATTTCTTACAATCTTAAAAAAGGCAAAATGAATCTAAAGTGGTAAAAGCATTTTTAAAAATTATTTAATGAAACAATAGTTAAACATTAGATTTAAAAAAGAAATCTTAAAAAAGGCTAAATGAATCTAAAGTGGTAAAAGCATTTTTAAAAATTAGTTAATGAAACAATAGTTAAACAAGAGATTTAAAAAAGAAATCTTAAAAAAAGGCTAAATGAATCTAAAGTGGTAAAAGTATTTTTAAAAATTATTTAATGAAACAATAGTTAAACAAGAGATTTTAAAAAGAAATCTTAAAAAGGCTAAATGAATCTAAAGTGGCTAAAAAAAAGAAGAAGAAAAAAGAAGGGCTAGGGGGCACGAGCGGGGCTCGAACCCGAGACCTCACGGATCGGGAGAGCTCGCACTCAAGTGCCTCGCACTAGCCAGGGGGGAGGAAGATTTCTTATCGAGAGGTACGGGCGCTAAATTGTTTTGAGTTTTATAAACCCTTCACATCAGTCCCGGTTGGTGTATCCAACCGGTACTAATAGTGCCTAGGGTCGCCGAGGTGACCCATCAAGACCAGTTGGTCAGTCCCGGTTGGTGTATCCAACCAGACGATGTGAGACATCGATGCAGTTGGATACACCAACCGGACCGATGGTGCACCTATAAATCCTCTCCCGCCTCCTCTTTCCCAATTTTGCTACTCCCGCCATTGTTCCCCACTCTCCTCCTCCTCCCGCTTCGTTTGCAAGACCTCCGACAGCAGGGCGCCTCCAACGACCCCACCTCCTCCTCGCCTCGACGAGCCCCACCGCCGCCGTCCTCGCCTCCAGC
Source organism: Guadua angustifolia (assembly GCA_036346375.1). Taxonomy (NCBI): domain Eukaryota; kingdom Viridiplantae; phylum Streptophyta; class Magnoliopsida; order Poales; family Poaceae; genus Guadua; species Guadua angustifolia. The sequence continues at coordinate 1,133,040 of JAYEVE010000810.1, read as the reverse complement.
CTTGCCTCCGCGCCTTGCCTCCGCCGCTGTTCCCCTTCGGCCTTCGCCAACCCTAGGGTTTGTGCCCTCCTTACCCGATGAGATCACTTGTCACTTGATAAAATAATATGCGGTTGGGTGCCCTCCTTACCCATCGTTCCCCTCGGCCTTCGCCAACCCTAGGGTTTTGTTACATTGGTAAATTTTGCTTGGGTTGTAACGACATTCTGGTTGGTATCCTCAAGAGTGAAAGTCTTTGGGAGTTTGTCTTTGTCGATTCTAGAACTAACAGATGGTCTTTGTCGATTCGACATGGATGATGGTTTTGGATTGGTGGTCTGAAACCATGTGGTTTTGCCTCATTGGTGCCCGAGTGATTGGTTTTGGTTGCGTTGCTGCGTTTGAGAAGCAAATTTATCTGTTGGTGTTGATTCAGTGAACCGATTAAGAAATTTGAGGACTAGCCATCGAGCTAGAGGTATTTCTTGATCTAGAGGCACTGTTTTTGTTCTCTTATCTTTGCTTTCGATGATGATTAAGTTGAATGAGGCAATATTAATCTGACTAGATAGTGATTATCCTCTGTGAGTCAGCACTGTTTAGATTATTGTGACTGGTTTGGCATCACTGTCGTAGGCAAAATTATTGCAATTCTGTTGTTCAGTAGCTTTTCATCCATAATTGAGTATTAGTGAGTCAATTTTCTTAAACGGTGCTGAACTGAATAGAATCACTAATTTCATATTGATATACCCTGTGATATATTGCTTAAATTTGGTGTTGGAGGGCTTCTTTGAAGCAACCCATCAAGTTCTTAAATCTGTATAGATTCACTAATTTCAGATTTGTATACCCTGTGATATATTGCTGAAATTGGTGTTGGAGGGCTCATTTGGAGCAACCCATCAATTTATTAAATCTGAGAGCAATAGTTGTATGACTCCATTATTGCTCCTTGTTATCTTGCATTTGATCCTTCTTTGGTGGAAGGAGAGGTATTGCTCTATGATGTTATTTGGGTTTCTTAATGAACATGACGTTTAATGAAATGATCTAAGCCTTGAACTGCTAGACTTGCATGATTGAAATTATTGGTTATTTTCATTACGTTACATACAATTTGGATTTCATGTGGTAGCTCGATCCATCATTGTAATGAGCTGATTGTGACATGAAATTCTGTTATCTGTAATGAGTATATAGCATATGGTCATTACATTATCCTTGTAATGAGTATATAGCATATGGTCATTCTTGTTATTTTGTTATCCTTGTAATTTCATTTATCCCAGTAATGAGTATATATCCTGTAATGAGTATATAGCATAGTAAGGTGTATTGAGTATATAGCATATGGTCATTCTGTTATCCTTGTAATGAGCTAATTGTGACATGAAATTCTTGATACTTTACTAGACTATTTATAAATATCAAGATATACTTTCTTTCTATGCAATGCATCATATTGACAATGTTATGGGCCAATGTTATGGGCATCATTCATTATCTGAGATATACTTTCTTTCTATGTATGTGTGAGATTTCTATGTCTTTATTACAATTTTCTTGTGCATGTTAAGGTGGTAAGAGTTCAAGGCTTAAGTCACTAAATTAAATTGTCTAGCCCATTTGTGATTGAGGTGAAGATTCTAAATCTTCATTTAAACCCAATAATCTGAGAGCAATCAAACTAGAGTTTCGTGAATTTTGAAATTTCTATTTTTATTGATCGGTTTCTATGTATATGTGAGATTTCTATGTATGTGTGAGATTTCTATGTATATGTGAAGTTTGAAATGTATATGTATCATGTCAAATGAATATGTATCATGTGAATTATTCTAATTTCTGGTGAATTTTGAAATTTCTATTTTTATTGATCAGTTTCTATGTATATGTGAGATTTCTATGTATGTGTAAGAAAGTGATACGTGAAAGAAGACAGCAACCAAGTCCATTTCAAGCGAGCCTGCCTCCTCATGGCTTCGCCTCGGTGTCTTAGGACGCCTCGTGACATCCATGCTTCTTGAACTTGCAGGGCTTATTTTTTAAAAAATTATTTTTGTGTGGAATAAGAATGATTCATTATTTTTATTAAGCAAATATATTCTTAAGTATATATGAATTTTTTCATATTATTTTTTCATTTCGAGATGTATATGTATCATATGAAATTTTTCTAATGTATATTTTAAAGTTACATGTGCACATGTTTGTAGCATGAGGTCACAACATCACTTGATTTCCTCTCAACTCTAGCAAAATTACCATCGTATAGTATTTGGCCGATTTACATTAGGAACATCTTCGGCGTCGCCGCCCATCCTCTCTACCGTCTCTTCCCCACCATCTTCCACGCCGTTTTAGAGTAGTACCATCAGCTTTACATGAAATGTGATCTATTTTCGTTAATTTTCAGTGCTTCTTCTAGCCTAAGAAACGATGATGGACGAAGAAGAATTTATGAGAAGTTTGATTGCGGGATGTGATGATCATGAGACGGCGAAGCTGCACCGCCACCGAGGCCAATGAGGTTTGAAAAGAGCACGATGAGGTAGCGAGGTAACAATCGATCACGTTCATGATTGTTGGTTCTACTACCATGCTAAGCCAACATCTGACCGTTCATGATTGTACCATGCTTTCAAATCGGTCAACCAGGTAGGCAATCACGTCAGCGAGGTCCAAGCAAGAAGAAGAAGGCAAGACATGTTATCACCGAAGTCGGCGAGGACGGCCGACCTCTTGCACCCTCGGGCGCTTTTGGCGTTCAATTGACATCGCGGCGTCCCACGTTAGGGACCACGTGGCAATTAGCATAGCAAAATGGGATCAGTCCTCAAGATACTGAATAACATGCTTTGGAGCGATGTGAAGGAGACATTCACCTTCCCCAAAGGACCGAAGAGAAAGTGAAGAGTTACACTCTCAAGAAGATGGCGGTCGCATTCCAGACTTATAAAAAGAAGCTGAACACGGAGTATATCAAGAAGAATCGAACGCCCGACTTCAACAAGCACCCAAAGTTGCAAGATCACTGGGATGCGTTTGTGAACTATAAGACTTCGGACGAAAGTCAAAGTTTGAGTGAGAAGAATAAGCTGAATGCACAGAAGAAGAATTATCACCACCGACTCGGCCCTGGTGGTTACCGCCATGCAATACCAAAATGGGAGAAGAGGGAACAGGACCTGCTAGCGAAGGGTATCGCACCCGCAACAACGGATTGGCCCGACAGAGCAAAGCATTGGTTCTATGCTCACGGCGGCGCCCTTGATGATAACGGCAATGCTGTGTTTGGGGAGTGATGAGGACATCACCAACATGGATACGACCAACGTGACCGCTGCCCCTCCTTCCTCTCCGGTTTCTCCAATGACTACCGACGCTGCTCCATCTTCGTCACAAATGATCGACGCTGCGGCAACTTCGTCGCCGAGAGGCCTTAATCCAAAAGCTCAGCTATTCAAGCCCACATCAACAGACAAGGGCCTCAAGCACACACCCCGAGAACAGCCCACGCATCAAGGAAGGCCCATATGGAAGCCTAAGATGCCAAAAAGCCCGGTTCGGCCATCCAGCAGTATGCCAACTTCAAACGGGCATAACTTGGGCTCCCGGACTCCGTTTTCAGCATGCGAGCACCCGTTTGAAAGCATAGGAGATAAGCTTTCCAATGGATCCAGCCCCACTTCCAAATTCCCTCCAGAACGACAGAAAAATACAGAACAATGTCACGGGCCAGAAATTCGGTCTTGTGTCACTCACTTTTGAGCCTATGGCCCATGTATCTTAGGGTTTTGGTGGCCACCACTCTTTGGCTGCCCTACACCTCCTGGCCGCCGCTATATATGTGGCCGCCACCGTTCTTTTACACTTAGATTTTGTTGTGTTTTGGTAGACCCTTGTCGTCCCTCCTCGTGTTCGCGTGTGTCGACTAGACCACCCGTGACGAGAAAGAACCTCACCTTTGTATCTTTGAGATTATTGGATTGGAATTGCTCTCACCTTGTTCTTGCTTGTTCTCGGTTGCAGCAGGTACAAGGATCGATCGGGTCTTGATTCGGTTGATCGTCTCGTGTGGTGACGTTGCGATTGCTTGGTTGCTGATCTCGTGGTTAGTAGCCGTTCCATCTACTTCGTGCATCATCAAACCAACGTATCGTTCTCATTAGAAGATCGGGCCGACCCCTGTGCGCATCAAGTGATATCAGAGCGACGGTTGCCTGGTGAGAACACCTTATCCTTATTTAGTTCTTCTTGTTCATCCTAGAGTCCAAAAAATAGCCACAAAAAGTCTGTTTTGTCGTGTGTTTGATCTAATCCGAGCCCCTTTTGGCCTTTACTATTACTACCTAGTTTAATTCTTGTTGAATTTGCGTTGCATCGTCGTGTCGTTGCTGGTCTTAGCGTTTTGATCTTTAAAGTTTCGAGTTCTTATCACGTTCTTGTCACCAAGTTGAACTCCATCGCGTCGTCACGTCCAATTCGGATCCACCTCTGTCCAGTTCGGTATTTTGGTCATAACTCCCTCACACGAACTCGGATTTTTCTGTTCTTGTACTTTCCTGAAAGCTTGAGAAATTATATACAACTTTGTCCATTGTGAAACTTTCTAGAAATGCCATCTTCTTGCCCAAAATCCCGTCGGATTGGAATCTGTTTTCGTCCTGGATTTTCTGAGCAGTATGTATTTCGGGGTCAATATCTCTGGCTTCCCTTATCCAAAATAGACGTTCCATATATGCAAATCGATCAGCTCGAAAAGATCTACAACTTTCCAGTTATACATTTTTGCATTGGAAGCTAGTAGAAACCCAAAAAAAGCGTTTGAAGTTTCTGCATAGTAGATCTCTTTGCAGCAGAAAAAAAGTTTGAGTTGTAATTCATCATATGTGCCACTTGTTAATATAGAAGGAAGAATTTTTTTTTTAAAAAAGGCAAGTGCATATAAAAGAGCCGCACTAAAAGGTGGAAAAAAAGCCCTAGCTATTTGCTTGTGTCTTTGTGGTCATTCAGTTCTTTGTTTACGTGACTTCATTGGTGTCTAGGCTCGCGTCTCTAATACGGTCTAGCCTAGGACCAGACAAAATCTTTTTATCGTTGAACGTTCTTTCAACTTGTTTTGGCTAGTGTGGTTCTAGTATATCCTTTGCTACATATTATACCTATCCAAGCTCCACCTACTATTAACCACAGGAGAAACACCTTGCAATCGCTTTGTCACCCCTGAGTCCATATTACCATCATCCCTCGATTGAACCTTGAAAAGCTGCAGGGCAAGAATGGGTAAGAACTTGGTGTGAGCTTGAGCGTGTGAGATCCTCCATTATCCACATATTAGTAGATAGGAATATACATTTTTGCGTGTATTTTTCTTGTCTACCACTAATAATGGCAGTCCACGAAAGAACGATGATCTATACTTGAAGATGATCCAAGCATTCCGCCAGAACAAAGAAATATATCACGAAACTTAATCATGAGTTTGAGAAAAGAGAAGAAATTGAAAGAAAAAAACACAGTGAGTTCATGGAGAAATGGCGAAATGAAGAATTAAAAAATGAAAAGGTCGAGTATGGGACTATCCCTTCAATCAAGAATGAGAAGGAACTACTGAAGAAAGAAGTCAAGCCTACACAATCTAAGAAGAAGGATAGTAAGTGTATTTCAATATGTAACGATAAGAATGTGCTTGCTATTCCTGCGACTAACCCTGTAGGCAATAATGATCAAGATGGTGTGCACCGAAGTCTTTGCAATAATGACGACAACTACATGAGCCTCATGTCTCATCGCCTACTTAGTGCACCCGATGGAGCATGCCAATGAAACTCAACGCAACAACTTATTCCAAACTAAGTTTGTTGTGCAAGAACGCTGCATTACACGTCATCATTGATGGAGGAAACTGTAGCAACCTCGCAAGTCTACACATGGTCGAGAAACTTGGCTTGACCACGACTCCACTTCAGTAACCTTACTCAATGGAATGGTTCAACTCAATTGGTAAGGTTCAGGTAACACAAACTGTGCAAGTTCCTGTCTCCATTGGTTCATACCATGATCATGTTTATTGTGATGTCATACCTATGGAATCATATTCACTTTTATTAGGTAGACCATGGTTATATGATGTTGATGCTATTCACTATGGTAGAACCAATCAATATACTTTCAAGTTTAATGGAAAGAAATTGGTTTTGAATCCAATGACTCCTGCTGAGCTAGCCAAAATTAATGCAAAAAGAACTAATGGTAAAGAACATAAGGAAGACAAACTTGTTAATGGTGTACAACAATCTAAACCAATGTTCAAGAAAGAAATTCTTTTAAATAAGATTGTTTCCTCACATGATATTGCTTTGCAGACATCTGTTTCCTTGCCTCTGTTGCCACTAACCTACGCATGATCATGAGAAGGAGTCGAGGATGACTCCAATTCAAGAAGGGGAGGATGATGAGGACATCACCAACATGGATCGACCAGCGTGACCGTGCCCCTCCTTCCTCTCCGGTTTCTCCAATGACTACCGACGCCGCTCCATCTTCGTCACAAATGATCGACGCAAGGCAACTTCATCGCCGAAGGCCTTAATCCAAAAGCTCAGCTATTCAAGCCCACATCAACAGACAAGGGCCTCAAGCACACACCCGAGAACAGCCCACGCGTCAAGGAAGGCCCATATGGAAGCCCAAGATGCCAAAAAACCCGGTTCGGCCATCCAGCAGCATGCCAACTTCAAACGGGCATAACTTGGGCTCCCGGACTCCGTTTTCAGCGTGCGAGCACCCGTTTGAAAGCTTAGGAGATAAGCTTTCCAATGGATCCAGCCCCACTTATAATTCCCTCCAGAACGATGGGAAAATATGAAACAATGTCACGGGCCAGAAATTCAGGGTGTTGCGTCACCTCACTTTTGGGCCTATGGCCCATGTATCTTAGGGTTTTGGTGGCCACCACTCTTTTGGCTGCCCTACACCTCCGGGACGCCGCTATATATGTAGCCGCCACCGTTCTTTTACGCTTAGGTTTTGTTGTGTTTTGGTAGACCCCTTGTGCGTCCCTCCTCGTGTTCGCGTGTGTCGACTAGACCACCCGTGACGAGAAACAGAACCTCACCTTTGTATGTTTGAGATTATTGGATTGGAATTGCTCTCACCTTGTTCTTGCTTGTTCTCGGTTGTAGCAGGTACAAGGATCGATCGGGTCTTGATTCAATTGATCGCCTCGTGTGGTGACGTTGCGATTGCTTGGTTGCTGATCTCGTGGTTAGTAGCCGTTCCATCTACTTCGTGCACCATCAAACCAACGTATCGTTCTCATTAGAAGATCGGGCTGACCCCTGTGCGCATCAGGGAGGTGCTAAGAGATGTGGCCAGAAGGCTTGTACAGTCCATCGAGGAGTCTTTCCAGGGTAGCTTTGTGCCAAACAGGGAGAACGACGAGCTAACAAGGGCCTTGCAAAATCCAGAGCACCCTAGACGTACACGAGGCGTCGGCGTTGTCCCGTGGAAGGTTGGTTTCGCTCAGGACGCTGAGACCTATAGGAGTCGGGCGAGGAGCAAGGCTCGACAGACACAACAGCTTAGTGTGCTTGAAGAACGCCTGAATCAAACAAATGAGAGAATGCAAGAAGAGATCCGAAGAGAGGTGCAGCTAGCCTTGAGCCAACAACATGAGACAGGCCAAGAACCTCCAAGTAATCCTCGACATCATCGGCCCCTCAAGGGCGTGAGCAACAAGGCTTCGGTGGGCTGCGAGCGGACTTGGACAAGTATCCGTAACGACATCGGACAATGGACACCTTGTGAGCTGCATATCCAAGCGCGGAACCTTACCTTCAAGGCGACGATGGCATGGCTCACCCATTAGAGCCGGGGCAGCTTATCCATGGCCAACAGATACCGTCAGGATACTCCAAGGTCTCGGTGGAGGAGGTCTCGCCAGATGTACGAGGACCTTGACCTCGAAATTTCTGGAGGTGGCGGACTACTGAAGCTAGGAGAGGCGAAGACACAATTTCATCTGTGGGCATAAGCGGTACATAATTTTTCGAGATAACATGGACGTGTCCTCTCCGCGAAGAAGCCCGAGAAGAAACCCATCTCCTCCCAAGAAGGCGTCGACTCCTACACCACCTCCTGCGCATATAAGCCCGACACGGCCTGCTCTCCTACACCATCTCCTGCGTATATAAGCCGGGAAGCCCGTCTCCTCCCAAGAAGGCGCCAACTCCTACACCACCTCCCGCGCACATAAGCGCCACAAGAAGCCCGTCTCCTCCCAAGAGGCGCCGACCAAGGAAACAATCCATTTCGCCAAGAGCTCCCAAGAAGGCGGGTCCTCCACCCAATCCAAGAAGTCGGTGAACTTCCAAAGCGGCCGTATGATATGAGCGATGAGGAGACCAAGAAGGTAGTAAAGGGAGAGGTAACTAAATTTCTTAGACCCAAGTCACCAGAGAAGAAGGTTCAACCTGGCACAGAAGATTTTCATAAAGGCTTAATGACTATTAAAAATTTGAAGGATAAAAAAGAAATGCCTCGCCAATCAAACTACGAGCACACATTGAGTAAGGAATGCCCCAAGAAGAAGATGTCAGCTGAGGGGAAGGGTAAGGAGATGCAACGATTCTTCGATGAAAGCGCCTTACTAGTAAATCAAATATTAGGGACGGAAAAGATTGAGTTTGCCCAAGTAAAATGGTTATTTAAAGTGGGCGGGTCATTGGTCGTGCATGAGGAGTCGCCTTAACGACAAAGATGTGGCAATTTCATGAATGGTACTTGGACGCGACCAAGCATGATCTACAGATGTTCGCTGTCAAGTTTAAGCAACAAGATTTTTTTCGCGGTGAAGGTGAATTTTTTGTCGAATGGGACTACATATATGATCTATACCAGACAGACGCCCTCAGCGTGAGCTTGATGGGTTCTTTGGACTCTGTAAGTGTCTTAATTATTTACAAAAACTATCATGCACTTCCTTGTACTATACTAACTTGCAAGCCTAACTAATTTCTTATGTAGCATGGAGATACAAAGATGCGAAGGGATCGTATTTTTAGACATAGGCTTCATGGACCCGATGATTATCAACGAGACAACCGTTAGAGACCACCCAGCGAAACAGAGACTAACGTATTCAATGCGCTAATGGGTCAAAGATATAAGTCAAAGATATATCTAGTCTACTCATTTGAGTACGTGTTTTCATACCACCTCATTCTACTCCTTTTCATAGCACGATGTTAGAACTAATTAGTTATCTCGTTGACACATCTATGTATAGTTTTCATCGGAATCTTCTTATGATCGAGCTAGATCGTAGCTCGATCACAATTATGGACTTCATAAAGGAGACCAGTTGAAAAGTATCAAAACTTTGTCGACATGCTCAACCGGTATTAATTCTTGTTCCTTTCATTATCGTACTAGTTCTATTTCCTTCAATTTGAAACAAATTCTAATCATGTACAATTTGTAATCACATGTGTAGTGCATTCACACGGTTCGTGCTAAAAACGTATGCGTATTCAAGGAGAAATTTGACATTACAATTGCCTCTCATGTATGTATATCATAATGCTAGCTTTTAGTTAGTTAACTTAATTTCTTTGCATTCATTTCACGCTTTCAACTTTTTCCACCAGATCTTGACTCAGCGGGTAACAATTTATGCGGCTACTATGTATGAGTTTATGCACACCCAAACCAGAGTATCGTCGCATGCTAAAAGGCAACAAGGGGTGAGTAAATATAATTACTAGCTTTAATTGTGTATAGGTACTCCTTATATCTTGTACAAATTCAAGTATTGATTAGTTAATGACTTAACGATAGGTGCCTCAATATTTGGCGGAACAAGGTTGGAACTCTCGCGCACGCAGTGAGAGCAATCCAAGAACAACTCGTCGGCTTTATTTACGATGAGGTTGTAAATCCAAAAGCGAGTTTCACGAACCAAACTTTAACAGTGGGGCCCTTCGATAAGGACCGTGAATCTGTCATAGTGGACATCTCTGACTAGCAAGAGCGATGCGAAAAGATCCCGATGAATAGAAGGAAAAGAAATACTAAAGTTGTAATTAAAGTTGTGTACATATATATTGTAATACATTAGAAATTGAGTAGAAGAATAAATATGTGTACATATTTTAATACATTAGATGTAATTAAATTTGTTAATGAATGTTCATGATTTAATTATCATGCAAAGTGCATGATTGATAACCTGTGCTTTTAATTAGTTGTTATTTAACACACACACATATATATAATAGCTCTTTGGAGAAATAGACCTATATATATACAAAACATCGATCGGTTGGAGAAACCAACCGCATCGATGAATCTCATCGATCGGTTGGAGACACCAACAGCAGTCGATGAATCCTCGAGGTTCCCAACGTCTTGCCACGTGTGAATTTGAATCGATCTGATACTCTATCAAGATCGGGTGAGTGAACCGGGTGATGCCCTTGAGCATCGGTCCCTGAATAACTCTGACGGTTCAAAAACCGGTACTAAAGGCAGTTTTAGACCGGGACTAAATGCCCTTTCCGTAGTAGTGACATAATCTTCTCCATGTAATCCATGCAGTTCTCATCCATCTCCTCTTGAGGGTCTCCATAATCTTCATGTGTAAACCTGTTGCTGCAACTTCTTAGCACGACTTCTTGTTAATGGTCCTTGGTTTTCATGACTTGGTGTAGCTTGGTCTTGGTTCACTTGTTTGATTGCATGATTTATGCGTGTTGGTGCATATTCTGTTGGGATGTCCACATCATTTGCGCAATGGTGCTTGTTCCGTTGGGATGTCCGCATCATTCTCCCCCTCTTGAAAATGAGTCGTCCTCGACTCTATTTCTTCTGAACCCAAAAATGGTGATAAATCTGCAACATTGAATGTTGGGCTAACACTATAGTCTTTTGGTTTGACATATGTTGGGCTAACACCATAGTCCGCATCATTCTCCCCTTCTTCAAGAAAAGCCGTCCTCGGCTTTTGATAAGCTGAAAGTGCACTAAAGGGAGAGAACAATGTGTATGCATGATATATGTATTTGTCATCTGTTTTGACACTTCTTCTTGTTAGCACATAGGATTTTACAAGATTATTTTTATGCATAGCAAAGCATTTATTCACATCATTCCCCTTCTCGTGAGAAAAAGTTGTCCCCGACTTTTCTAAACACATTATCACATTACACAGGGGATTCCACACTCTAATTGCATTACTTTCATTAGTAGCATGCAAGTCCAACGTATCATGTGTGCTAGAGTAGAACAAGTTTCTATTTAAGCAAGAAGTAATTTCAATTGTTTCCATGTCAACAACAATATTGAGGGGTACATATGTTATGAAATCAGGAAGCACGTCACATGTAATGCAAATTTGATGAACAAGAAACATGTTATCCACACCATATTCTCCAATTAAATTAAACTTGTATCCATAAGTGTGGAAACTAGCTAGTGAAGAAAATTCAGCAACTTTCTTACTAACATAAGTTATCTTAACAGGTTCATCAAACATCATGATATAGCACAAAGTAGCATCATTAGAAATTTTGGTGACAACTTCTTCATAAGTAATCAATTCCACGCTATGTAAATTAAACAAATAAAAATTAGAATGTGGAATTTTTAATTGCACATGAGTGTTCTCGGAATTGGTGTGTTCTAGATCAATTTTCATATCAACACCATTTTTGTTACCTTTACCGTCCTCCTCTGGAAATGATGCTTGGGTTGTAGGATCTAACAATGGGACAGAAAGTGTGACATCTCCAACCATGCCTATCTCCTTGTCTTCAATGTCAATTGGTATATGTCGTTCATCAATCAACTCCTCTTGTATTTCCTGTTGCACATGAAAAGAGACAACACTAGAAGTAGAGGTTAGTGTGTTAGGTTCAGGAATTTCACCCCATTTCCCATCAACATCCTTTTTCATTTCTTGTGCCTTTTCATTCACAATCTGAATATGGATATCGCTCTCATTCTCATAAGGGTTTTGGTTCATTTGAACTACATTCAATCGTGGGCCAGCAATGACGCATTTGCCATCAACCGCGACCTTCTCCTTTGCAGCATGTACCAAAGGAACAACACATTTTAATGTTTTGGTCAAAGGGAAAGTCCCATGCTTGACCTTCTCACTAAATCTCATTTTATGCCGAAATTCTGGTTCACCTTGCTCCTTAATTATTTTCTCCTCTTCAATTGCACAATCCACAAGATCAAGCATGCTTTTAAAATACTTATGTTTAAGTGCAGCAGCGATCTTGTAATTCAAGCCCTCTTTGAAGCGTGCTTTCTTCTGTATTGTAGAGGTGATACCTGCACGTCGCATTGCACAACTCAACTGAAATAATCATGGACACATCTACAACCTTGTTTGATGCTTGCTAAGTGGTGAAGCAGCTCTTGCTCATAATAGGGTGGTACAAATTCTTTTCTCATTATGCCCTTCAAAATCAACCACGATGTAATGAGGCTCTTTCCAAAAAGTTGATTCCACCAACTATAAGCATAATCTTCAAACTGCATAGTGGCTCGCAACACTTCTTTATTGTTGGGAAGGTTCTGAAATTTGAACACCTTGTCCATTTGTTGTTCCCACTCAAGGTATTCTTCGGGATCATTGCTTCCATAGAATGGAAGATCAATATGTTCATAGCCTGCCATGTTAGCGCAAACACAATACCAAAATAGCAATTACATGTGGAATAGTAAATTTTAGTGGTTCTCACAATCTCACCTCTCGTACCAACCAAGGCTCTTATGAGTTCCCTGCGGATTACAGAAGTATAATGTGTGGTGGTAAAAAGAAAAGTGATGGTTAAGCAAATACACGACCGGCGTTCAGTTTACGGTGGCTTATTTGTGGAGCTTGGTGAGGGTGATGCTCAAGGAACACAATCTGAAATCTAGTTATTGTAAAGCTAAGTAGCAATCCAAACTAGAAGATCAATGCCTAGTCTTGATCACAAGATACTGAATGATGTAAATGGATCAGCATACGCACAAAGAAATTTCAGATTTGATGCAAACAAGGATTATGCTAGGGATGGCAAGTTTGCATAAACTCGCTTAGCACAAATTGCACCAAATAGCAAAACTGATTGCAACTTGATGTAAGGGCTCGGCCTTGTGCACTTTCACACTATGATCCTTCTTCTTTTCTTTCACCACTTTTTTACTCTTCTTTTTTTACTTTTTTTTATAAGAAGAACAACATATCGGATATAACACTTGCACAACTTAAGATGAAAAGAACCCAAACACAACCAAATGACTAGAACTTGATAGGAACATACGTGATTGGATGGATCGAGTTATGCAATCCTTTTTTTGTATGGATTTTTTTGGATATGTGAAAGGACACGAAACAAAATATGGATAGGATAAAAGAACACGCAAAGGATGATATGATCAGCAACTAAACAAAATCTTCTTATGGACTAAAACTTAACCAAACTCACCAAAATAACAGATCGAAACAAAGGGCTATGGAAAAATATTTTTACGGTTTTTTTGTGGATAGGACGAACACAAAATATATGTATCTAAGGGTAAAGAATCCTCTGAGTGTCAACGAAAAGCTCGATATCAAATGATACGGATCGCGGTCCCGATCTTCACGACGTAGGATCACGAACAAGATAACTAGCTGAAACAAATGGATAACTAGTGCAACGACAAATAAAACTCAAGCCAACCACCGTCTTTAGCAAGCAACTTTGAATCGAGGATTAAGCCCAACCACACTCTCAAAGAACCAACCAACACAACCTGAAATCAATGGACCAGGAGCACCAATTGGGAGCCGATGAAGCGGCCGCTTCTGTAATCCCGTGAGGAAATCATAAGAGCAAAGGGGTAGAGATCTCTCTCTAAGTTTGCTAGCACATAGCTGAACAAAGGGTCTATAGTCTGAATATCCAAGTGTGTTTCAAATGGGTAGAATACATGTGTATTTATACTAGGAACATCCCTCCTAGTTTAGGTGTGAAAACAAATAGTTTAAGTGTGAAAGCGAAAAGGCTAGGTGTGAAAGCAAATGGTTAGGTGTGAAAACAAATAGCTTAGGTGTGAAAGTGAAAAAGCTTGGTGTGAAAGCAAATAATTATGTGTGAAAGCAAATAGTTTAGGTGTGAAAGCAAATAGAATTTGCGCAGTATTTTAACAGCCTGTGCGCTCTTCAGTAAAATGGTCATTACTCCCTACTGGGAAGTCCAAATGATGCAAGGTTTATTGAATTTGAAAGTAGACTTGATAAGCTTTCAATCAAGTACTCATGGACCCAAATTGCCCTCCGGAATCAGGAGATATGGTCGTTTCATTATGGCAGTCTGAACTGAACATAATCTTCTCCATGTAATCCATGCAGTTCTCATCCATCTCCTCTTGAGGGTCTCCATAATCTTCATGTGTAAACCTGTTGCTGCAACTTTTTAGCACGACTTCTTGTTAATGGTCCTTGTAGCTTGGTCTTGGTTCACTTGTTTGATTGCATGATTTATGCGCGTTGGTGCATATTCCGTTGGGATGTCCACATCATTTGCGCAATGGTGCTTGTTCCGTTGGGATGTCCGCATCACTTATCAGGTCGGCAACCTATTTACAAGGCTTAAGAAAATATTACAGCAAAAGAGTATATCCACGTACATTAAACATGGACGACTTAGTTCTAAGGCATATCCAGAATCAGTATAACTTGCATAAATTATCTCCCAAATGGGAAGGTCCCTTTACTGTAGTATTGATTACACGATCAGGTTCTGTTCGGCTTGTTAGGGAAGATGAAAGAATCTTGTTCAATACTTGGAATATCCAGCATCTTCATAGGTTCTATATGTAAATAAGTTTCTCTTTTGCATTTACATATATCATCTCTTTTAGTTATTATGCTTCTAAACTGTGCTTATTTTGATAATCCTTTGAGAACTCACAAGAGTCACCTTTTGACCAATTTCTCTAAACACAACGTATAAGGTTGTTGGTCAACTTGTGAGATAATATCTAACAAGACTTTTCTTGTAAGCTAGTTCTTACTGTATTGAAACTCATTAGCATAACCTTGTCTCAGATCTAGTGCTAGTTAATAACAAGTACTATGTGAAAGAGCTGGTCAACACTTACATAATTGTTTGTATTCTGAATACATTACTATCCAGTACACAAATAGTTGGGGGCTAGTGATATACTCAGAAAAATATGCACAGAATAAACACAATGGAGAATATAACACAAAAAGAGATTTTTTTCATTCATTTGAATAAGATCATATATTTTATTTATATGTAATCTTTACATTGCTGATGTATGTCTCAACGACAAAAGCTACTTTTGTACATTTTTTATTAATCTCTTCTTGAGTACTAAGCTTTAGATCTCGGGTGCTAATTTCTCCAATTCAACCACATCCTTATAGAAATACTTCAACTTGATAAAGAGGGTTCCTACTTGGGAAGCAATCGAAGCTTGGAGTGCAACTTTTATAGTCTGCGCCATGATGGAGATTTGCCTTTGAATGATCTTCATCTAATCTTTCACCCCATCGACCAATTCCTCAAATGACAGATTTGTAAGTTTTATTTCTTTTCCTTTTAAATCTATCATGATTTTTTTGAAGCTGCTCAAGAATGAATTTCAGAGTAAATATCCTACCTCTTTGAACTATGACCAAGTCTTTTGTGAAGATTTTCAGTTGGTCGGTTAGCTTCTCAATTTCTTTTTGCATGACAAACCTTTGCTCTTCAGCTTTAAGTCTTTCCTCCTCCCATTCAGTAAGTTGAGACTTGTTAGCCTTTATTTTATTTTTTAAATCTGCAAAGTTTAAATTCAAATTTGTTCTTAGTTTTCCCAAACAAAAAATAGAGTTCAAAAGTAGGCTGGAATTATATTCTTACCTGCTATTTCAAACTCTTTTTCTTGAAGAGTATTCTTATACTCCTCGGAGAGGCTTTGAAGTTTGTCTTCATTCCTTTTAAAGGCCTCATGGAGTATGGCAGTTTTGTCCCCATAATAGTCCCTAGCGGCAATAAGATAAAACTTGTATCCTTTGGCAGTGTTTTGAGCTACCAGGAGTTCTTCTCTAGTTCTTTTATTTGTTCTTCTTGTCTATGTTAGAGAAGTTAAGTCAGAACAAAGAGAATAAGAGAAGTTAAATCAGTAAGGCATATGCTTACATTTTATTTTTTATACTTGGATCTAGCCAAAATCCTTGCCTCTGGCTTAGTAGGTCAAATATTTCTTGTAATGCTAAAAAAGCAAATGAATTAAGAGTTATTTTTCTCAAAAAAGGAAGAACGAGAGAAGAGATAAATACCTTTTCTTGCAAATTATCAAAAACTTGCTTGAAGTTTCCTTATTCAGAATGACTAGAGGAGGAGACCAATTATAAAACCACAAGTTGGATAATCACCCTTTCAAAGCGGTACCCCTCACTAGTCGTCGGATGGTGATGTTTCCTCTGCGGAAGGAGGTCCTTGATCTCACCACCGTGAAGCCTTCTCTTGACTAAGGTGGTCATCCCAACCACCTCGGCTATTGCCACCGGAGGATTATCAACCTCCTCCATGGTTGGTAGATATTTACCAACCAGTGGTTTACCACTTACGGTCAGATGGTTTTCATCTTCGCCGTTGAGTGGGTTTGCTTGTCCACTAGTCAGAATAGTCTCTTCAATCGAAGCCAAGACATATTCCTCACTGGTCATCACCAGGTTGACCGATGGATTAGCCTTAGCACCAACCTATACAGTGGCATCCTGACCCTTAGGGGGATCAGGAATAGTCACCTAGAAGCTAAGAACAAATAAAAAATTATAATTATTAAAAGACAAGAACTCAGAAATGAAGATATATGAAAAAAAATTTTACATACATACATTGGAGTCCTAAGTCTATTTCCTAGGATAGTATGAGTGAAGACACTTCAATGTTCAAGTCAAAGGTCTTCTTTTTCCTCCTTATGATTAGAGGAATATTGTTCTTTTTGTCTTCACTCTCACCCTGAACAAATAGGAAGTTCGAGAGATATCTATATGGATGATCCTAATTTCGAGAGATGTCTTATCTGCATCCCTGCAGCGAACAAAACCCTCTTATCTTAGGCTTGGTCATGTGAGTGCTGGTCGGATCAGCACTACTCTCGGTAGTCGTAGGGTTTTCCACCTTCAAAGCACCCCTAGTCTTCATTTTCTTAACCAGAGGGGCTGAGACTGAGACCTCAGGTTACTCAAAAGGTCACTTCTGACCATGCATCTAGAGAAATAAACTCAATTGTCAAAAAAATTAGACCAAAAAAAATTTTGATGCTTACCACGATGCGTTCAGTTATGAACTTATCAGTTTTCCCAACCAGACTACATGGCTGCTTATCCAAGGTAGCCCAGTCAGACTTGTCAGTAGAGATGCGCAACATAGACATAACTCTCGACTAGGCCTCATCGGCGGTTAGTACTAATAAAAATAATATTAAGAAATATTAATATAATTCTTCAATCAAACAAAAGAGGTTGCTAATGGATAGTATTCTTACTTAGGTTCGTCCTAAGTCGAATCTTGATCGCCCTCCAATCTCCAAGCAAATCGATATCGCCTCTTCAGAGGACTTATTTTGTGGAGTAGAAATCGTAAACAATCTTCTGCCTTGTCAAACCTCCATTCACCAATTTTTCGATAATTTTTATAATGTCCATCTCTTCCTCGATAATGACCAACGAGTCCTTCTCCCTCTTCGATTCGATCTTGGTCCAGCGCAGGGCCACTATCTCGGTAAATCAGAGACGACTCTCCCTGAAAATTTTTGAGTAAAACCACTTCTTCCGGTAATCACGCCATGTGTCTTTGGTTGGGAGTGGAGGATACTAGAAGGCCATTTTATCTTGGAGTTTGAAATAGGTGCTTCCGAAGAGGTCTTGGCTTTTGTTAATTTTAATATATTGATAAAAGAAGCAAAAAAGACGAACTGGTGGGAAAATACCAAGAAAAGTTTTGCAAAGATCGAGAAAACACTCAGAATAAGAATAGAATTGGGAGGAAGATGATATAACTCAATCTTATAATAATCGAGCACATCGATAAAAAACTCACTCTCTGGAAGACAGAACCCTAACCCCACTAGAGCAGCGAAAAGTATGAGGCGCCCTTCCTACGGCACTGGCTTTGTGTCCTTACTACTAGGATCCCAACGTAGCATTGCGTGACAAGGGATTAGACCTTGATCCTCTAGCTCCTTGATTCTCCCCTCGATCAAAATCGTCCCATCCATAGCCAATGGGTTTCAAAAGAGAGAGGATTGAAGAATAAAAGTTCAGAGGTTGCAAAAGGACTTAAGAAAACTTTGCACTTGAAAAGCAGTCAAGGCATGTGAAATCCCACAGGATTTACCCCTCTTTTTATATAGCCTAATGAGTGATAGTTTCGAACACTGTTTCAGTTTTCAAGAAAAGTAGACTGCCTTTTCTATAAATGGTAACTAACACCAGATTGATATTCTCGAAATGTCTTTCTCGAAGAAAATAAGACATCTTATTCTCAAACTTCTTTTCAGTTGTTTCAATTTCCCACCTCATTTCCCTTGTCATATGCCTCATCTCAATTGATAAGAGAAGGAATGATGAGAGATGAAAAATTGAAGCATTTAAAAAAAGTTTAAAAGTAATCTTTTCCTAAAAGTACGAAGGGGTTGATGTTATCATCGAACTCCCTTAGATATTATAAGTTTTTCGCCATCTATCCTTAATTATATTCCCCATCATATCTGACGGGAGAAAGGGAAAGATTGGATGATAAAAAAACTTGTAACAACTAAAAAAGTTTGAATGTAATCTACTTTCTAGAAGTCTAAAAGCTGAAGTAATATTTTTAAAACTCTTTCAAATATTTCAGCTCTCCCACCATCTCCTCTTGATCATACTCTCATCATGTTTGATGAAGGAGAAGTAGAGGAAGATGATGAGAAGCTAAAACAACTAAAAGAGTTTTGAAGGCAATTTTCTTGATTTAGAAGGAGGCTTTCATCCCCTTTATGTACCACACGCATTAAAAAGCGGACAGGACGTCGGTTCAGTTGCCAAGAGAAGCCCAAATTTTTTTTCTCTTTATTAGTGTTCAAACCAATCATATAATTGGTGTATAACCCCATACATTTACAAAAGATAAAAAGCCTTGAGTAATAAATTCTTATTTCTCAAGACTTGGGGGTAAGCTGACGAGGATTAAAACCCTATTTTCATTTAGGCCCTCTAGAATACTTTATGATTGTGTCCTGATAAATGGGCCTTAAAAACCATGATACATTAAACAAAGCCAATCTCTATCCGAATGGTTACATCTCAGACCGTTCAATCAAAGGATGGTGAAATCTTGCTTCACACAAGTCAACGTCGACAAGTGAAATGGCCACCCTGACCAACAAACTAGTCGGGGACAAGCGGTTTTCCCCGCATATGTCTTCGTACGAGCAGTTTTCTGATAGAAACATGTAACCACTCAAAAGTTATCATCAGAAAAGACACCTTTTGGCGAGAATACACCGTTTGGCAGGAAAGCATCTTCTGGTTACACAACACCCCTTCTGTAAGTCAACTATCGCCTCTTCATCAAGGATAAATAGGGGGCCAATCCATGCTGTTGGGGACATCATCAAACATCTCGCAATCGCAATTAGAATCTTCAATTTGTAGTCTGACAATTCACAGCCAACATCTTGTAATAAGTGTATTAATTCTGTCACAACCGCTTGGCTAACAAAGAAGCAATTTCCATTGTCTCCATTTTGATATCTAGGGACCTACAATTTATTTTTTCTGTAAGTTTGATTAAGGAACCCAAGGTCCTAGATATCGACAATTTTGAGTTCACACGTGCAACATTTAGCAACAACCGTTACAACATCGATATTTTTTTGCTGCAATCGATGGTTTTCATTGCACTCTTCACTAGATGTGATGTGTCTTCTCCAATTCATTTTGTTGCAACTGTCTCCGAAATTATTGCACACATATTTTCATAATCTTGCATAAGTTATAAACATTTTTCATTATTATTTAAAACACTTTAGTGCTAGTTTATCAAGCATATCTCGTATATGAATGAGAATTTATAATTTCAAGCTATTTTCTTAGAGATTCAAGTAATAATGTTGCAGATGTTATTTTTTTTCATATTTTGTCTGATATGTTTCACAAGAGCATATGATGGGAAACGTTTGGGCGCTATTCGTACCCCTGAGGAGTTGCTTACGGTGGCTGGCACAGCTGCACAGGAGAGGAGAATGCCGCGGAGGATCAAAACAAAAAATTGAAAACATTAGTACTGCCATGAATCAATGTGTAATGCACATGAATTAAACTAAATTAATTTACATTTCGTCCACACGATGACAGGTAAGCTATAAGAGAAGAACGAGAACTATTTGTATCGTGGCCGTGTGTTGCGCTGGGTCTAGCTAGAGACTAGCGAGAGTGCGGATATCCACCGGATAGACATCGGACGGCAGCGCGGCGCTGTACATTCTCCGGCCGATGAGGATGTTCGCCGCCTCCGTCGGATGGAAGGCGTCCCAGAAGAGGTACTCGAGCCTGTTGGGACATGGTGCCTGGAAAGGAAGGCACGTCACCTGCCCATTGTTCCTCCCTACTCCACAGCATCCTCTGTTGATTACCTTAAACCCTGAAATAATTTGCACAACTTTGTTCAGGTAATGATGAGCGTCACACGCATGTCATGCTTTTCAACCTCCGTAAGTTGACATGAAAAGTGGCTTGGCTCGAAATGGAGAGCACAACAACGGGGCACCTGCATTCTTTTTTTCTAAAAAAGCAATGCTCCTTTCATTCTCAAATATATGTCAGTTTATAGTGCGTGCGCCTAACATTTTAAAATTTTAGCCATTAACACATTGAAAAATATTTTGATTTGTCACGTTATAATATTTAAATTCGTCACATTTTATAATTTTAACTATTAACCATTATGATATGTGCAATTTTTTCATCGAAAGTTCTTCCACAATATAATTTTTGATAATTTTTTAACATATAAATAGAAAAGGTAATGACCAGAAGTGTGTGTTGAAGACTGTCTAGATGCCAAAAACAATAAGTAAAAAAAGTGGAGGGAGTTTGTAGATTCATATTATATATATATATATATATATATATATATATATATATATATATATATATATAAGCCTTTTTCGTACTCTTGGGAGTACATACTCCTCCCAACCTCTAATATACCACTTAAATGAACGCTTTATACTTCTTTATTACTTTTGGTATAATTTAATAATAATTCTAAGATACTCTAATGCAACATGGTTGAAATTGTTTTTATCGAGAACCCTTTATTTTTTTACTACATACTCTTTTCCATGTGTAAAAGGAATATATAAACAAATATTGCTATAAATGGTGGACTATAATGAAATTTTTAAATGAACTCACTTTAGAGTATCTTATAATTGATTATATATATATATATATATATATATATATATGTGTGTGTGTGTGTGTGTGTGTGTGTGTGTGTGTGTGTGTGTGTGTGTGACAAATATGTGGTGCAAACCACCTTCGGTGAAAACTCCGTGAAAACCACCCTTATAAGTTTTAAAAATTCTCAAAAATTACTATATATAGGGAGGTGAGCTTCTACAATCCTGCAAAATTTGAAGATAAAACTCAATCGCATTTGAAAGATATGAAAAAACAATCATCATAGTGAATAGTGCTAAACAGTGAAAAATTACTATTTATGCTGAAGTTGTCTTTTCATATCTTTCAAATGCTTGTTATCAAATTTTGCAAATTGTAAAACTTACCTCTTCTATAATTTTTTGAGAAAATTCAAAACTTTTAGAGTGATTTCAGCAGAGTTTCCACATTCAAAGAGTGGTTTGCACCACACACATATATATATATATATATATATATATATATATATATATATATATATATATATATATATATATATATATATATATATTAGTGGCTGGTGGTCAGTTCTTCCTAGCCCCTATATCTCCAATAATAATAATCATCTCTACTAATATAAATTTGAGGTTGGTGGCTCAGGCCCGTTCTTCCTAGCCCCCTATATCTCCAATAATAGCCAATCATTATAATAATTATTCTTTCACGATTCTGATAGCCATATCTCTCTAAATATGGCTGATTATTATAACAAAATCTGATTATTCTTTGGTAATTAATCTTAGGTCAATCATTTCTTTTGTACTATATATATATGTTATACAGTTTTTATAGAATCAATCAAGGAAATTCATTCAAGATCTTCCATATCGTGCAGTGGCGGGAAATGAACTCGACAGTGATCAATAAGTGATGGGCCAGCGTACATAGCCACTAGGCGTGGGTATAAATCTGGTGGTCGATAATAAATCTGACGGAAGGGCAATTTGGGCAGCAGCTCACTAAGTCTTGCAGTGACCCAGTGCAGGTTAGTTGGGCGTGAACAAAGCGTCTGATGCTTGGCGTGGTTGCCGGCGACAACTGGTGGGAGCGTTGTCGCCGGTGAAAGTGATTGACATGCCCATTGGAGATAAGCAGGTTGATCGGTTTGAATGTCGCGAAGAAAACGATGTGGCGACGCCACCGCGTGGTGGGCCGTTGTTGGTGTTTTACGGTTCACCTTTATAGGCTCGGCGTCATGGCCGGTAAAGCGATGATGGCTAAATGCGCCCGAAAGTATAGAGACGAGTAGGCGGCAAAGGTAAGAAGGTCATCTGGGAAGAAGCGTGGCAAGTAAGCGCGTGGACCACCGCCAGCGAAAGAAACCGGCATTGGCGGCGGTGGCGATCGAAAAGCGGAGTGCAAAAAGTGAGTGGCGGCGGTGGCCCCTTTCAGGAGGCACGACCGAGCCAGCGGCATAAGCGTCGCGATAGAAGTGGCGGCGAGAGCGGACTCCACAGCGTATCATGGCGTGCTCGGCGAATGAAGAACACGAGCATGAGGAGGGCAGCGGTATTTGCTGGCCATGCCGAGCGCCGCCAGCCGTTTCTTAATGGCGACAAGTGGTTGAGAATGGCGGTAACCAGCGGCGATGCCTCATGCTGAGAAGCCGTGTAGCCCCTGCTTGAAAGGTGGTGGATGAACGAGGACAAGGAGCGGACAAGGAAAGCAAAATCTCTGACGAGAGCCTTGTACTTACGTAAGCGTGGCTAGAGAGAAGGAAGCATGTAGTAATATAAATTACAAAAAGGATAAAAATGATTGATTGATTTTTGAGATTGGTAATATATATTACTACGTACAATATATTTGGTTTTAATTCATCTGGAGAAAAAATCATAAAAATTTTGTGTCAGGGGAGAAATAGATGTTTGATCTTGTAGCACAATTTTTCTATTGCTTGACCTTTATGTTTCTTTACCAATTTTATTTTTCGTGGCAATGCACGAGCATTGATCTAGTGTGTGTGTATATATATATAAACCCTTTTCTGTACTCTTGGAAGTACATACTCCCACTTCTAATATACTACTTAAACCAATTTGTTAAACTTGTTTAACACTTTCAGTATACTTAAATACTAATTCTAAGATACTCTAATACCACATAGTTGAAAAATTATTATTGGAACCCTTTATTTTTACTATGTATCTTTTTTTCATCGTAAATTAAAGTATATACACAAATTTTGCTAAAAAATTATTACTTTGATGAAATTTTCATGAAACTCACTTTAG
This sequence comes from Guadua angustifolia, assembly GCA_036346375.1. Lineage (NCBI taxonomy): Eukaryota > Viridiplantae > Streptophyta > Magnoliopsida > Poales > Poaceae > Guadua > Guadua angustifolia. The sequence continues at coordinate 1,109,331 of JAYEVE010000810.1, read as the reverse complement.
AGTATTTTATAATCATTATTAAGTATGCTCCAAGGATAAGGATGTATAATTGTTTTATTTAAGCGGTATATGCAAGGTGAAATCGTACTCCGAGAGTATAAAACCATTTTCATATACATATATATATATATATATATATATATATATATATATATATATATATATATATATATATATATATATATATATATGTGTGTGTGTGTGTGTGTGTACATGCTATGTATATAATTTGCATTGTTAAAAGTAGAAGTACTTCTACATTAATTTTGTGTGGAATTAATAAGAGAATCTAAGAGGCGAAAAGACATGAATAATATAATGCTCTCTCCGTTCTTTTTTTTAAGTGACATACTATAATCCGTCCCGTACTAATATGTTTAAAAAATATTTAAATTGGTAACATAAAATTATTTCATTAGATTTGTCATTAAAAATATTTGTAAAGTATTATAATTTTATTTATATAATAATAATAAGACAATGTCAAGTCTCGTAGACTGTGAATTAAAATAAAAAACGTCGCTTAGAAACGAACGAGAGGTGTACCGTAGGCTTCCGGTGTCTTCTGATGTAAATCGAAGATGCCGTAAATGTTGATGTAGGTGAAATTCGCTGGCAGCTTGTTGAGCTGATCCTCCAATGCCATCAGTTTCTGGTTGAAGAGCTGATAGCTCAGTTGATCCGCTCATCACATGCATTACTATAGAACCGGCCTTCACAACCGGTCTATCTGGCGGTTAAGTGCGCAAGCTTGTACTCTCGTGCCATAAAGCGGTTAGTGGACATGCGAGAGAGGTCTCTGAAGCGGTTCTTGACACTGAACCCCTACGGAATCCGATCTCTAGAAGCGGTTAGTTTTTAGACGCTTCTAGAATCTAAGCGATTGAAGACACAAACCGCTTCTGGGAATTGGATCGAGGCGGTTCGTGTGTAGAACGCTTGTAACCCCCATCCCGCCAGCGCATTTAAACCCCATCTTCAGGCAGCATTTAAACCTATCTTCCTCCCAGAGGCTGCATGCAGGGCCAGCCAGTGGTGGGCGAGGCGATTCATGGGGAGATCTTTGTAAAATTTTCAATTGAGGGCTATTAGCTCGAATTAATTGTTTCTAAGGTGAGTAACATGTTCTTGGCGTTCTTCTCACCTATATATTGATGTTTTTGGTGCATTGGATGTTGAGAAATTATGTTTTGTTCTTGTGGAAATTGTTAGTGTTTACTGTTGTGTTGGCTTATTTTTTGTTCTTAAGGTGATATATTGTTTGGTGTATGGAATGAAATGCAATAAATGTGAAACGATGAAAAATTACAAAGGTGGGGAAAAGGTAATAAATAATTTTATTTAGTAAAATTAAAATGCGGAATGATAGAAAAGGTTTGCATGAACATGTAACAATTAGTTAGTTTATTTTCAAAAAATCTGTTGAGATTAGAAATAATTAGTTGGCTTTAGTTAAAAGAATACAAAATGATTAAAAAATACAAAACTATTAAACATAGTTAGCTTTAATTAAATATTGTGATAGATGTTATTATTATTTTTATTGAGTGCAGATGAGCCGCAATGGATGTACAATCTGGGCCGAAGTCGGTCAAGAGAGTTCGAAGATAGCATGAAGGTTTCTCGGCGGTAGTTGCATTCTTGCCTCAAGGAAGCTTCATCGTTGTCGTCGTAGATTGCAAGAATGAGAAGGAGCACTCGAGCGATGGATGGTTATGAGGCATGTGATCACGAGAGGTTTCATGGCAAACTATACCTCTTGGACTCACCATGGCGAAGCAGGCGATTGGGCGGGAAGGCGATGAAGAAGAGGAAGATAGAGCCAGCGATTATGTCGGACACCACTCAATGCAGGTGCATGGAAGATCTGATCGATGAGTTTGGCGATGATGAGCTAGATCGGATGCTCCAGTGACCGGGAGGGAGAGTTCACAGAGGAAAGACAATACAAGAAGTTTTAGAGCATGGTAGAGGACCACAGAACTAATTTGTACCCCAAAGCGTAGACCGAGGACACAAAAAAGCTGCGTACTACACTAGAACTCATGCAATGGAAGGCCACAAAGCGGTGTTTGAGACAAAGGCATTCAATGGTTTGTTATCACTTTCGTAAAGAAGTTGCTTAGGAAGGTAACACTCTACACGAATCTCGTATGAAGCGAAGCGAGTTCTACGCCCTTTAGGATTGCAAGTACGAAGATACGCATGTTCTACGATTGTATCTGTGCGCCAATGAGGCATGCGGATTTGGAGGTTTGTCCCGATGTGCGAAGAATCCGGTATAAGGCTGCGGCGTGGCGATCCGGAGTGAATTAGATGGGAATACGTGCGAAGAAGAACTCCGGCCAAAGTATTATGGTATTTCCTGTGATCCCCATTGGAAGTGTCATTTGCTAATGAAGGTCATGCCAAGATGATGCGTTAGCACGAAGAAGCGTAAGGAAGGCGGGATGTAGACACCTGCGGATGGCTCGCGGTGGAGGAAAATAGATCGGGCTTACGAACTTTGCAAATGAGGTCGAAACATAAGATTTGGGTTGAGCACCGATGGGATGAATCCTTCGGCCAGTTGAAGCGACATCCATAGCTTTGGCTGTGGCGCTTTGCATCTATAACATTCCTCCATGGTATGCATGAGCGGAAGTACATCATGATGCCATTGTTGATCGAAGGCGAAGCAACTTTGAAGCGACATCGATGTCTACAGAAACCATTGGTTGAAGACCTTGTGAAAGTTGTGGGAGGATGGTGTACGGGTTTGGGATGAGTACAAAAGAGTATTTCAACTGCGTGCATTGTTGTTTGTAACAATCAACGATTAGCTTTGCTCTCGGTAACTGTCAAAGCCAAGCTGTCAAAGGGTTTAAAACTGCACCCGATTGCATAGATAAACAATTTGCATGTACTGAAAACTCTCGGAAGTGTGTGTACATAGGCCACATGAGTTTCTTCTGTCGATCATGCTTTAAGGTGCAAAGCGATAAATTTGACGAAACAAATTCGTGTTAAGCCTCGGCATCGTAATGGGCGACTTGTGTTTGCTATAGTAAAGGATCTAAAAGTAGTATTTGGGAAGAGTCTGGAAGCATACATGCGAAACGAGGATGGTCATGCACCCACATGGAAGAAAAACAATATTTTGGGACTCTTAGTATTGGGAAGTTTTGGAGGTTAAGTCACTCACTTGACTTCATGCACATCACGAAGAATGTTTGCTTGAACACTGCTAGGCTACATAGATATGTCTGGCAAATCGAAGATACTGCTGCAAGCTCGGAAGGACCTTGAAGACATGGAGGTGAGGAGTGACCTACATCCGAAAAACAAAGAAGGGACAAAACAACTTTATCTACATCCTGCAGGCTACACTCCAAGCAAGGAAGAAAAAAAGCATGATTGAGTGTTTGAGCAGTGTGAATGTCATACGGATACTCCTCAAATGTAAAGAGACTACGTAAACATTGCAACAGAGATACATGGGATGCTCGAAGGTCACGGTGGAAGAGGTGGTGGGGGGCTTGAAGATCTCATTCTCGATATTAGTAGAAGCGGCAGGTGACCAACCTTGGGCCAGGCCCTCCATGGCACATTCATCTATGGCGCAAAAAGTACATCGTATTTAGGATGGTGTGGAGGTTATATCTCCAACAAGAGAGGCTTGCGCTTGATTTGAGCAGTGCGGGGCAAGCCACGCCTCCTCCATTGACAACCCCACGACTCCTCCGGTGTACGCTGCCTTTAATGCTTCCCCGTGGTCGAGCCACGCCTCATCCCCTCCGCTCCACAAAAAGCTGACTCCGCCGCCCCACACTTTGAAAGTAAAAGTACCCAACATCTCCGGTCCACCGCCTCGGCATCTCCCAGGAAAAGCTCGATGTCAAGAGAGGATCCGCACTAGCACCTCCTCCCAGAAATCGGCATCCGTGGCGAGAAAAATGTCAAAGCAACCGCCAAAGGCCATATGATCTAAGCTGCGGAGAGCTAAGCTGCATCAGTAAAACAGAATGTGGCGGGCACTTCGCCAAAAAGCCAAAGCCCAAGCTTAAAATAGATAACAAAGCATGAAGCACTTTGGTCATGCGAGCAGTATGACCTGCCTGTGATGGCGACTACAAAGGACAATAAGAAAGGCTCTGATGCAAAATACGGGGCTCCTTCGTGAGGGAAAGAAGAAGAAAGTGGAAGATCGTTGAGTCTTTGAGGACTTGAGAAAATGGCATTCTGAAGGGCGGGACTCAAATCATTGAGCGAGGATCTTCCATGGCACCAACCAAATGGAAGTATGAGTTGGGCAAACGCTAATTGATCCAAAGGATATAAAAGATCTCCCCAACCAAGATCGTCAAATGCATGAATGGTACATGAAAAAAGGGCATCTAAAGGAGAGCAAATGTTCCTCCTCTGTTTCCAAGATGAGTATTTCTTCATGAAGAACAACACAGAACTATAGCTAGAATTCGATGACTTGTACCATGTGTACCAAGGAGAGCGAGGTCAACGTGTCTTCGAGTCCTGCTTTGGTGTACACGTAAGTGTCGATCTACTAAGTTTACGTTTGCTTCCTCGCACCACAAAATTGAAAATCTAATTAACTTAGTTATCCCTTCTTATGTAGAATGGAGATACAACGATGTACAAGGCATGGGCAAAGCAGCGTTGGCTTCATCGACCCGAAGATTATCAGCGAAAAGTCGGGTCATCTGACATACAAAAATCGAGCGTTGAGGCATACCTTTTGCATGCCTTTGCTGAACAGCAAACTACAAAATACATACATACGCCCTTCAACTTCAAATCGTGTTCTCACAAACCTCTTGTTCTTGTATTTCTTAAGCCATTGATAGTACGGTAGCTACTTACGCATATGTTGCAATATCTGAATAGGTTTCCTGGATCCTTCTAGTCATCGAGCTTGACAGCGAGGATTACGGTTTATGACTCAGAAGGAATCGGTCCAAAAATACCAATGGTTCATTAACATCATAACAACACATTTGCAAAGTTTAAGAGGAAGCAAAAAGGAGAATTCAAGAAAGAATTGAAGTCATAGTAACACTTTCGATGCGTACTACAAAACTATTATTAATATACATCGCCATATCAGGTTCTTCATCTCATATTAGAAATTTCTCCTTGAAGGTTAAGCGGGGCAGTTGGAAACAACATGTGGCTACTCGCGTTCCACTATATTCAAAGTTTTATCCATGGCGGCAATTGGAACGATATCGAGGTTAGTATATGCATGTCAATTTATTAGCTACAACTTACATTTTAATTAATTGCATGTGATGCATATTTATATACTTCCGCTTTATTAATTATCAGCCCAACATCGATGAAACCGTTAGCGTGCTCCGCCTCAGGTCTTGCGCACTCCAGAATAACTCGCCGGCTTCATTATCGGCGAGATTGTATCTCGAAATGGCGAGTTCCGTAAGGTTTCGAGTTGAACACCGATGAACTACTAACGACATCCACGTCGACCAAGGAGAAAAAAAGTGATGCACACAAGAAATGAGTTCGATAATCATTTTTTTCATCATTCAAAATTATAGCGTTAGTTGCGTCTATGTACTTGTCCATTTTTACACTATTAAGTTCGTTTTTTTGTAGTGAAGCTAGCTAGCTTGTGAACATGTGTATGGTATGCATATGCAATATATATTTAATTGCACAAAAACTCCTCCCCTCATATTTAATTTTATGGTCAAAAGCGATATACAAAAACTTTGTAGAACATATTCTAAAATACATATAATCGAAAACTCTCTCCACAAGAGGTTGGTGACTCAACAGCTTGTGAAGTCTTTGCTTTCTCCTGGCGGTTGGTAAGACTAAGCAGGATATCCTTCTCCTGGCGGTTTGTGCAGGCAGAACATGCAGATATCCTTATCCTGGCGGTTTGTAAAGCGAACACGCTTGTAGAAGATTCCCGTGGCGGCTCCATGGCCTCCCGAACACCTTCCCAGCAACCGGTGCCACGGCTGGCAGGTTCGAGCAACCGCTTGTGATACAGCAGGTATCACCTTGATTAACCGCTTAAGCGATTATAAAACCGCTTCTAAAGGAATTCTGAACCGCTACTAATGGCAGGATTACGTAGTAGTGATGTCACGCCATCGGCTCACGCCATCAACACATTGAGAATGCACCCTACGCCCCCCCAACAGGCATAACCTTTCTAGCCCCAAACACATACAAAACACGAGCGAGAGAATAATCAAATCAGCTCCACAGGTTTAGAAACTCAAGCTCTGATGCGCAATATATGTACTTGTAATGCAGGTCATTCACGGGGATATATCATGTTCAAACCTTTTAAGACCTTGTTTGAATGGATGCAAAGATTGTGAGTCGGCTATGGGAAAAAGCTGGGTGCAATCATCACTCTGAGAATCGACCTTCTGCAACGGTCTATCACAAGCGATTAAGTCTTGCAAACGTGCTCTATGTGCCTGGCGGTTAAGTGAAAGCAGGCGGGAGGGTCTCTAAGCGGTTCTTGACCGAACCCTTGCAGAGTCCCATCTCTAAGCGGTTAGTGTCTAGAACAACCACGGATATCTAGAAGCGGTTGAGACGAACCACTTCTATAGGTGAGGGATCTAGAAGCGGTTAGTATGTAGAACCGCTTGTGAAACCCCTTCCCATAGCATTTAAACCCCATCTTTTAAGCATTTAAACCCCATCTTCCTCGTCGAGCTACCATACGGGATCGGCAGTGAGTGGTGGGCAGGAGCGATTCATGGGGAGAGTCTTGCCAAAATTTTCAATTGAGGTTATTAGCTCACGAATTAATTGTTCCTAAGGTGAGTAACATGTTGTTGACATCCTTCTCACCTATATATTGATGTTTTTGTGCATTGGATGTTGAGAAATCATGTTTTGTTCTTGTGGGAATTATTAGTGTTTACATTTGTTGGCTTATTTTTTTCTTAAGGTGATATATTGTTTGGTGTATGGAATGAAATGCAATAAATGTGAAAGCGATGAAAAATTACAATGGTGGGGAAAAGGTAAAAAATAATTTTTATTTAGTAAAATTAAATCTTGGAATGATAGAAAAAGTTTGCATGAACATGTAACAATTAGTTAGTTTTATTTAAAAAATCATGGCGAGGATTAGAAATAATTAGTTGGCTTTAGTTAAAAAGAATACTGAGAATGATTAAAAAATACAAAACTATTAGACATAGTTAGGTTTAATTAAATATTGTGATAGATGTTGTTATTATTTTTTATTGGCGTAGATGAGCGGCAATGGATGTACAATCACGGACCATCGGTCAAGAGAGTTCGAAGATGGCATGAAGGAGTTTCTCGTGGTAGTTGCATTCTTGCCTCGAGAAGCTTCATACATTGTCGGGTCGTGGTACAAGAATGAGAAGGAGCACTCAAGCGATGGATGGTTATGAGGCATGTGATCACAAGAGGTTTCATGGCAAACTATACTCTTTGGACCCACCATGGCGAAGCAGGCGATTACGGGGAAGGCGATGAAGAAGGCGAAGAAGAGGAAGATAGATCAACGGTATGTGGGACACCACTCATACGGGTCCATGGAAGAATCTGATCAACGAGTTTGGCGATGATGAGCTAGATCGGATGCTCCGTGATGGAGAGGAGAGTTCACAGGAGGAAAGACAATACAAGAAGTTTGAGCATGGTAGAGGACCACAGGCGCTTTGTACCCAAAGCGTAGGCGGGGCCACAAAAACTGCTGCGTGCTATACTAGAGCTCATGCAATGGAAGGCCAAAAGCAGTGTGTCGGACAAGGCATTCAATGGTTTGTTATCACTCGTAAAGAAGTTGCTTCACGGAAGGTAACACTCTACGAATCTCGTATGAAGCGAAGCGAGTGCTCGCCCTTTAGGATTACAAGTCTGGAAGATACCGCTTGTCCTCGCGATTGTATCTATATCGTAATGGTATCGATTTGAAGGTTTGTCGGTGTGCGAAGAATCCGTATAAGGTGCGGCGTGGCGATCGGGTGAATTAGATGAGAATCGTCTGAAGAAAGAACCCATGACCAAAATATTGTGGTATTTCCTGTGATCCCCGGTTGAAGCGTCTGTTTGCTAACGAAGGTCATGCCAAGATGATCTTGTTGGCATGAAGAAGCGTAAGGAAGGCGGGATGTTAGACACCTGCGGATGGCTCGCGATGGAGGAAAATCGATCGGCCTTACGAACTTTGCAAATGAGGTCGAAATGTAAGGTTTGGGTTGAGCACCAGATGGGATGAATCTTTTGATCGGTTGAGCGGCATCCATAGCACCTAACACCTTGGCGGCTTTGCATCTATAACATTCCTCCATGGTACATGCATGAGCGGAAGTATATCATGATGCTATTGTTGATCGAAGGCGAAGCAACTGAAAGCGACATCGATGTCTACGAAACCATTGGTTGAAGACCTTGTGAAGTTGTGGGAGGATGGTGTGCGGGTTTGGGATTAGTACAAAAGTATTTCAACTGCGTGCATTGTTGTTTGTAACAATCAGCGATTGGCACGCTCTCATTAACTGTCAAACCATTGTCAAAGGTATAAAGCACTGCACCCAATGCATAGATGAAGCAATTTGCATGTACGAAAAACTCTCGGAAGTGTGTGTACATGGGCCACATGAGTTTCTTCTGGATCATGCTTTGAGGTGGAAAAGCGATAAATTTAGCAGAGGCTGAAATTAGTGTGTAAGCCTCGGCATCGTAATGGCGACATGTGTTTGCTATAGTAAAGGATCTGAAAGTAGTATTTGGGAAGGGTCTTGGAAGCATACCCATCTTGCGAGCGAGGATGGTCATGCACCCACATGGAAGAAGAAATCAATATTTTGAGACTGCAGTATTGGGAAGTTTTGGAGGTTAAGTCACTTGCTTGACTTCATGCACATCACGAAGAATGTTTGCTTGAACACCTAGGCTACATAGATATGTATAGCCGTCGAAAGATACACTACAAACTCGGAAGGACCTTGAAGTCATGGAGGTGGGGAGTGACCTACATCCGAAAAACAAAGAAGGGACAAAACAACTTTTCTACATCCTGCGAGCTACACTCCAAGCAAAGAAGAAAAAAGCATGATTGAGTGTGCTGAAAAGTGTGAAGGTCATACGGATACTCCTCAAATGTAAAAGACTCGGAAACACGAAGAGACAAACTTCAAGGCCTAAAATCCATGGTGCCTTGTGTTGATGACATAGTTGCTCCGGTATTTGTCGAGTATCTTGCTTGAGTGGGTGCGGGGACAATCATAAAGCTATGTTCCTTCTGAGCGCCATTTAGCGAGAGGTTGTCGAACCATTAAAAGCTGCCTAAGTTGGAGGTGATGTGGTACAAAGTTTGGTTAGCCTCGAGATGATCTTTCCTCCTGCATTCTTTGATATCATGGTTCATCTCACCGTTCACCTTGTCAAGGAGATAGGTATCCTCGGACGGTGTATCGCACAACATGTTCCCTTCGAGAGGTACATGAGTGTCCTCAAAAGTCGTCATGTAGTTCGCGTCAGGAAGGCTGCATTCTTAGGGGCTCGTGTGGAGGAGGTGATAGAGTTTTGTGTTGATTACATGAATGACCTAAATCCTATCGGCGTCCCCATATCACGACGACGAGGGAGGCTACGAGGGCAAAGGACAATCGGAAGGCAATCGGTTACATGCAATGATCTTGTTGCATTCAAGCAAGCACATTTCAACATTACGAAGCAATCAACTATAATGCGCCCCCTATGTCCTTGACTACAAGAGTGTCCTCATGCATGAGTTCACAGGGGAAGACGGAGAGTTGGATAACCACAAGCACATGGATTCTTTCGGTAGGCTCTGAAGTACATCCTTGAGGAAGGGTCAAGCGATGAACTATTGCAGCGGCTTGGCTCGGGGACCATCACAAGAAATAGTGACATTCAAAGGTATGAGATCAATGGTTACACATTCTACACCATATCCTAGGATACGAGGAGCACCAACGAGCAATGATGTCCAGTATAGGCGTCGAAGAACAACGGTGGAGTTGGACACATATTATGGTTTCATAGAAGAAATATGGGAGCTCGACTATGGACCTCTGAAGGTCCCTCTATTTAAGTGCCAATGGGTCAAGCTGGCTCCAAATAGTGTGAAGGTTGACAAATCTGGCATGAAAACCGTGGATCTCCTGAGAAGTCGGCTATAGGCGTGAACCATTTGTTCTCATGAGCGATGTGATCAGTCTTCTATGTAATGGACATGTCAAGCAAACCTAAAAAGCGAGAAGGACAAGCAAAAGGTAATGCCAAGCGACATGTGGTTCTCCAAGGCAAGCGAAGGACTCCTACATAGCCGGTGATGTCGATGCTCGCTTACATAAATCCGCGATCATAACGAAGGAACAATTGTAAAAGCGAAGACTTGAGATGTACTACTTGTATACAAATTATTCCATATGATCATGTTGATGTTTAGCATTGCTTGTACATAATTATTTCTACAAATTTTAAAATGAAAACAAAGCACGAAAACCGTTTGTACAAATTTTAAAATGAGAACAAAGCTGAAAATTTATATCCACTCTATGAAAGAAGCGCATAAATTTTACCATACAAAGAGAAATTCAGCTTAGCATAGTTAGCTCATAAATTCCCATACAAAAACCCCAAAAGCGTTGTGAAATTTACAACATTACAATGATAGTTATATTAACTAAAAGACAACATTACAATGATAGCTATATTAACTAATTTCTTTAGCATGTCCTCTACTCTTTCCATGCGTTTTTCTAGCTTTTAATACTCTTGTTGTCATCGAAGCGGTAGGATGTGCATCTCTCGGCTTACTGCTTGAGATTAAATATTCTGACCGGTCGGCCATCATCATTGGCGCAAATCTTCTTGTAATGCAGCAATTTGCATTGCAAGATTTTCAAGACCATAGGTGGCTTTATCATTACTTATATCTGGACATCTTGTGCCCTTCAAGCGAGAAGAATGGAGCGGAAGGTGAAAGTCAAGGAATATGAACAAATGAATAACTTCAAAAACTTACCGACATATTGAACACTTCATGAACACTCGGGATGGATTCTTGGATGTCACGGGAGGTGAACACATTCTGGGATTTCGCATCGAGGACCACGATAGCTTCATCATTAATGCATCTAGTTGTCTCTTCGTCTAGCCATTTGATGAAGCCGTCGACATGAATTAATAGCTTCAAAAGAGTGAAAAACTTGGCATCAACAATATTTTTCATTACTCCAACAACAACATATAGACAAAACTCCTTGTGGGCATTTCCTTTGAACAACTTGTGGGCATGAAAGCAGAGAGGAGGGCGACGAGAGGAAGGCGCTTTCAGCGTGAGGACTTAGAAATTTGGTAAGTGGGCGTCATATATACCGAAGTCACCTCTACGGGTTGGTATTAAAACAGCAGCTTGTGAGACCCTTCTAAGCGGTTTGTAAAACCAACAGCTTGTGAAGACCTTCTAAGCGGTTTGTAAAACAAAGCAGCTTGTAAAAATCTGATAAAAAAAAAAAAGTGGCAAGGGCAAGGTGGGCGAGCCGCCCGCACTCAAGCATCACGCGCTAGCGAGGGAGGAAGAGATCTTATCGAGCGATATGCACAGATACTTTTGAATATTACGGTTGGCACTTCTGGCGGTTGGTATTACCAGGCGCTTGTAAAACTCTTTCTGGCGGTTTTAATACCAACCGCTTGTAGAGGTGACTTCGGTATATAAGGGCGTCCTGACCCAAATTTTCTAAGTCCCGCGCTCGAGACAACAAAATTTTCCAAGTCCTGCAGCGCTCTCGAGACCTCGCTCACTGTCTCACGCCGCGCCTCGCGTCCAGATCGCGCCACCGTCCTCGTCGGCCCGTCGCTAAATCGCCACACCACCATCCAGCGCCACTCCACCAGCGCCACTCCACCATCCGGCGCCCTCGACCCAGCAGCGTGACCTGCGTCGCCGCCTCCTCGCCCCTTTCGCGGCGCCTGCTGCCTGCAAGCCGCGCGTCACCGGCCACCAAGCCGCCCCGCATCCACCATTCCACGGGAGGATAGTGGTGTGACCCGCGCCCTCTCCTCCTCCCTCTTTATTCTGCGCCCACAAGGTGTTCGACTAAATGCCCACAGGTTTTTGTGTGTCTTTGAAGGCTGCGATTTGATAACATGAGGGCTCATGGACCAATAAGTTCGTGATAACATGATATTGGATAGCATTTGCAAATTGTAATTAAATTGTAACCTTTTCCCATTTCCTTTGCAAGCAAGCTAGTAGAAGCTAGATTTCTCATTAGCGAGTCGAGGCCGTCTCATCGAGATGAGGAGCGACATCGCCGGATGAAAAGCGGGAGGCGAGCGGAAGATCGAATAAAGTGTGATACCATGTGAGAAGGATTGACTCAGGCGCATTGTATTGATCACGGAGGATACATATATAGGTCACCACTTTCCATAATCACTCCAGCAGGTTATAGAAAGCAGAATCGGGAGGATAAGGAAAATAGCTAGTGAAAAGAGGAACTACCAAAATCATTCTAACACTACACATAAGTTTGCTTTTCTGTACATGAACCGTAGAATTTAATTTAACAATTTATTATCCTTTTTCTTTTTGATTCCAGGATGCTCTTTTAATTGGTCATATATTTAGTAGTGTAGTTTTCTTCTTCCATGTGAGCAAGATACAACCACTTTTATTGTAATGTTTTTGACAAGGTGTTTTCCCCCTCAAGGAAGATGCTTGGCTCTGCCTTTTGTCTTGGGATTACACATCGGATAGATTCCTTCGATGCACTCTGGATGAAACATATATGTTCCACTAGCAGAACTGATGCAAAGGGGCCTAAGCAAGTGCCTAATGTTTAGCAATGTTTGTATTGAAACTTAAAACTTAAAACTATGCAAGGGAGGATGGTAGGGTAAGCGGAGCTTGAGTTTGTATTGCCCAAGATCTGAGGTCCAACTCATATATTGTTTAGAATATTATTGTTTATTTGCTCAATAAAACAAAATAATGAATCACCGGTTTCATATTTGCATGTCATCATTTCAAAAAATGAAATAAGGTTACAAATCCACAACTATAATGGATTTATAACGTTATTTCATATTTTATAAATGATGGCATGCGATGTGTTAGTGTCATTCATATATTTTTTTATTGAGCAAATAAACTAATATATAATTATCAATTGTATATATATCATGTGAAATGTGTAAGTATATGTGAATTATCAATTATATCTATCATATGAAAATATGTAAGTATATGAAATGTCAATTTGTATATATATTATGTGAAATGTGTAAGTATATGTGAAATGTATAAGTATGTATCATTCTTATTCCACACTAATATGATTTTAAAAAAAATTGTATTATGAATTGTCAATTGTATATGTATGTGTGAATTGTCAATTGTATTTTTGTATTAAGCAAATAAGTATGTGTGAATTATCAATTGTATATGTATCATGTGAAATGTGTAAGTTTATGTGTAATGTATAAGTATATGTCAATTGAATATGTATCATGTGAAATGTGTAAGTTCAGCTCTCACACCTCAAAGAGTTAAAATTCTCAACAATCTTGTCTTCATATATAATCTAAGCCTCGAGATTTGCTCTACTCTAGATGGCGACACGGGGCGTGGTGACCCGGCTTTCGATGAGCGGGAAAATCTGATGTTGAGACCATTCTTGTTGGGTAGCACCTTAGCCAATAAGGTAGATTAACTTTCTTGAAAAATTGTGATGGTCTTCTTGGCCATTTGCGGTGAAGCCGTTAACTTAATCTGGAAAAATCGCGATGGTCTTTCTTGTTGTTGTCGATGAGTATTAACACTAATCTGAGGGTATACTCTTACCCATTACAAAATCACCGTAAACATGTTAATTATTATAAAATCTTTCATATTATATGTGTTTGTGTATCGACACAGGTACCTCATCGACCACCAGATCCGGAATGCACCGAGGACCTAACAAAAGCAGCCGACAAAATGCGTGATAGCAGAAGTGAGCAGCGGCGGGAGTGTGGTAGCCGAATCGACAATTGGCCATTTCAACAACGCTTGCGGCTACCATGTGAGGATCACGTCCCAATCGGCATCGAAATGGGCGAAGTCCTGCGGCTACCAAGGCGCTGCGGAATGATATGAAGGAAAATTTCACTTTTCGAAGCATACGAGCAGAAGGCCAAGGGATGGGCTTTTAAGAAGATGGCAACTTCCTTTCGGCGATGGAAGTCGTCCCTCACGCATAAGTACATCGACAAAGGAGAAAGGCGGACTTCATTCAATTTCCTAAAATGGCGATCATTGGGATGCTTCGAGAATACAAGCGGTCGGATCACGGGGACATCTGCGAGAGAAAAAAGCAGGTTGAATGCCGGAAGAAGAAATACCACCACCATCTGGGGACGGTGGTTACATCAAAATGCAAAGATATGGGACAAGCGGGAAGAGGAACTTGGCGACGATGTTCTACTGGCGAGGATTGGGAGCCCACTTTCGCAATTGGTTCTTGGCTCACGAGGGCAAACTTGCGATGTGGTAGCTTGGTGATAGCACAAGCAGATCAAGCGTTGGTGAAAAAATTGTAGAAGCCATCGGCGGACTCGGTCGAAACTTGCTAGCAGACGGGAGAATAGCGAGCTAACATATGCCCTTCAAAACCACGAGCACACGGGGCCGGACACGAGGTTCGGGAAGGTGCCATGGAGGCGCGGCTTTGCCAACTCAAGCACTTACGGAGGCGGGGCGAAGCAAGAGGAGATCGAGGGTAGAGTGGGCGATTGGAGGAAGAGCTTAGAGCTATGAAGGCTTCCATCGATGTCTGAGTCACATAAAAGTGTCAAAAGCAATAGGCGACCGAGGAGCACTACGTTCGACCAATGTTCGGTCGTAGCGCGAATCGTGATCGATCGAGCGCATAAAGCGATTCTTGGCGTCCGCCGTGGCCTCTAGCGGGCGACGACATAAGCCCGTCGTCCGTGGGCTGACATCAAGGTTCACCGCCGGTCTGAGCTACACATTGATATCGTAACCTCACCTTCAAGGTGGCTTACGGCATAAGCTTATCCGGTGGAAGCGGGCGGACATTCCGCAACGGATACCCTCCGGATACTCGAAGGTCACGGTGGAAGAGGTGGTGGCGGGCCGAAGATCTCGTGCTCGAGATTCTTTGAGGCGACAACGTGACAAAGCAGGCCAGACCCTCCATGGCACATTCATCCTCTGGCGCCAAAAAGCACATCATATTTCGAGATGGTGTGGAGGCTATATCTCGACAAGAAGGCCCGCAATTTGAGCGACTCGAGGAACAAGCACGCCTCCTCCACGCCGACAACCCGACTCCTCTAGCGTCGCTTTACGGAATGCTTCCCCGTGGTCGACCACGCCTCCTCCACCTCCGCTCCACAAAAGCGGAACCACGCCACTTACCGCCATACCTTTGAAAGTAAAGCACCCAGCATCTCCGGTCACTGCGCCTCCAGCATCTCCCAGGAAAAAGCTCGATGTCGGAAGAAGATCACACTAGCACCTCCTCCCACGAAATCGACATCCGTGACGGAGAATGTCAAAACAAGCAAAAAGGCCATATGATCATTGCGGAGGAGCTATTGCATCCGTAAAACGGATGTGGCAGCGACTGCGCCAAAAGCGAGCCAAGCTTAAAATAGATAAAAAAGCGTGAAGCACTTTCGGTCATGCGGAGCAACCGCCGCTTTGTGATGGCGACTACAAAGGACAATAAGAAGGCTACGATTGCAAAATACACGGGCTCCTTCGGCGGGAAAGAAGAAAGAAGAAAGTGGAAGATCGATGAAGTCTTTGAGGACTTGAGAAAATGGCTTTCTGAAGGCGGGACTCAAATCGATTAACCGGGATCTTCCAATAATGGCACCAACCAAATGGAAGTATGAGTTGACAAAGCGCTAATTGATCCAAGCGATATAAAAGATCTCCCAACCAAGATGTGTCAAATGCATGAATGGTACATGGAAAGGGCATCTAAAAGATATAAAATGTTAGTCCTCCGTTTTCAAGATGAGTATTTCTTCTGGAGAATAACAAGAACTATTTGGAATTCGATGACTTGTACCATGTGTACCAAGGAGGCGAGGTCAGCGTGTCTTTCATGTCTATTTGGTGTCTGTAAGTGTCGATCTACTAAGTTTACCGTTTGCTTCCTCCGCACCAAAAATTGAAAATCTAATTAACTTAGTTATCCTTCTTATGTAGAATGGAGATACAAAGATCACGAAGACTAGGCAAAGCGAGCGTTGGCTTCATCGACCCGAAGATTGTCAGCGAAAATGCGGTCATCGACAAGCAAAAATCATTCATTGAGGCATACCTTTTGCATGCCTTGTTGAAATAGCACTACAAACCGTACATATACGCTCTTCAACTTCAAATCGTGTTCTCACAAACCTCTTGTTCTTGTATTTCTTAAGCCATTGATAGTACGAGTAGCTACTTACGCATATGTTGCAATATACAAGTAGGTTTCCTTTGGATCCTTCTAGTCATCGAGCTTGACAACGGCGGGATTACGGTTTATGACTCAGAAGGAATCCGGTCCAAAAATACCAATGGTTCATTAACATCCTTAACAACACATTTGCAAAGTTTAAGAAGAAGCAAAAGGAGAATTCGAGAAAGAATTGAAGTCATAGTAAGCACTTTCAGTGCGTACTACAAAAACTATTATTAATATACATCGCCATATCGGTTCTTCATCGATATTCGAAATTTCTCCTGAAGGTTAAGCGGCACATTTGAAACAACTTATGTGGCTACTCGTGTTCCACTATATTCAAAGTTTTATCCATGGCGGCAATTTGGAACATTATCTGGGTTGAGTATATGCATGTCAATTTGTTAGCTACAACACATTTTAATTAATTGCATGTGATCGGATATTTATATACTTCAAGCAATTAATTATCATTAACATCGATGAGCACGTTAACGTGCTCGCCTCACGAGTCTTGCGCACTCTAAGAACAACTCATCGGCTTCATTGTCGGCGAGGTTGTATCTCGAAATGGCGAGTTCCGTAAGCTTTCGAGTTGAACACCGATGAACTCTGGCGACATCCACGTCGACCAAGGACAAAAAAGTGGCGCATGCAAGAAATGAGTTCGATAATCATTTTTTATCATTCAAAATTATAGCGTTGGTTGCGTCTATGTACTTGTTCATTTTTACACTATTAAGTTCGTTTTTTAGTGTAGTGAGCTAGCTAGCTTGTGAACATGTGTATGAGTATGCATATGCAATATATATTTAATTAGCATAAAAAATCCTCCTCTCATATTTAATTTTATGGTCAAAAGCGATATACAAAAAACTCTGTAGAACATATTCTAAAATACATATAATGAAAACTCTCTCCACAAGAGGTTAATGACTCAACATTTGAAGTCTTTGCTCTCCTAGCGGTTGGTAAGACTAACAGCTTCGGATATCCTTCTCCTGGCGGTTTGTAAGGCGAACGCTTGCAGATATCCTTCTCCTGGCGGTTTGTTACAAACTTGCTTGTGTGGATTCCCCGTAAGCGGCTCCCAGCGGCCCTCCGAACACCTTCCCAACAGCCACGGTGCCTGCAGCATAAGCGGTTCGAGCAACAACTTGTGATGCAGTGGTATCTCCTGATTAACAAACTTGATTATAACTAAGCTTCTAAAGGGAATTCTGAACCGCTAGTGATTCTTGGGTTACGTAGTAGTGCATGATTTTGGTGCAAACACCATACAATCTTACTAAAAAAGTTTCAAAAATTCTAAAAATCATTTATGTACATATCAATTTACCCTATCTACATATAAAATTTCATGATCAAATTCGTCCTATGCTAGAAGTTACAAAAGACAAATTTAGGGTGCATTTGAACTATTCAAGTTTGTCGAAATTTGTCTTTTTATTACTCTTAACATAGGACGAATTTGATCATGAAATTTTATATGTAGATGGGAGTAAGTTGAGATGTACATCCATGATTTTTTCAGAATTCACAAACTTAATAAGTTGCAGTGTTTGCACCACACATGACTATCTTCTTGATTCCTCCCAGACTATAATACATTTATTTTAGCTTAGGTTTTTGGCTTTTGACTTAAAACTAGCTTTTTGACTTAATGAGCTTTTAAGCCATCTACTTTTAAGTCAAGACATGCTATTTGGCATCTGGATCTTTAATAGTTTGGATGGTGTAGCTTTTTGATCCTATTGCCTCACATTTGTTCCACCCATGGGTTTGGTTGCCTCAACCCGCCACCACCGATTCTGATCGCCTCTCGCGCACTATGATTGGATCCGTTCAGCTCCACTTGTGCCACGCTCGGACTCTATAGCCTCCTGCCGCTCTAAGCTTGGGTTCGACCACCTCAACCCGCATGCACTGGGGATCCGGGATCGTGAAGGAGGTGGGAGGCTAGGGGCGACAGAGGAGGAGGAGGTCGGACAGGTGTAGAACTAGGCAGGTGGAGGGAGAAGGCATGTCGCTGAGGGAAGAGAGAAGAGGAAGAAATGAGGAGATAAGATAATAATTTTTGAGTTTATATACGATGGTATTTTGTGGGTAATTTTGGAGACTTTCAGTGGAAAAGGGTTATTTCATTCTAGAAAAGCCCAAAAAGTACCTCTCACAAGACTTTTGACTTATAGTTATATGGAGACTTTAACTTTTTTTTAGACTCGACTTAAAAGTCAGTCGTTTGTTTTGACTTTGGTTTTTTTGCTTTTAAGCCAGTAAAAAAGCCGAAATAAATAGGGCCTATGGCTAGCTATCGAGCTATTGTAGAGCTTTTATCAAAATTGATGTCGTTCAACATAAAATTATTTTATTTATCATTTAGGTTATATCAAATTCAAGCTAATGATTAACTATCGAGCCACAAAAACCTTTTTTTCATTCAAAATAGACTCAATTCAATTTTGAACGACCTATATCTACAGTAATCAGATAAATTTCGATTCAAACTTTAACAAGCTTTTTTACTATTAGGATCCTAGCCTATGCCGGTACACCCAAACGTACAGGCCCTAATTGAGTGCAGTACACATGGGCAAACTCTGACATCGGCTTTGCAGTGAATACACCTGCCCGCGGAATATATTTAGGAAAAAATCCATATAACATTTTAAATTTTGCTTAAAAGTCTATCTGATATTTTAAACTTTAAAACTAGTTATTTAGCACTCTGAACTTTCTAATCCTATTAATTTAATATTTAAGCTGGTTTTGTAGGAAAAAGTCCATATAACATCATGAACTTTGCTCAAATATTAAATCAGACATCTCAAACTTTGAAACCGCTTATCTACTATCACGAACTTTCTAATCCTGTTCGTTTAGCAAAACCGATTAAAAGTTTAGGGTGTTAAATAAACTGGATTAAAAGTTTTAGTTGCTAGATAACCAGTTTTAAAGTTTGGATATCGAGATGGACTTTGAGTAAAATCGAGGGTGTATATAGACTTTTTCTACAAAATCAGTTTAAGGTGTTAAGCGAACATGATTGAAAACTTCAAAATGCTAATTAACTTGTTTCAAAGTTTAGAGTATTGGATAGACTTTTGAGTAAAGTTCTGGGAGTTGTATACTAACTTGCAGCTGCTGGGAGTACTCTGCGACGAGCTCGTCGGCGTACTGCTGCGGCGTGAAACGGCTGCCGGTGGAGTAGAACGCCGGCATGAAGTAGTTGTTGAGGTAGTCGTTGCTGCCCATGCCGACGGTGAAGATGCACTTGCCGAGGTGGTCGGCGACGGAGCCCAAGTCGCCGATGATTTGCACCAGCTGCTGCACCAACTGGTAGTTCTCCAGCTGGCCGGTGAAAGTTATCCGCGCACCTACAGATGTGTTTGTTAGTGTTGGAGTGTAAATGCATGATTCAGTGTCAGAGGAGAAAACTAGAAGTTAAGAAGCTAGCTAGCTATGTGTGTATGCCTGAATGTTGGTAGGTACGAACCAGTTGCTGGCCGGTTTCTTCTCTGATTCCGGTTGCGGCGGAAGCGAAGTTGACACCGGTGACGAGTTGATCAAAGCGCGCGCCAGCGTAAGGGGGGATGAAGTCGTTGAAGCCGAGAAGTTGAGCTGCACATGAGAGATTTAGCGGAGATGTCTTTTGCAACTACAGGGATATTCCATCCATATGCGGCCGCTAGTAATCATTATTGGCATGAAAAAAATGAGACTGTCTTCTCATCTGTAAATATTTTTCTACTAATATAAATTTGCGAGTTGGTGGCAGGCGGTCCGTTCTTCTAGCCCTTCCCTCTATGTCTCCGATAATGGCTAGTCATTATAGCTAATTATTCTTTTACGATTTATAGCCACTATATCTCTCTAAATATGGTGATTATTATAGCAAAATCACTGATTATTATTTGTAATTAATAAGCGGCCAATCATTTCTTTTGTACTCTATATATGTTGTATGCAGTTTTCACAGAATCAATCAAGAAAATTCATTCAAGATCTCCCATATTGTCTTGCTTGGCAAATGAACTCACAAGCCCGATCAATAAGTGATGGACCGGCGTACATGGCGAGAAGGCGCAAGAAAATGCCATGATCGATGTAGCTTGACGAAGAAGGACAGACGGGCGTGACACCGCCGGGTGTCGTGACCCAGCCTTGGCCGGTTGGACATGAACAAAACATCTGACGCTTTGGCGCGATTGCACAACAATCTGGGGTGGGACATCGTCGGCGGTGAAAAGAGTCTTTGGTATACCCTTTGGAGATAAGCGGATTGATCTAGCTAAATGTCGCGAGAGAACACAGCGCGGTGGCGCATAAGCGTGATGAGCACCTCGGTGCTTGGTATTTTCTGGTTCACCTTCATGGGCTTTGGTGTCATGGCGGTGAAGCGATGATGGCTAGATCGTCGAGAGGCATGGAAGCGAGTAGGCCGACAAAGCGAGAGGGCCATCTGGGAAAGAAGCGGCGAACCGTTGGTGCAACGGACCACCGTCGAAGCGGGCAAAGCGGTGGCAATCCGAGAAACGGAGTGCAAAGGTGGAGTGGCGGCGGTGGCCCTTTCTCTAAAGCGACGACCCACTGCGGCCGTAGCGTCGCGTAACGAAATGGATAGCGAGGAAGGTGGATTCCTACAACGCCGCCATGGCGTGTAGCGAGAGAAAGAATCTGAGGCAGCGAGGCAATGCGACGTGGCAAGCGGCGGCAGACGCCCGGCGCGGCCGCATAGCGGCGATGTCCGGAATGGCGATGGCTTTGGCGTGATGCCTCGTGCTCGAGAAGCCCGTGTCGCCTCTGCAGCGGTGGATGACGAGGGAGAAAGAGGTCGAAAAGGTGCCGCAGAGCATCTGGCTTTCGGGTATGGCGAGAAGGAAGAGCATACGCTAGTAATATAAATGCAAAAGGATAAAAATAATTGATTGATTTTTTAGATTGGTAATATATATTGCTTGATTGATTGATTTTTGAGATTGGTAATATATATTACTCACGTACAATATATTTGGTATTAATTCATACGGAGAAGAAATCATGAAAACTTTTATGTCGAGAGAAATAGATGTTTGATCTTGTAGCATAATTTTTTATTGCTTGACCTTTATATTTTGTTACCAATTTTATTTTTCGTAGCAACACACCTGCATTGATCTAATTTTTTTCTAAAATTAACTAGCTGAGTTCCAGTCCATTGCAACGGATCTTGAACAAACATATGTGAATTTCAAACAGTTCTCTAATCACGTGATTTGCCAATTTTAATTGAGTAGTTTGCACTAGATCAACCATATAAAATTGATCATGCACAAATAATCGTCAATTAGCTACCATAGTACTGCAAAGGTACCTATTTGTCATGCACAAATAATTATCACTAAATCCAGAAATCTATATGAAATTCACACCGTTCAAACAACCAAATGGAACTATAATACAAGCCAAGTAATGATACTCTCCACGGAAGATACTTTTTAGGAGAACGTGGTTAAACAAATCACCATTGTTACCACCTGAAATATTTATAGGAGTAAAGGCATCAGTCAAATTTTGGAACATGAGATTTATATCCGACGGATATATCCTCAACCCACAAAGTTTGCCCTGCCGCCGCTCCTCTTAGTAGTGGAAACGGATCGGATGTGAAAAAAATAAGTGGTTAAAGTAGAGTCTTGTTGTTTTTGAAAAGTCAAAAATATCATTAACGTGATTAGAGAGAGTAATTTACCATTTTTTGCCAGAAGTAATATAAAACAAATCAGTAAGAATAATTGGCTCGCAGCAGGGACAAACTTATCGCTTTCAGGAGCCGTCTTGTACTACCAACATGATTGACACTTGCTACCATCATGATCGTTACAACCCTTTACAAAATTCGCTTGACATATAAGGGCATAATCCAAAACATATCATAATTTCATTATCTTTTATCCCCTCGAAGAATCGGAGCTTCAAACAGGCTCTTTGATCTCTCTCTCTCTCTCTCTCTCTCTCTCTCTCTCTCCACGTCCCCCACCACCACGACGCCATGGTTCATGCCGGAGGTCTCGCCGCTGCCGCGGCCTTCCTCCTCCTCGCCATTGGCGCCTCCGCGGCGCCAGGCATGCCGATCATCCCCTATAATGCGGAGCACAGCTCGCGGGGGCTAGAGCGGACGGAGGCAGAAGCGCGGGCCATGTACGACCTCTGGCTCGCGGGGCCGCTCGCATAATGCACTCGGAGGGTACGATCGCCGGTTCAGGGTCTTCTGGAACAACCTCCGCTTCGTCGACGCCCACAACGCCCGCGCGGATGAGCATGGGTTCCGCCTCGGTATGAACCAGTTCGTCGATCTCACCAACGAGGAGTTCCGCGCCGCCTACCTCGGCGCCAAGGTCGTTGAGAGGAGCCGCGCCGTGGGGAGAGGTACCGCCACGACGGCTTTGAGGAGCTGCCAGACGCCATCGACTGGAGGAGAAGGGGCCGTTGCTCCGTCAAGAACCAGGAGCAATGCGGTGACGTAGGTCGAGAGGGAGCCTCGCCCCCACCTGGGCGACCTCACCGGCCGCTTTAAACAGGAGGGGCCTTTCCTCACACATAAACCCGCGCTTATTTTGTTTTCCTTACCTAATTTCTCTTCTCGTATTAGCGTCGCTCGCTTGGTTTGGATCAAGTGGCAAGGCTTGGGAGGCTTGGCGGATGCTGTAGAAATGGCTTTGCTCTCCTAGCGGTTGGTAAGACTAACAGCTTCGGATATCCTTCTCCTAGCGGTTTGTAAGACAGAACCTTCGAGATATCCTTCTCCTGGCGGTTTGTTACAAACCGCTTGTGGAGTTCCCCCGTGGCGGCTCCACTTGGCCCTCCCGAACACCTTCCCAACCAGCCACGGTGCCCACGATAAAGCGGTTCGAAACAACCGCTTGTGATGCCCGGCGGGTATCACATTGCTGCCAAAGCAGATATAAAACCGCTTCTAAGGGGTTCTGAACAGCTAGTAGTTGCTTGGGATTACGTAGTAGTGCATGATTTTGGTGCAAACACCATACAATCTTACTAAAAAGTTTCAAAAAATTCTAAAAAATCATTTATGTACATATCAATTTACCCTATCTACATATAAAATTTCATGATCAAATTCGTCCTATGCTAGAAGTTACAAAAGACAAATTTAGGGTGCATTTGAACTATTCAAGTTTGTCGAAATTTGTCTTTTATTACTCTTAACATAGGACGAATTTGATCATGAAATTTTATATGTAGATGGGAGTAAGTTGAGATGTACATCCATGATTTTTCAGAAATTTTGAAACTTAGTAGAATTGCAGTGTTTGCACCAAAATCATGATTATCATCTTGATTCCTCCCACTATAATACATTTTATTTTAGCTTAGGTTTTTTGGCTTTTGACTTAAAACTAGCTTTTTGACTTAATGAGCTTTTAAGCCATCTACTTTTAAGTCAAGACATGCTATTTGGCATCCTGGATCTTTAATAGTTTGGATGGTGTAGCTTTTTGATCCTGCCGCCTCCCGCTGTTCCACCCTTAGGTTTGGTTGCCTCCAACCACGCCACACCGGTTCTGATCGCCTCTCGCCGCACTATGATTGGATCCGTTCAGCTCCACTTGTGCCACGCTCGGACTCTATAGCCTCCTGCCGCTCTAAGCTTGGGTTCGACCACCTCAACCCGCGCCGCACCGGATCCGGATCAGCGAAGGAGGTAGGAGGCTAGGGACGACAGAGGAGGGAGGAGGTCGGGACAGTGTAGACTAGACCGGTGGAGGGAGAAGGCATGTCGCACAAGGGAAGAGAGAAGAGGAAGAGAAATGAGGAGATAAGATAATAATTTTTGAGTTTATATACGATGGTATTTTGTGGGTAATTTTGGAGACTTTCGATTGGAAAAGGGTTATTTCATTCTAGAAAAAGCCCAAAAAGTACCTCTCACAAGACTTTTGACTTATAGTTATATGGAGACTTTAACTTTTTTAGACTCACTTAAAAGTCGGTCGTTTGTTTTGACTTTGGTTTTTTTGCTTTTAAGCGAGTAAAAAAGCCGAAATAAATAGGGCCTATGGCTAGCTATCGAGCTATTGTAGAGCTTTTATCAAAATTGATGTCGTTCAACATAAAATTATTTTATTTATCATTTAGGTTATATCAAATTCAAGCTAATGATTAACTATCGAGCCACAAAACCTTTTTTCATTCAAAATAGACTCAATTCAATTTTGAACGACCTATATCTACAGTAATCAGATAAATTTCGATTCAAACTTTAACAAGCTTTTTTACTATTAGGATCCTAGCCTATGCCGGTACACCCAAACGTACAGGCCCTAATTGAGTGCAGTACACATGGGCAAACTCTGACATCGGCTTTGCAGTGAATACACCTGCCCGCGGAATATATTTAGGAAAAAAATCCATATAACATTTTAAATTTTGCTTAAAAGTCTATCTGATATTTTAAACTTTAAAACTAGTTATTTAGCACTCTGAACTTTCTAATCCTATTAATTTAATATTTAAGCTGGTTTGTAGGAAAAAGTCCATATAACATCATGAACTTTGCTCAAATATTCGTCCGACATCTCAAACTTTGAAACCGCTTATCTACTATCCTGAACTTTCTAATCCTGTTCGTTTAGCAAAACCGATTAAAAGTTTAGGGTGTTAAATAAACTGGATTAAAAAGTTTTAGTTGCTAGATAACCAGTTTTAAAGTTTGGAGTATCAGATGGACTTTTGAGTAAAATTCAGGGTGTTATATAGACTTTTTTCTACAAAATCAGTTTAAGGTGTTAAACGAACATGATTGAAAACTTCAAAATGCTAATTAACTTGTTTCAAAGTTTAGAGTATTGGATAGACTTTTGAGTAAAGTTCTGGGAGTTGTATACTAACTTGCAGCTGCTGGGAGTACTCTGCGACGAGCTCGTCGGCGTACTGCTGCGGCGTGAAACGGCTGCCGGTGGAGTAGAACGCCGGCATGAAGTAGTTGTTGAGGTAGTCGTTGCTGCCCATGCCGACGGTGAAGATGCACTTGCCGAGGTGGTCGGCGACGGAGCCCAAGTCGCCGATGATTTGCACCAGCTGCTGCACCGCCAACTGGTAGTTCTCCAGCTGGCCGGTGAAAGTTATCCGCGCACCTACAGATGTGTTTGTTAGTGTTGGAGTGTAAATGCATGATTCAGTGTCAGAGGAGAAAACTAGAAGTTAAGCAGCTAGCTAGCTATGTGTGTATGCCTGAATGTTGGTAGGTACGAACCAGTTGCTGGCCGGTTTCTTCTCTGATTCCGGTTGCGGCGGAAGCGAAGTTGACACCGGTGACGAGTTGATCAAAGCGCGCGCCAGCGTAAGGATGAAGTCGTTGAAGCCGAGAAGTTGAGCTGCACATGAGAGATTTAGCGGAGATGTCTTTTGCAACTACAGGGGATATTCCATCCATATGCGGCCGCTAGTAATCATTATTGGCATGAAAAAAATGAGACTGTCTTCTCATCTGTAAATATTTTTCTACTAATATAAATTTGCGATTGGTGGCGGCGGTCCGTTCTTCCTAGCCCTTCCCCTCTATGTCTCCGATAATGGCTAGTCATTATAGCTAATTATTCTTTTCGATTTATAGCCAGCTATATCTCTCTAAATATGGTGATTATTATAGCAAAATCACGATTATTATTTAATTAATAACTTGCCAATCATTTCTTTTGTACTCTATATATGTTGTCATGCAGTTTTCACAGAATCAATCAAGAAATTCATTCAAGATCTCCCATATTGTCTGGCTTGGGCCAAATGAACTCGACTTAACCGATCAATAAGTGATGGACCGCGTACATGGCGAGAAGCGCAAGAGGCGAAGCCGTGATGGATGTGCTTTGCACGACGGCGAAGGACCAGAGCGTGACACCCATCGGGTGTCGTGACCCCAGCGCGGGCCGGTTGGACATGAACAAAACATACGACGCTTTGGCGCAGTTGCCTGGCAATACCGGTGGGACATCGTCGGCGGTGAAAGAGTCTTTGGTATACCCTTTGGAGATAAACGGATTGATCTAGCTAAATGTCGCGAGAGAGAGGAACGACGCGGTGGCGCATAGCGTGACGGGCACCTCGGCGCTGGTATTTTCTGGTTCACCTTCATGGGCTTTGGTGTCATGGCCAGTGAAGCCAGTGATGGCTAGATACGTCAGAGGCATGGAAACGAGTAGACCGACAAAGGCGAGAGGGCCATCTGGGAAGAGCAGCGAACCGTTGGTGCAACGGACCACCGTCAGCGGAACAAAGCGCGTGGCAATCGGAAGACGCGAGGTGCAAAGGTGGAGTGGCGGCGGTGGCCCTTTCTCTAAAGCGGCGAACCGCAGCGGCCATGGCGTCGTATGCGAAATGGATAGCGAGGAAGGTGGATTCCTGGCAGCGCCATGGCGTGCTTAGCGGGAGGAAGAATCGGCGCAGGCGGACGGACGCTGCAATGGCGGCAACGACGGACGCCCAGCGCGACCGCATAGCGACGATGATCCGGAATGGCGATGGCTTTGGCGGCCGATGCCTCGTGCTCGAAGCCCCGTGTCGCCTCTGCAGCGGTGGATAACGAGGAGGCGAAGAGGTCGGCAGCGCAGGAGCATGCTTATTGCGGGTATGGCGAAGGAAGAGGCATACGCTAGTAATATAAATTGCAAAAAGGGATAAAAATAATTGATTGATTTTTTAGATTGGTAATATATATTGCTTGATTGATTGATTTTTGAGATTGGTAATATATATTGCTACGTACAATATATTTGGTATTAATTCATACCGGAGAAGAAATCATGAAAACTTTTGTAATCGAGAGAAATAGATGTTTGATCTTGTAGCATAATTTTTTTTATTGCTTGACCTTTATATTTTGTTACCAATTTTATTTTTCGTAGCAACACACCTGCATTGATCTAATTTTTTTCTAAAATTAACTAGCTGAGTTCCAGTCCATTGCAACGGATCTTGAACAAACATATGTGAATTTCAAACAGTTCTCTAATCACGTGATTTGCCAATTTTAATTGAGTAGTTTGCACTAGATCAACCATATAAAATTGATCATGCACAAATAATCGTCAATTAGCTACCATAGTACTGCAAAGGTACCTATTTGTCATGCACAAATAATTATCACTAAATCCAGAAATCTATATGAAATTCACACCGTTCAAACAACCAAATGGAACTATAATACAAGCCAAGTAATGATACTCTCCACGGAAGATACTTTTTAGGAGAACGTGGTTAAACAAATCACCATTGTTACCACCTGAAATATTTATAGGAGTAAAGGCATCAGTCAAATTTTGGAACATGAGATTTATATCCGACGGATATATCCTCAACCCACAAAGTTTGCCCTGCCGCCGCTCCTCTTAGTAGTGAAACGGATCGGATGTGAAAAAAATAAGTGGTTAAAGTAGAGTCTTGTTGTTTTTGAAAAGTCAAAAATATCATTAACGTGATTAGAGAGTAATTTACCATTTTTGCCAGAAGTAATATAAAACAAATCAGTAAGAATAATTGGCTCGCAGCAGGGACAAACTTATCGCTTTCAGGAGCCGTCTTGTACTACCAACATGATTGACACTTGCTACCATCATGATCGTTACAACCCTTTACAAAATTCGCTTGACATATAAGGGCATAATCCAAAACATATCATAATTTCATTATCTTTTATCCCCTCGAAGAATCGGAGCTTCAAACAGGCTCTTTGATCTCTCTCTCTCTCTCTCTCTCTCTCTCTCTCTCGTCCCCCACCACCACGACGCCATGGTTCATGCCGGAGGTCTCGCCGCTGCCGCGGCCTTCCTCCTCCTCGCCATTGGCGCCTCCGCGGCGCCAGGCATGCCGATCATCCCCTATAATGCGGAGCACAGCTCGCGGGGGCTAGAGCGGACGGAGGCAGAAGCGCGGGCCATGTACGACCTCTGGCTCGCGGGGCCGCTCGCATAATGCACTCGGAGGGTACGATCGCCGGTTCAGGGTCTTCTGGAACAACCTCCGCTTCGTCGACGCCCACAACGCCCGCGCGGATGAGCATGGGTTCCGCCTCGGTATGAACCAGTTCGTCGATCTCACCAACGAGGAGTTCCGCGCCGCCTACCTCGGCGCCAAGGTCGTTGAGAGGAGCCGCGCCGTGGGGGAGAGGTACCGCCACGACGGCTTTGAGGAGCTGCCAGACGCCATCGACTGGAGGAGAGGGGCCGTTGCTCCCGTCAAGAACCAGGAGCAATGCGGTGACGTAGGTCGAGAGGGAGCCTCGCCCCCACCTGGGCGACCTCACCGGCCGCTTTAAACAGGAGGGCCTTTCCTCACACATAAACCCGCGCTTATTTTGTTTTCCTTACCTAATTTCTCTTCTCGTATTAGCGTCGCTCGCTTGGTTTGGATCAAGTGGCAAGGCTTGGGAGGCTTGGCGGATGCTGTAGAAATGGCGGAGGCGGTCGCGTCCGCGGGTGGGCTCGCCACGGCGGCCTCGACCTACGTCACGCCCGGCCAGGTGAGCCCTAAATCGCGCCTCGATCCGGCGGGCTCTGGTGCGGTATGGCTGCTCCGTGCAGATCCGTTGTGGAATTCGCGGGGTTGGTGAGGTGGTTGGGTGGGGGTGGGGGATTTCAGGGGCGAGATGGGCGAATGGGGTGGGTCCTTGGGTGAGTTCGTGCGCGGGCGCGCAAGTGCAGGTTGGGTCATGGGTTTAGGCGATTGCGGGGTAGTGCTGAGATGGCATGCGTGTGAAATTCCTGGCTGGAATCTACGCCGTATACTGTGGTTTCAACATTGCTGCTGTCTAACTTGGGGGGATTTTGGTATGATCGGTGAAATGGTTGTGGGCTGTGTCGCGCTTGGTTGGTACGCGTTATTGCTAATGTGACAAGTATTTGGTTTTAGGATTGTGTGGTATTCTGATAGGAGGGGAACCATTTGACCTAATGCAGGATTGGAAATTGTGGCCTTTTTTTTCTTGATGAGGATCAAGGATGACCAAGGCCTGATTACTGCTGTGTTTGGAACAGCAGAATTCTAGGGTGGAAGATTCATTCAGCTCTGTTGTTAGAAATTTGGTGAATGAAGGCTCAG
Source organism: Guadua angustifolia (assembly GCA_036346375.1). Lineage (NCBI taxonomy): Eukaryota > Viridiplantae > Streptophyta > Magnoliopsida > Poales > Poaceae > Guadua > Guadua angustifolia. The sequence continues at coordinate 1,079,776 of JAYEVE010000810.1, read as the reverse complement.
GGTTTAAGGGTTATACCACAATGGCTGTAGTTTTTAGATCTGAAGATATTTAAGACAGCCATTAAGATCTGGCAGTGTGGGCTTCTCGGTTGTATTTTCTAAGAAGAGATGCTAAGATTATTGATGCAATGAGAGTAGGTTTAATGGCCAACCCACTTTTTAGGTTTGCACTTTCAACCTATTGGAATGAATGTTGATTTTCTTGTTTTATAATACATGATTATTCCTAGGCTTGGTAGTTGGTGTGCAAATTCAATGGGAAAATTAGTTTGTATGCAGAACTCAAGTGTTGTGGGTTGCTAGAGTAAAAGGGATGAGCTAACTGTCACCATTCGCATCTATTAAAAGTTTAAACACCACATTTAGAAGGTTGGGTTGCAACTTATAAGCCATAATTAAGTATATAGAGTGATGCTATTCTCCCATGTAGTCAATTTGTTTATTGCAAATACTGGTATTTTTTTTGGGTGGAACCTTGATTATTGAACTGAGAAAACTTGCTTTGCATTCATGGCAGGTTTCTGCTTTTCTGGGATTTCTTTGGGTTTTCACCGCGTGGGTGTATGCTGAGGTTATCTTTCATGGGAAGAATGCTGCTTCTCTTAAAGCGTAAGCAAATGTTACTTTAATCTTGAGAATCTGGGTACCCTTGATTTTTGTTTTCAAATATGCCAAATGGTATCTTGTCTTTTAAATGTTGTCCCTGAAACAGAAATATCTGCTTGTGTTACAAGAACCATACCTCTCAAGATATCTTACTTTAACAGGGCTTCAAGTTCTTTCACCTTTGAATGCCTATTGCACCATTACATGTTGCTTTTAAATGAAACACCAGTATAATACTATCATCACAATAACCTTCTAGAAGGACTTATATTGGAATTTCTGTTTCTTTGTCTTTGTCAGTAGACACTCAGATGCCAATTTAGCAGTCATGGATAATAGCTCATACAAAGGAGAGGATCAAACAATGTTATTGGAGGGTGGCCAAGCTGCAGGGGCTAAGCCAGTTTATGCTTCTTTCACATCACAAATGCTCAGGTTGTCTGCGGAGTATAATTTCTCGATGGCATATTAAATAAATGTTTTAAGATATCAAGATTCAAAAGCACTGACAAAATTAATTGGTTCCACAGACTTTTCTTTATGGACCAAGCACTTCTTCTGGAGAATCGTTTGACACTGAGGGCAATGTAAGCTACAGTTGCATCCCACAGTCATCTATACTATTACAGTTGCTTTATTATGCTGACTGTTTTGCTATCATTTTATCAGATCTGAGTTTGGAGGCCATCTGCTTTACTTCTACATATGTGATCGTACACATCTACTCGGAGAGTCTGTGAAGGTGCTATTATGCTGATACTTATTAGAAATCTATGCCCACATCTTGTGTAGGAAACGTGACAACTTTAATTTCAGCTGAACATTTGTTGAAGAACACATGCTTTAGTTGCTACAAAAAAGCGCATCCTGTTGCATGTTAAGTCGGTTAAGTCAAATTTTAACCATGTTTTTAAGTAATGTTTCTGCGCTGCAAATTTAGCATTCTGACTTTAGCTTTTGCCATGGGCTAAACCTTTGTGAGCTATTCTGTTATGAATGAAACCTATTTGTTTAAGGCACTCTTAAGCCTGTTGATTTTCTTTTCATAAGCAGAAGTTAACATCAAAATACCTTAGTACCATACTATTTTTTGTTGAGTACTGGGACCATTTGTCTCAAATCACATTTTGATTTGCAGGTGAAGACTATATATGTGAAGAACCTACCAGAGAATGCTTCTAAAGAGAAGATTAAGGAACTGTTTGAAAGACATGGAGAAGTCACAAAAATAGTTTTACCACCTGCTAAGGCTGGGCATAAGAGGGATTTTGGATTTGTTCACTTCGCTGAAAGATCAAGTGCACTGAAGGCAGTTAAAGATCAAGTGCACTGAAGGCAGTTAAAGTTCACTTCGCTGAAAGATCAACACCTGGGGTATGGAAAATGTTGCATTTTTAAATGTCCTTTTGTTCATACTACTGTCTGCTACTGGTTTTTACTTTTTGAGAGTTGGTGATTTCGATATACATACATGCACATTGCACATTAGATAGGCATCCCTAAATTATTCCTGAACATCTAACAGAATTATAAATAAAGGTGTTGCTCGCCACCGGCGCGGTTGTGGGTCACCGTGGTACTTCTTCTCGCTGTCGCATCAGCAGGTACAAACAATTGCCTGCCCGTGTATTCTTGTGATCTCTTCTGGTTCTTGTTTCCTTGGTTCTTATAGCTTGTTTGCCAAAAGGAGTGGCTCAAAGTGGCCAGCCATCTCTGCAAACCCAGCAAGCGATGCCTGAATATTTTTGTATGGATCAGCTGCCAATGTGCCCAAATATTTTTGAGTTTCTTATAGCTTGTATGGATCAGCTACCAGCAAGCGATGCCTGAATATTTTTGTATGGATCAGCTGCCAAGCCATCGCTGATCCATACAATGTTCTACAGTTCTACTATATATGCAAGGCAACACATGCGCATTTAAATCGAAAAAACCAGATATCTAATATGATAATTTAGATGTTTTCGGGTATGATTTTGTGTAGAGATGATAATTTATTTGTTGACTATTGCGACTACAATACTTCATTTGTTATCTACTCATTCGCAATAATCTGCGTTGTTGTTTTGTTTTAGCATATTGGCATCATAAATTATGTTAAATTTAACCGTTATGTACCCAAACATCTCTATCTCTACTACTATAATGCAGCAGTTGGTGGCAGCGATGCGGCTTCCGTGGGCCCCACTCAGCCCTACTTGAACACAACGCTGCAATGTTCCCCACGCTTGACGAGACGCCGATCTTGCCTCGCACTCCCCACGCCAAATGCACCTCCCCCCGCCGCAATCTCCGCCCACCCATGCTCCGCGCCGCCATCCACGCCCTCGCGCGCCATGCACGCTTCCCTTCCCACCCCAACCCAAACCCTAATCCCATGACCCAAACCATAATCCCACGCTCCGTGCCGCCCCTCAAACCCTAAACCCCACGTCTCCATGCCGTCTCTATCTTCTCTCGGGAGGCGGCGAGATCTGGCCTCGCCCGCGTCGAGGTGAGTTGAGCAAACTCCACCCGATTGGTTTGCCATACACCTTTCCTTCTGAAATCTTGCATCTGAAAACATTTACTTACATCTCATCTCCTGCATTTGAAGCCATTTGGTACATCTCTTCTCATGCATTTCAAATCATTTACTTAATCTTTGTCTTTGCTGAACTTTGGTATCATAATCTGATGAACACTTTTTGGTAGGTTGAATAGGAGAAGAAGCACCGAACTGGACCAATGGGGCGTGGGAAAGTGGAGCTTAAAAAGATTGAGAATCCAACAAACCGCCAAGTTACCTTCTCCAAGTTCAGAACCATACTTTTCATATAATTCAATAGTGGCACTCTAGATGATCGCGGGTCTTGACAGTTTGTCTTCATTTCTTGAATTAGGAATATGCTGAACTTCTAGATGAATTCATGGCTGCAGTTAAGCAGAACTATGGACAGAAGGTTCTTGTGCAGGTATGCAAACAGTCAAAAGAACTGATTATTTTCGTCTTTAATTGAGCTGTTCTCATGGCCACTTGCCCCAAATTTGTTCAATTTTACAGTTTGAAGACTTTCGAACCACAATGCATTTACCCTTATTGAGAAGTACAGTGCAACTCATCTTGTCTTCAATGATGATATTCAGGTAGTGGAACCAGATCTTTTGCTTATCTTGAAGCTATTATGGTTTCTCTTAGTAAACCAGTGAATTTGCTTCTGCATTGTGCTACACAATGATATAAGTTTAACTTTGAAAATGTGGATAGCACGGTTTGCCTAGATGAAGGTATTGATGAGCTTGCAGATTTCTCGGGGCTGGGCAGGCTGTTGCCAGTGGACAGCAAGGTAAATGCCATGTTTTGTTGACTAATTCATCTGGGGTGAATTAGTGGTTTAGTGCATGTAATTTCGTTGCAAGGGCTAACCTCGGCTTAATGTTCTCACTTCTCAGGGCAATGACGGGGTCTGTTCCATTTGAGGAGGCACTAGCTGCCAGACTGTCTTTAATCAAGCCATCTCTGTCCCAAGTTGAGGACTGTTTGGAGAAGAGGCCACCGAGGTAAGCTCACCCAGGTCCCAATTTCAAGCTAATCGAGATTTTAGTTACCAACTTACTATTTTACAGCAGTATTGCATTTTCATATTTTGGATCTTGTCTGGTTCTGCACTTGTGCTATTTAATTTTGGGAAACTTGGATATGTCCTTCCTATTTGTTTTTATGTAACTGAACATACCAGAATGTGCTTAGGAACACTAAGCGATTTTACTCAGTTTCTCTTTTTATGCCATTAAAAAATTGTAGCTACAGTGGAATCTATGCAAGCAACCACAAGATAGCCCTTTTGACTAGCCTCATGTCTTATGTAGACATACCCTAAGATTTCTCCGACTACAGAACAAAGCCAAGATAGAACTCATTAGCCAATTGTTCAGCATTGTAACAGATGTAATCTTGTGTTACAAACACTGTTTGTTTGCTTAGTTCGCTCACAGGATTACCAAAAGCAATGCTTTTTGTTCTGCAGGATTTCTCCCAGAATTGCTGATTTGATAAAGAAGCTGAAAGGTAATAATACTGATGTATTCCTTGTGTCAGGAGGTTTCCGGCAAATGATCAAGGTACATCACTCCACTCTAAGGCTGCACTTCTGGAATATCAGAACATGGTTATTGTTTTGCCTCTTTTAAAATTTTTAAAATTTTATGCATGTTATACTCTGATGCCACACAAGCTTTACTTCAAAAGGTGTCTACCGTTTGAATTTACACACGAGTTGAACCACTTCAACCTATATTACTTTTTTCAAATAATAAACAAGGATATGTTTCTTCTATTAAGCTTTGTTGAATATTATGTGCTGCTCATTTTTTAATCATTAAATGGTTCTAATTTGCTATTTGGTAAACCACAAAGCAGTCCTCAGTTTTCTATTTGCCTTGTTTCCAGCCTGTGGCATTTGACCTTGGTATTCCTCGTGAAAACATCATTGCAAACCAACTACTATTTGGAACTTATGGAGAGTATGCGGGATTTGATCCCACAGAGCCCACTTCACGAAGTGGAGGTAAAGCACTAGCAGTCCCAACAAATAAGACAGGTCTGGTGTAACTGTGTAACATTTGGTATTGAACTTCTCACTTCTTGCCACACTACTTAACTTTTTTCTGTGTTCAGGACTCTGGTTACAGGACGGTCGTTATGATTGGTGATGGTGCAACTGATCTTGTGGTATATAGTTGGATAATGCCTTGAATCTTCTCTCCTGACAACAGAGATCAAATAAATATGATCAAATAAATATGTTTGTTGGTGTAAAGGGTAGCTCTTGACAGTTCATTTTGCTAATGCTATGGTCAAAAGGATATGAAAGTAGCCAATTATTATAACCTGATTTGCTTCATTGATGAGATGTGCAAATCCTTTCATGTTGTTTGTGTATAGAAATAACAGGAGACTGAACTTCTATCAAAGAATGCGCTAGCAAAACCAAAGAGCTAAAGTTCAGATCTGGAAGCTTGTGCTACATTGATGCACCATTCAGGAGTAGGGCAAAGCTGCTGGTTCATTAGACATTTCAACAGAAATAGCTATTGATTTACCATGCTGTAACAATGAGTCAAAGAGTTCCATGATAATGAATAGTGCTGCTTATGCCTGTTAAAACACAAAGGTGTTAGGCTATTGACACATGACAGGTAATTTTTGTCAATATTTCAGTGAAGGAAAAATTCAGGAATGATGCCCTATATAAGCAGCGTAATGACTTAACTGATAAATGAGTTTATAGTGATTTAGCTTTTAATACCATAAAGAAGTGTTCTTTATATGAAAATGCATAAAGATGTGTATAGCTCATTTACTTGACTGTCTCTGCAGGCTCGGCAACTTGGTGGAGCAGATTTGTTCGTCTGTTACGCTGGTGTCCAGATGAGAGAAGCAGTTGCAGCAAAAGCCGACTGGGTCGTCTTTGAATTTCAAGAGCTAATTTCCTAATTGCCATAGTTTGATTCCTCTCAGCAATTCTGAATCTTGCATTGTTCCCTCTGAGTGCAAATAATTGTAACTGTTATTCAAGATGTAGGTTTCACAGGCATGCACGCATGCATGCATTTTATCACATTATAAATTGTAAGTAATTCTTATTTCCATCTTTCCTACTCCTTGCCTCCTTTTTTTTAGGTGATGATTATTCCTAAACCTTAAATTTGATGGTTTGTGAGTGAAGTATCTTGTAAGCAATTGCTGGGACTGCCAGAATTTAAGCGTGTCTTCTCCTTTTTTCCATTGTCATCCAACAATGTTTGCACCGAATTTGGTAAGCACTGCTTGCCCTAAAACAAATGTATCATGCTGTGCGGGTGCTAATATTTGGAATGCGTATTACCTCGTGTTGATGTTTTTCCCCGTACTTGTTGTGCTCAAAATTCAGAAGATAGTTCTTGACTTGTAAGGTCCGCGGCACGAATTGCAGTGAATCATCACATAGCTCAAGCTTAGTTAAGCTCTTTTTAACCTGGGCTGTAGGCTACTGCATTTTCCCTTGAAAGAATAATTAAAGGCCCTCTTTAAACCATTGAATCCAAAATTTGTCGAATGTACACAATTACTTGAGAGACTTGCTAAGATTTATCTATGCTTGTTTGACATTGGTATACTCTTGGTTGCAATCAGTTTTTCTTTCTTTCTATAATTTGAAAGGGGAACTAATGATGCGCTGATGCAATTGCTGTGACATTGTTGGTTGTTTTTAACTAGGGTATCCCTTGTTTTCATTAAACAATGGAAATTACAATGTTTAGAGCGATATATGGCAGTGCGTTGCTACGAAATTGCCGTCCTCATGCTCGCATTCTTCCTCTTGGCCATTATTGGAGATTAGGACGTGCGTTGCTACGAAACATCTTTTTCTCCAAATAGTTAAATGCCCGTGCGTTGCTACGAAAAATAAATATGGTAACAAAACATAAAGCTCAATGCCCAAAAAAAAATTATGCTACAAGATCAAACATCTTTTTTCTTCAAAATCACCCAGAGCGACTATCTCCAACAGCCAGTCAGCAAAGTGATTGAGTTTTGATTTAGCGAATATAAAGACAACACCAATCAACGCTCACAGCATACCCTTAATAAACTGGTGGAGAACAACCGTAGCCACCAGATGCAGTACCCATTGGCAATGCAATTCAAATAAGCAAAAGGTGTTATATGTTTTGGTAAACAAGTGTAGTAAGATGTGATTATGATAGAAGCACAAAAGAAAGATACAGAGAGTTATTATATCGTTGATTACATAAACAAGTGCATAAAGTAACATCGCAATTGTTTATCAATAAAAATAATCTAATCTCTGATACGACTAAGGATTTCCCGTATAACTTCAGGAATGTTGTCTTTCGATTCATTCTCATTGTAGTTCAAGAGGTCCACGAAACTTCGCCTCAACGAACTTCCCATCCTATACATGCATTATTATGGACTATCATCAGAAAACATTAATTGTGCTACGGTAAGACAAAGTATAATAAATAAATAAATAATAGTACTCACAGTGCAAATTGATGGTAATTTTATACCATCCCAAGAGCGCATGAAGTTGATTACAAAATATCCAGTGATGTCCCTACAAAAGGACACATAGTTACATTTATGTAGACAAACAAACTTGTTAAGTGTAATGTATAAGCAAGTTACCAGTCTTCTGTTTTTGGAACACATGTCGGTAATATGCGACGCCATACATAAATATCGTCATTCCACATAGGGTTGGCTACTTCCATGGCTAGCTTCACGTTATTGGCAATCTTATGTATTTTGTGAATGTAGTACATGGTAGGATGCTGAGCCTTAAACCAGGTCGGTATAGGCTGTGGGTCCAATATAGATACACTTCTATCTTTCATGTGTAGTATGAACAATGTGAAGTGACCGAGGAAAGAATAAGGCAATAGAATCTGCAAACAATTTATGTAAGGAAAACATAATGAATGATTCAAACAATTTTTACGAACGATTGACAAAGAAACATAGCTTACCTTATTGCACTGTGAAATATCATACTTCATGTTAGGCCAACATTTAAATAATTTTGCCAATTGTTGGACATCAAGCTTGGAACGCCGGCATGGTTCTCGATCAAGTCGATACAACGACTCGCTTTTGTCGATATGCATACATATAATGTTATAATAAACACGTAAAATAGGGTTACCACATATAAATGAAATAACTTACACAAAACTGCAGGTCCATGTAGTGCAATTTTTCATCTTGGAACAACAAGACATCGTTGCATGCGAGCATCCGTGACACCATGTTGAAAGAAGCACCGCCCATTGGCTTGTTGACATGCGTGTTTCTTGAAGTTTTCTGAGAGTTATAGAAATTGGGTAAGGCATGGTGCTTCGAACCCACTCTTTCCTATGAAAATGTATATTCGGTTAGCTGTTGCAAGATCAAAGTTGATATATTTATACTATGCATAATTTATTGCACAAAAAAATGACTTACTCTAAAGATTCTGCATGGTCAATTGAGATGATATATTTGCAAAGTGCACCCATTAATTCATCTGGGCTGCTCGCTGGTGTTATTCCAGTGGAAAGGACACATAGAGATGTATCTGATTTAGTTTGATGTGATGTGTTTGATAGTTTAGGTTCCTCGCCTGGAGCATCAATAAATTCAACATCATGTTGACTTTCTTCTTCATTTGTTTTTTCAGGTTCTTGACATCCTTTCTTCGTGTTTAGCTTTGAGGCCCACAAGATTGCAGGAAGCTTAAACCTGAAATTTGTTATATCATCCTGCAAAGTAGTAAAACATATATGTTCATATGTTATATACTTAAACATGCAATAAACTCATATTGAATACCAGTGAAAGTATCGTAAAAGCTGCGATCCTGCCCAAGACTCCATGTAGTTTATCATCCACGCATCGCAGGATGTCCTACGTGATTAAAAAACTTCATTGAACTATTTATATGTAATCCATTGAACTATTTTTATGTAATGAAAGGAAGGCAATCATTTTTACACAAGTCACATGTTGAAACATACCCATCTTTTTGCATTGGTCAGAGAATCTTCTCTATAATGAGCCATGTTGTAACGTCAACGTTGCACCACTTGTGTTGTTTAAGCTCTTTATGTTTTGCAAGGACTTTTATATGTTTATCTAGACCTCTTAACTGTTGAGATAAATATATATTATTGAAGATTTAACAACAACAACAACAACAATAATAATACTAATAGTAGCAATAATAATAATGTAAAAGTAATAGCTACTCACGGTAATAGTGAGGTCTCATGCGGTCCATTTTGCCCATTGAATCGAGTACATGTACCTCACACTTAGGGGCATTGAGTAACGCCAGTACCAATGAAAGTTTTCTATGTTTATTGGAATAAAGACCTGCATCAAACATTTGTTAGTAAGTATTGTCCATGGTATTATTATATATATACGAGGATTTAAGTTCACCATGTCATGGTCTAAATAATTATCAACCCTTGTCTGAAAGGTATCTTCCTTATAATTTATCTGGTCCAACTTAAGGCCACCATCACGCTTAAGAATACTGGAAATAAATGTATCCTCCAAAAGACCTTTCCACCAACTCTATGAAGTAGATGTTTTTCACCCATGATACAATTAATATATGCACTTATAACTCGTGTAAGAAAAAATACAATTATATTATGTAGAGCCATGTTTAAATATCTATTACTCTATATAGATATACTTACATCGCCATTCAATTGCATGTCACCATGGAAAAGGCATTCCATATTATATCTGTCTACAAATGCACTCGTCGATGTCCAATGTAATTTGTTTTTCCTGCTGATTTCATGTATTCAATAATCTCAATATCTTCTTTGGTGCAAATATAATCAGTAATGAATAATAATTTAATAATTAAATAGCATATGTAGTAAAAGAAAAGGAAAAATTAACAAGCGTAAATAAGTACCTCGCGCACAACTTGAGCTATGTGCGCCTTCTTTGGTTTGTTATGTTGTGGCATTCTAATTTTGTTTGTATCTCTTTTTGCTCGAATTGGAACCGAGGCAAACTGCGCACACTGAAGATCGAGCTTAACGCTCAGCGAAGATTGCCAACACCAATGTTTACTTCCTCCCCTCTATGTCCATGGAGTTGCCACCAAGACTGCTTAATAAAATTGAAGTATTTGTAATCACGAGATGTAGCTATTGGTACTAAGCAAACGGGAAATGAAAAGAATAAAGGGCCATAGAAACAGATGTAGCTATTGCTGCTTCCGTATTTTAGAGATGTAGCTATTGGTACTGAGCAAACGGAAAATGAAAAGAATAAAGGGCCATAGAAACAAATGTAAGTTGCTGCTGCCATATTGGATCAGCATTATATAAATACATAAGTTAAAATAGTTGATTCTGCATAGTATGCACTATGCAGATTAGTAAATATTAGTTGATATTAATGGATTGTTCTATTGAAAAAGTCACCATTTATGCAGTCAATCTAAAATAGTATATCAAAACTAACACACATGCATAAATAAAGGAATAATCTAACGAGCACGAAGAACACAAATTAAACAATCGAACCACGCTTTCTAATCAAATCAACTTAGTACTGATTTCATTTACAGAGAAGAAGCCTTCTTTTCACCTCCATGACAGCTCCTGGGCTGCGCTTCACGCCACTCCAAGTCCATCTTACACGACGCCAAGACTTCTGCGATCAGATGGCGGAGGACGGAATAAAATAATGAATAGCTAGTAAAATTTGTCTACGACGCCGCACCTGCGATTAGTTTGCCTACATGTTTGCTAATAATAATAATGAATAGCTAGTAATATTTGTCGGAGAAAAACTAAAACTTCATACAAATCAAAAGACAAGTTCAGTATTGGTTTCATATGATGACCATATGTTCAAACTGCGAATTAGAGTGAGCCAAAGTATCATGTTATCTTTGTACTTTGTTATCTCTGATTATCAATAAGTAGGGTTCGAATCCAATTTAATTCACTTACAAGTTTAAAGTCCTAAACGGCAATTCTCAAGTCCAGATCAGAGTAAACACACACGCAAATTTAGAGATTAGGAATTTGTTTCATGCAAACATCAACTTGAGATATAGAATTTAGTCGGTCTTCATTTTTACAAAAGATACCTGATTGTTTCATGATAATTTTGGGGAGTGGTATTGCCATTTTCTCCGTAGTGGTACTGACAAATTATCATTTTCGGATCATAGTCAAAAATATGTTTCCTTCAAATATTTTCACATTTGTGCCTCAGTTCTGCCTACTACCACCTTCAATCAAAAAGGGGGATAGAAAATACATATAAAATAAAGTAACCACATGCTTACATTAAAATAATTTCAGGAAATGCTATGTTTCATCTGTATTTTCAGATCATACAATCAAGGTTGTCATGTTTTCCTTCTTAGTTCGTTGACTGTTTGATTAGCCTCATGCTTTTACATGTATGCATACCCGTTGTATGATCTATAAATACAAGGTGTGCAGTTATCATTTGTTACTTTTTTTTCATTAAAACTGCTCATTATTTCCATTTTGGAGGTGTGCATCTTTTCATTGTCTGATTGTTTTGATTGACCATGTGGTCTAGTTTCTACTGCGTTGATACTTGTCCAGCCTATTGTTGCTATGTACTGTATTAAACCTATGTGCAGAAAAATGTTGTAGCATATGTACTGTATTATACCTGTGTGCACTGTATTGTTGCTACAACAATACCATATAGCAAGTTTCTATATGGCGCATTCCTTGTAGTTCCAATTCTCTGCATGATTTTTTTTGGTCTGATTTTTTCAGTATGTATAAAAAAATCTTGCCTCCATGGTATGCCTGCTATAGTGAAGCACTGCAACCGCCCCTGTATTTTTTTTGTTTGGTCAAGTAATACATCTTGCTAGTTTTAAAATGGCCTATTTTATTTGAATTTCAAGGCTAGGCCTACCTTCTGGGTTATCAGGATTTATCATTTTTGTGATATCTTGTTGGCTTTTTTGAGCTCCGCATCCTAACAACCGCCATCTGCATTTATTTTATTGTTTAGTACCAGACTCCAATGTACATTTGGTTATGTTAATTTCTTCTTTCTATCCTGTAGGGAAATAAAACTCACTGAGGTTTCTGTGAGTGATAAACTTGAAGGCTTTCGTGCGACCAAAGAGGTATGCAGCAACATCATCAGCCTTTTCAAGATCAGATGCATTACTTTTCTAGATTTATTTGATTTAACTCTCATCACCAGCTACTGTTAGTGTTATTTATCTTGATTTTGAAAGTCAACCCAGAAAGTATCACTTCTAGTATTAATGGAATTTGCTAAACAGAAACCAAGTCCACTTTATGACCCAGTTTACTAACTCTTTATATCCGTTGTGAGTTTGAAGTTATTGTAAATTATGTCTTGAAATGAAGTCCCCAGGATACATTTAGTTATATCAATTCAGAGCTAACTATACAGTGCAAAATCTACTTTTTATCTACTTTGTTTGTCTTGTGTAACTTTGAGAGAGATGTTTACTGTTCTTTGGTGTAAATTAGTAAATCATAATTAAACAGTTACTATATTGTCAGTTGGTAACTACTATGTATTGTATTTCTTGAAAGGCGTTTTTTACTGGAACATCTTTTCTTAGGATGATTTTAGATGAATATCTATCTAGAAAGCATTGCATTCCTTCAGAGCATTTTGCATTCGGTCTCTAGATACACTGCAATTTTTGACCAGTCATTAATACATTTCTGCAGCACTTCAAAGGTTTGAGTTTTCCTACAATTTCATCTGTGGGGCCAAATGCAGCAATAATTCACTATTCACCTGAAGCAAGAACATGTGCTGAACTTGATGCCGATAAAATATATCTGTGTGATTCTGGGGCACAGGTTGAGTACATTTCAGTCGTACTAATCAGAATTAATCAGAATCAGAATTCGTTAATCAACTTTGCATCTTCGCTAATACTAATCAGAATTAATGCAACTTACGGACGCAGGCTGCGATCACGCCTGGATGAATTGCTGATCGCCTGATCGCCTCGGCTCCTCGCCACTCGCGTCGGCGCGTCGCCTACTCGCCTGATCGTGATCACCGATCACACGCCCGTCACGCGCGGGCGCGCCAGCCGCCAGGACCCGTCACCGATCACGCGTGACACGCCAATGCAAGTGCCCAAGCCGACTCTTCCTTTTCCCACGTAACTGCATGCAGAGGCCTCCAGGTCTAGGGCATTAGGGTTTTACTTTTATACAGCATCAATATGTATGTATACAAGGATAGGCCGGCCCATCTTGCTTGAAAATGAACGTCCACTTCCGATACGGCAATGTTTCTTAATTAACGTCCACTTCCGATATCTGTTCCGATACGGCAATGTTTCTTAACTAACGCTACTTTACTTGGAGACTAAGTTGGTGTATTCTGTTTTTCATACCTTTCCCTTCATCACGTTTGGCTTATATGCCGAGTATCAGGATTACAGCGGTAAACTCAACACAGTAAACAGTAAACAAAACAGTAAACGACAACAGATATTTAACTCTCCTGGTAATTACTACTTCGAGTATAAACCGTCGGATCCTCCGATGGAAAAGTTCACAGCTACATTCTGGTTAAGTTGAAGTCGTAACTCTCCTTACTTTGTTTGCCGACTAATCCTCCCATGCCGATGTCAGGGCTACTTACTGAAAATCGGACTCAGATGGCGAGCAAACCAGGGCGCCGCCAAAACCAAACGCACCAGGGAAAAGAACACCCAAGCTACAGCCAGAAAACCCTAAAAACTAAGGAAACTCTAGATAGTAGATATTCTCCGTTACTTCTTCATTAACAGAGCAGGGTTTATATACCCAGTACATTTGTTTTCACCCCTTTGAATCAGTCCAAGACAGTAAACAGAAAAGATCAAGCAGAGTAAAAGCAAAAGCTATTGTCGGTAACTATTTATGGTATTAACAGAGCAGGGTTTATATACCCAGTACATTTGTTTTCACCCCTTTGAAACAGTCCAAGACAGTAAACAGAAATGAGCAAACAGAGTAAAAGCAAAAGCTATTGTCGGTAACTATTTATGGTATTGTCTGTTTGATGAGCCCGTTTCTCCCTCCAAAGATCTGAGCCCTTGATCGCCCTTGAGTGAAGTCGCCAACCAGGTATTGCTCTTCTGCCGAGTTCGCTATTCATCTTCTTCCGGATGGTCCTGACAGCCGACCTGATCACTTCTTCTCTGAATTCTTCCCGCTACTCAGCTGTGTCTGACATAAGCAAAAGATTTCAAGCTCGCTAAAAGGCTTGTCTCCGTTGATTCCTCGTGCACAGCCTCAGGATTCTCTTCTCTGCGCAACATAAACAGACAAAACTATGACCATGACAACCAGCATTAACATTTTTTTTTTAAAAAAAAGAGTAGCTCAAATACCAATATGTTGTATCAAACAAATTGACCAAGGGTGACCTTCAGTAAAGCATTCCAGCTATGCAATGCATGAAAGGAAACAATTTCCATTATCTTTATGCAAACATAGTGGAAATACAGGGTACATCATCTCCAGAAAGCTTCTTCCAACCATTAGGGTCAACGTGATAAACTGCAATTCAAACAAACTGGTAATGTCAGCCACAATCCATATATGAACTAACAAAATGGGGCAGATGATCAAGAGGAAATTCATTTTGTAACTGTGCTTTGCAAAAGTTCTATGAAGCACATAAGTTGCCTTATCCTACAGGCCTAATAAGATTTCCAAGGTTATAAATGCATCCAATTCTTATTAAGTAGAACAAATATACTCCTGTTTGTACACAATTGAAAATCCTACTATGGAATGGCCCCCCAATATTTTGTTCCTGGCTCTTTCACTGCCAATAGGTATGCATATCAGGAGAAAAGGGGCAACAACTTGGTTAAACCAAGGCCTAGAACATTTGTTTTAATTGCCATGCCTTTTACAATTCTTTTTTGTAATAATCAAGCCATACAGCAGGATTTAAACAAACAGCTCTGCTCAACCTCTTATAGGTATGCATATCAGGAGAAAAGGGGCAACAACTTGGTTAAACCAAGGCCTAGAAAAATAAAGAAAGATTGGTACTGAGCAAACGGAAAATGAAAAGAATAAAGGGCCATAGAAACAAATGTAAGTTGCTGCTGCCATATTGGATCAGCATTATATAAATACATAAGTTAAAATAGTTGATTCTGCATAGTATGCACTATGCAGATTAGTAAATATTAGTTGATATTAATGGATTGTTCTATTGAAAAAGTCACCATTTATGCAGTCAATCTAAAATAGTATATCAAAACTAACACACATGCATAAATAAAGGAATAGTCTAACTGAGCATGAAGAACACAAATTAAACAATCTGAACCACGCTTTCTAATCAAATCAATTTAGGAAAGGTCTTTTCATTGAAGCCGGACAATTCTCAAACTGGAACAACTCCTCCTCAAACGGCTGGAACTCCTTCAAGAGCTGGACAATTCGCAATAGTACAAGCACGCGTCAGATTTCAAGAGCTATCGGTAGTACCTCCACTGCAATACGGATGGCAAGCCCTTCCTCACTGATGTCAAAATTGTTTGACGAATCTGGTGAACTGGAAAGGCTTTTAGGACTTGTAGTAGCTTGCTCCAGAGTTTCCGTTGAAAATAATGGAGTTTGTACCATTTGAACCATAAACCGAGCAGCTTGGACTGCATATTTTTGCCTTTTGGAAACAACATGGGCACTACCCCCAACATTACCATATAAACCTGGCCACATGGCTTTCATGACTGGTACAAATGCGCTGGAGACACACCCCTATAAAAAGAGAAAGGTACAGTCACTAATTTTAGTTTTGAAAACTTAGCTTACATAAAACAATTCTATTCTAGAATGCATGGTATGCCATATCAACTTGCCTTGTGTTTGTCTGAAAGCGCTGGATAATGCTGAAAGAAGACAGACAGACAATGTTTCAATCTGGATAAATAAACACATGTGAGGGTACTGCAAGACAAAATTTGAAACAATATAGGGTGCAAAATGAGCAATTGACCTTCCGAGTTCATTAGTTTCCTCCAAGAAATATAATCTTACAAGACACCGCCAGCAGCTTCCTTGTACCCTATATCAATTTCCTCCATGCAGAAGAGCAAGTAAAAGTTCCAAATTGAAAGATAATTACGATTAAATCTGACAAAGTGATCGTAGGACTTAAAAAAATAGTTCTGTATAAGAGGCCATCTGATGCTTTTAACATTTTTTTTTCGTTTAGTAAGTTGCCAGGGAACAGGTGAAAAACTCAAGTTGTTCTATAAGCCAACATTCCCTGGTAACAAATGCTCGCTTTCAATGAAATGACAAGAAATTTGAAATGTAAATATAGCAAAAGTCTTCCATGGTTTGGGTAGAACCGTAGAAGACCAGAAATGGTGGCCTCCAGGTTACAGGACCAGATTTCCAGAGTGCCTTTTTGCAACCATGATTGGCATTTCCCATAGAGTAAGGATAGTGTCTAGTCAAAGGTTCTATACTACCAAGTACCAACCCAGGATCAGGAAAAAAACGGAAATTTCAATTGCAAGGTCGCTTGAGACAAAGAGACTAAACAAAATGGCTCAAAAGTTTCAGGTTATGGTGAACTATAGCTCAAACATAGAAGTGCCACCACCTATAAAACACTTCAGCTGTTCAAACAGATTAAGCACATTGCTAGAATAAATCACTTTCTTCATCAATTGTCTTTCACCACAATGATGAACACAAGGCAGGGCAGACAGAACAATTCAGAAAAATTGTACAGATCATAAGATTACTATGTAAATAGGTAGAAGGACCGCTAAATCAGAACATGTCATTATTGTAATCTATACACCATATCATCAACATGACATTCTAAGAAATAGCAAGTAGATATGCAGTGTAATTCTGAATTTGTAAATTGTTAAATTTGCCTCAGATCACAAATTTGTAACAACACTAAAACATGATTTCTCACGACCATCATTGCTTCAATTCGCATCAAATACATGTCAGATTGAGATAACACATGTTTGGATTGCAGAGGAATAACAGAGAGAACATAGCATAAAGCAGTTGGCGACCCTGACTGTTATGGACTTGGCCCATAACAGTGTCAATCTGGTGCAATGCATGGAAAGAAAGTAGATATTGCACTTTTAGAAATAGTCTAGTAAAGAATCAAGAATTTCATGTCATAATGAGCTCGTTAGAAGGATAATGGAATGAGCATAGGACAAGACCATATGATAGCATAAATGATCTATTTTGGATGATCGGTACACACAAACTTGGGTATTCTGCACTTGTTATTAAGTTACACGTTGACTCTTTGCTCAGTAGAAATCTTGATGAAGTACCCGAGGCGGCAAATATCTAAAGCTAAGTGCAGAAGGGTAATGCTAAGTGCACTTGTTAATAAGTTACACGAACTCATTTTTCATAGCCTCTCTCCTACCCACACAAAGGAACCTCCCGATTGTCCCGAAGGCTGCAGCAATCAACTCTGAAACAGGGAGGAAATCCCTTTTGAACAATAGAAGGCTATCTAAATTCTACCATCACTGTTGCCTAAACCAAAATGCAGGAGGACGAAATCGCGCGAGCTCCAGCTCCCCCAATCCGCATTTGTAAACAAGGCGAGACCCCTCTCATTCGAGCTTCAAATCCCAGGCATTTGGTTTTAATTCATACCGGAGAAGAAACCATAAAAACTTTTGTAATCAGGAGAAATAGATGTTTGATCTTGTAGCACAATTTTCTTTTATTACTTGACCTTTATGTTTCGTTACCAATTTTATTTTTCATAGCAACGCACGGTATATTATCCGTATATTTTTATGGTTTCTCCTCCGCATGAATTAAAACCTAATATATTGTAATGAGTACATCCGCATTCATCATATTAGAACATCTTGGTATACATCCCGAAAGATCTTAAAATAAATGGGTTACATTGCAACACGACTTGGATATTATTTCAATCAAAATCTTGTCTATGATGTGAGTACTTTTTGTAGACAATGTTTTTGTGAGGTTTCCATGAGTTTTCTTAGATTTTCGACCCTTGTCCTTCTCCTTATCTCGTGATGGCAAGTATCTTGATATTGCTTCTAGCGGTGGCTCTAGATAGCGCAACATACAATTGCCCATGAGAGAAAACCGGTTCAGGGAGATAGACACCGACATTCGGGATAGTCTGCCCTTGCGCCTTGTTAATTGTCATTATGGCCGAGCTCGACAGAAAGCGCTTCCTCTTGAATCTAAATGGGAACATCTCGTCATCAGAGGGACATAGAGGTATTCGAGGTAGAAACACCCGCTTCCTGGCGTGCTGGCCAAGCACAATCTCGGCATCTATAGTATTCTTTTGGAATGCCCGGACTACAAGTCTCGTCCCGTTGCATAGTCCATTTGCAGGGTCAATGTTCCGCAACAGTATCACAGGACAGTTAATCTTGAGCTTAAGTACATGCGGAGGTAGACCGTTAGGGGTCAGGGTGTTTAGGAATTCAGGAGGGTAGTATCCATGGGGATCATCCTCTGCAGAATCGAAACTATGGTACACCATCTCCTCCCCATGAAACATGTCAATCATCTTTGTATTGATCCTATCAATGTACTCGTTTCGGGTCGACAGGATGGCTCGAGATGTGATATAGTTGGCATCCGATAGGTTGTCATTCAGCATAGGAAAAACACTCTGTATGAGTTTATCGATGTACGTGTCATTTCGTATATGGAACACATATCGGTCGGGAAGCCGCGCACGCAGCCATCCTCATTAGTTTCTTCGATACCATTCCCGATCCGCAATAGGTACTCTGCGTACTCAGGATCACTCCGGGCCCTCATGTTACGTACGAGCCTTAGCTGCCGCATGCAATCCCATAGGTATGACTTACATAACGTCGCGTCAATTATTTGTGGTCTCGTCCCTTCGAACAACCGTAGAACTCCGCTCAAGTCTCCACCAAACACGATCGTTTTCCCACCGAACGGCGAGATCACGCCGCCCATGATGTCCCGCGATGCTCTCGTCCAAGGCCTCCACCGCCTTTGTCGCCTCGTCATGGAGGCTTCGTCCCATATTATCAATGATGCCTGCTGAAGAAGCTTAGCAGTCCCACTTTGCTTTGTAAAGCTACAGACCGCCCCATCTGTAACGTTGAGTGGGATCTTAAACCTCGAGTGCGCTGTCCTACCTCCAGGCATGATGGATGCGGCTACGCCCGACGTCGCGGTTGCCACTGCTATCTTGCCATCACCTCGGATCTTCGCAAGCAAAGCTTTATATAGGAATGTCTTTCCGGTGCCTCCCGGGCCATCTACGAAGAAGACACCTCCATCGCCACTGTTAACCGCAGATAATATGTCAACGTACGCTGCCATTTGCTCAGGGTTGAGGGAGGACGATAGAGATATATGCTCATCGTCGACCTGGATTGTTGACTCCTCATATATCTCTCTGACATCTATATCGGCGTTGTCGTGAGACTCATCTATAACAGGGAGAGGAAATGATGTTATGTCCTTCCCCATCGATCGCAGCATATTTCTGATGTCCAATAGCACCATCTGCTCAACCGTCTGTTGGCATGCATGGGAACGGCGGTAGTCGTCTGACATTCCCTCAAGATGCCTTTCCCATAGCCCACACACGTCGTTTGGCTCGCAGAAGACCAGTATAGTTGCAAAGAGCCTCCTGAGCGATGATGGCATCTGGAATAGCTCAGCCTCAGTAAGGCACTCCTCTAGGGTGTTGTCAGCCTCGATTAGTCCCTCTTTTCAGCAGGCTTCACGGAAGAATGGGTAGACTACACCGCTCACCGCCCTAAGTTCTTCAAAGGAGGTGGCACTGTGCACGTGGTTTAGGAGAACCCTTAGGTAGTAACGCCCCCTCGTTCGATTTGAGCCGACACGATTCTGCCAACTTGTGTTCGCTTCTACCCTCTTCTTCCATCGCTTTGGTCCTGCTGCCAAATGAATGCCGCTGGAAAATCCTCAGACAAGATCCCTCGAGCCATTTCGCATGTTTGGTTCATGTTGAAATACTCAGTCAATGGCTAGAAATAAACCAATTTCAGTCTCTATTTTGTTTGAAGGCTTCTTCCGTTTTAGACATACTAACAAACTGTTCTAAATGTATGTATATATTTGTACTAGAAAATTTAACAATGTCCGTTCATTTATTTAATTCGAAATGTGTGCATCATGCAAACTCGATGAAATTAAGTATAGAATTGATGTGCATGTTTGCTTCATCTCAGCTTCGAGGTCAAAGCGCAGTATTATGCATCAAGCAGATTAAACATGGTAACATGCTCGTAATCAATAACTAAACTAATTAGAATAGCTTACAGATGACATCGACGGTGGTGAGTCCATTGCTGAACCTTCCCGACGGCCCGCCGGCGAAGTCGATCCCATACGGCAGGTAGTCTGCGCGCGCCAGCGACATGATGACGTTGTTGTTGCCGTCGTCGACGAGTGAATCCCCGAACACGAAGTAGCACGGTACCTGCGGCGGCGGCGGCGGCGGCGCATGGCCAATATCGACGAAGCTGAACACCGGCGCCGACGCCAAGGACGTCGCAAGCAAAAGAAACCAAGCCCAGTAGTAGCACGCCATTTCTTCCGTAACACGTAGAACTGTATATGCAAGTTTTGCTAGTGTATGTGAGATTAGTTAGGTGGCGCACATATACGGGAGATGTGCGCGGTCTTGTCTTTATGTACCAGACAGATGGAGTGAGTGTGAATTGGATTGGGCAAAGAGTAAGCACATCGAGATTTGGGTTTTTTTTAAAGGACCCATTTATAGAAATTTTATAGTACGCAGTAGTATACAGTGATAGTATAAATTAAATATTTCAATTGATTTATTAAAGATATTTCTATTACTTTACTACCAGAAAAAATTTAAATAAATACTAGTTAGTACGATTCATTGGATTAAAAAAATAAATAATCGCGAACGAGCTCTAGCTCGTTTGGCTAAGCCCGCTCGGTGATGCGGCCAGCCACCCGAGTTCGAGCCCCAGTGCTTGCTCGGTGCGCGCGAGGTGTTGCGTGTGGTGTGCATGTGTGCGGGTGTGGGTCTCCTTCTATATCGAATGCCGAGCTCCCGGCCAATTTCAAAAATAAAATAAAAAAATAAAAAATAAATAATCAATATTAAATTTAGTGCATTATAAAAGGCTCTCCATTTTATCCTAGTGATCGATGTGCATGTACGCTACATGGGGCACACCATATACAGTTTATTTTGAGAGAAATTTTACGCTGCATTATACCGTAGTATATAGTAGGTAGTTGAAATTAGATCCAATTGTTGATTTGTTAAAATATTTCTATTATTTTACTACGAGAGAAAATATAAATAAATTCTAACTAATCCGATCCATGTACATTCAGTAAAGACAGTAGTTGAGATTTACTGTCAACAGCTGCGGAGCTAGACAAAATACATGTTGCACCATATAAGTCATTCTATATTGTTGAGGAAATTCAGTTACAAACTTGTGTTACTAGCAAGACCTTGATTGGTACGGTCTTCCTTATGATGAACAAGCTTTTCCGTGGATATATAACTTGCATTGCAGTATTTTCAATACAAGAGTGGCACGGACGATTGATAGGGGTAGAAGACCTTGATTTGTGCGCCCTAGTGGTAAAGAGCAAAGATGAGGGTCTATTTGTTTTTACTTTTAATTTTATATTTTTCTAAAAGCATAATATAAACAGCTCGATTCTAGAAATCGATTATCACAATCCAGCCTATCTATATACACTAAATCCACAATGCACTTCATATGTGCTTTTGGAGAATCAGCTTCTCTACAACCATAATCCAGAATCAGCTTTTAGAGAATCCAAAGCAAAAATAAACATGCTCTGGGTTGGTAGAAAGCAGACAGAGTGACTAAAGTGCTTGAAGCGACAATAGAAAGAAGCAACACATAGAGAGGTTAAACAGGTCAATGGAGTCGATAGGGTATAGTAGCAACTAGTATATATATATATATATATATATATATAGAGCAAAATACAACACGAAGGATACGGTTACGAATAAGGAAAATTCAAACATGAACTTAATTTAAGTTCACATGCACCTATATATGCTTCAAAAGTGCATATGCAGATTTTGACATCGTTAGTATTGTTCCACAACCACATGTTTTCCTAAGCCCCAACTTCCCAATCATCAAGTTTATAATTCAGGAGGTGGAACTCTACATGCTGACACTCCCTGCTGTTGAAGTGACCAAGACAAGGAGAGAACAAAATGATGTGCCTCAAGCTATAACTCAATTCACAAAAAGGGTATCACATTGTGCCATATCAATTTGCCATGTAGGTGAATTTTAATGACTGTTCAGTGTTCAACTAGAGGAAGTAAAGGAATTGACAAAGTCATCGTGCCCTTTGTGCCATTGGTGATACACATGCTATAATGGACATAAAATTAAAGGTTCAACTAACTCTTAGAGCCTGTCCTCGGTTTGTATCACAAGTTACAACTCACTTGCATAAAGTAGGTATGACCCAAAAATGGAGGTGGGCATTAGGCCAAACTTTTTATTTGGGCGAGCCCAGAGCATGGAGGGAATAGCTCGGCCCAGGTCTAGCCCAAAGACGAAAATATGGAGGGAGTGAGGGAGGAAGGGAGCGAGAGGGGTGGAAGGGGCCGAGGGGTGGCACCCTGTCAGGCTGAAGGGGACAAGAGAGGTGACACCAGCCATGAGGGGACGAAGGATGACAAAGGAGGGCTGGGAGGGGAAGGAGAGGAGTATGTGCCGGGGGGTAAAAGTGGAGAGGGGTAATAATGGTGAGGTCGAGGCAGGAGGGCGAGGGCATCGAGCAAGCTAGCCAGTAGGGAAGCAAAGAGGCGTGGGGTGAGATGGGGAGTGGGTAGGCGATTGGAGGTGGAGGGGAGGTCAAGGTGGTGAGGTAGGTGGCCGGAGGTGGAGGGGGGATGCAAGGGAGGCCAAGGGCAATGGGCGTGGGGGGTGAGGAGGTGAAGGAGGGGTGAGGGGAGGAGGAGGTGTCCATGGGGGAGAAGGTGAAGAGGCTGAGGTGTGGGGGGGAGAGCCAGGAAGGGGTGAAGAAAAGGAGAGCCAAGGAGGAGCCAAGAAAGGAAAAAAGAAAGGCAAGAAAGGAAAGAAAAGGTGAAGAGGTGTAAGGCCCTCCCTTTTCTCTCCTCTCACTCACCTAGCTCCTCCCTAGGTCGAAACCTCGATTTCTCCCTCCTCACCCAACACTAGTTCTCTGCCTCTCATTTCACTCGGCTACTCCTCACCTGTCGACTACTCCCTGGCTAACTTCCTCTCTTGGCCGGCTCCTGGCTTTCTCCCCTACCAGACTCAGCTTGGCCCATGGCCCACCCTACTCTTGGATGTAGATTACCCCTTCTACTAGTCGAACTCTAGCTCTCTCTCTCTACTATTTATGCTACTCGGTTTGGTTACTGCTCTACTGATTTTATCCTTTGATTTCTAGGGTTTTAGTGCTAGTGGTGGCTAACTCTTTGAGGTGAGCTTTGGATAATTGCTTCCTTAAGGTGAGTATGGTCAATGATGACTACAAAGGGGTTGAACTCTAGGTTGGAGGGGCGGGGCTGACAACATTGGCTGCCATCATGCTCCGGTGAGGGCATGGGGGTGTCCAAGACGCTCCTCGCGGGCCCCTAGGGTTCATCCCCAATTGAGACCATGTGGGTTCTTCCTTGATCTATCCTCTACTCTATCGAATCTATTCATTTTGTATACTACTTGCTAGCTTTGCTAGTTTTGTGCACCTAATGGAGGTTGAGCTCGATTCTGGAGATGATGACATTGGTGAGCTTGCTAAGGTTGGTGAAGAGGTGGTGATGGGGTAGCCGGTCTCCTCCCTGGCTCAGCTGCTCCTAGTCCTCCTTGGCCTTCCTTTGATTGCTCACTAGCTCCTCCTCCTAGCTTGCTTTGGTTGTCACTGGTTCCTCCTCCTCTTGGCATGGTTTCTCCTTCTTGCTCCCTTATTGTGCTGGCTTTGGGTTGCTCTATCTCAGTTTGGCTTTGGAAATGGGGAAATGAATCTCTGGCTGGTGCTTTTCTTTAGCTGCTTTGCTCTCTAGTAAAGGGGTGATGAATGTGGTTGTTGGGATGTGCTTGCTCGGCTGAGAAATGGGGACTATGGGAAGAATGGCTATGTGCTGTAGGCTGGCTTCAGTTTTGTTGATGAGCAAGGGGAGCTGAACCTCTGCCGGCTACTTGCCGCCCTTGCTGTGTTCAGTTGAGAAATAAGGGGAGGCGATTGGATGGCTGTGCCTCAGTTGTAGTGAAGGAAAAGGGGAGTGAATCTTACCCTTATCTTTTTACCATGCACCCTTTACCTTTTTACCATCCCTCTTTTACTGCTAGTAAAAGGGCATACAAGTCATTTTAGTTCTTATGCATGAATATGGTTATCAGGTTTAAGCTTTCATTATATATATGATTAGCTGCTTGTGCATAATTTGAATATTAGGTTCAATTGTTCATTATATGCTTAATTGGTAACTTAATGACTTTATTAGCTTAATTGAATTTTAGGGTCCTCACATCCTACTCCCATTGAAAGGGATTTCGCCCCCGAAATCCAACTCACCAAAACAAATTTGGATAGGCTTCCCGCAAGTCTTCCTTCTCCCATGTGGCTTCCTTTTTTATGTGGTGCTTCCATTGGATCCTGCAAAACTTTGTAGTGGCTCTTCTAACTGACGCTTTTCTATGGCTAAGATTTTCAGGGGCGCATTTCATAGGCTAGATTTGGTTGCAGAGGGATATCAAGATTTGGCACTACTTGAGAAGGCTCTCTAAGATAGGCTCTAAGTTGAGTGACATGGAAGACATTATGGATTCTAGATAACTAAGGAGGTAGCTCGAATTGATAAGCGTAAGCTCCTTTTTGTTCTACAATTCGGAATGTCCAACATATCGAGGACTGAGTTTTCTTTTATTTCAAACTGGTGTACTCCTTTCATTGGGGATAGTTTTAGATACATATACTCTTTCGGTTGGAACTTCAATTCTCTCTTACGCTTATCAGTGTACCTTTTGGTGTTTCCTCCATCGAAGAAGGGGTTATTTTGCAATTATGTTTGTATGAGACTAGATTTGAAAAAAAGTGCGAGGAAACTAGAAAAGCTCAGGGTTCTCATTCTCAGGTGTCCATTGGTCATCCAACAGCAATGTGGTGGTTAACATACTCCCTTCCTAGAGGTGTATAAGGCCTATAGTTTAAATATTTCATTGAAAATATAAGATTTGAATACAAATATAATGATGTTTTTTCTAATATACTATTATCTATTCTCTCTCATTTATATGTATTTATTTATTAACACATAATATCAAAATAAAATTTTATATTTCTCGACGAGGAGAGTAGTAAAGAAGTTTCACGCTAAATGTCAATGCCACGGTGTTAACTATGGAAACATGTAAGTACTCTAATTTTTTTTTCATTCACGGGCATCTATGGGTCTTTGAGTAGAAGTGTAAAAGGTAGACATGGGAAGGGATTATAGTGGCAAAGCAACTCACAAGTGGTAGTGGTCATGAGCATAAATGTGAGCTCGAGTTGAGAGGAAGGGACATGAAGAGAGCATATCCGTGCAGAAACCGGGAAATTTTTGAAAAAACTTGCAAACTTGAGTGTGAGCCGTCAATCATGTATCAACACTAGGATCTACTCCTACTTATTTTGCAAAAGGAACCCGCCTTTATGTTCTTCTCAATCTCTCTTGGGACTTCCTTCCTCCTCTCCCACCGCGTTACATCGCTGCTACCCGCTATGGTCTGTAAGCCATCACCATGGCCCACGGTTGCCTTGCCTCACCTCAATGCGGTCCGTGCTGTCTTGCCTGGCCCTGACGTACGTAGTCCATGTCCGTTACCGGAGCCATAGGAGATGGGGAAGAGGCAGGAGAGTGGGGGAGAGGAGAAGGGCAGGATGAAGAAGAGGTGGCACAGGGGGATTTTCACAAAAATTCCTGTCTCGTGATCTGGTGTGTTGGCTCACATTTTGAGTTTTAAGTTTTCAATGTTTGGATCTCATGTGCTCTCTGGACATGATGGCATTTGTTTCAATTCCTAAGAAGTTTGAAGAATCGGAATTCCTACAGTGTAGAAGTCCGACACATCAGATGCCTCATTCACTCCTAGAGTCACTTACATCTTCATTTCTATCAACCACACACTATCACAGCTCCCCACAACCCTCCGTGACACAATCGCACCCATGCCGCTACTCCACCTCTGCCTTCGCGTCTCCCTCCTCCCACCCCACACTCTTTTTGTTCCCATCTCCTCGAGGCATGCCTCTAGCTTTCCATCCACCACGCCATCACCCCACCATGTCCACCACTTTAGTGCTCCCTTGCGTGCCATACAAGCCGAGATCGTTTGGCCAAAGGGGTCGAGGAGGAGCTGCTTTTAGCAGACCAACAATGTCATGTGGAGGGACACTTAGAGCTCTTAGCACTTGTGGAGGTGGTCATGGACCTTGACCAAACCCCACTTGATAGTTCCCTTCCAGCAACTTTCTCATCCGCTGCCCACCCCACTAATCGTGCTTGATGGAGGCCATTAACCATGCCTAGACCCGATCCCCTACCCAAAGGTGGGCTTGAGCAAGCCGTATTCGTTGTTGCTATGGTCGAAGTCACCTGATCTATCACCACCACGACTAAGGATGGTCAGATCTGGTATTTGTTGCAAGATCTATTCTGGTTTGTTGTGGTCTTGCCAAATTTGTTATGGATATGTTTCTTAGTTATTGATTTTTTTCAACAATTTGATTTCACGCATGCAACATTCAGCAACTTAACAACCATTGCAGCATCGATTTATTGTTTTTTTTGCTGTAATCGATGGTTTTCATTGCACTTTTCACTAGATGTGATGTGTCTTCTCCAATTAATTTTGTTGCAAGTGTCTTCTAAATTGTTGCACACATATTTTCATAATGTTGCATAAGTTATAAGCATTTTTCACTATTTTTTAAAAAACTTTCGTGCTAGTTTATCAAGTATATCTACGTATATGAATGAGATTTTATAATTTCAAGCTATTTTCTTTGAGATTCAAGTAATAATGTTGCAGATGTTAAATTTTTTTGCATATTTTGTATGATATGTTTCACAGGAGCAAACGATGTGGGAAACGTTTGGACGCTATTCGTACCCTGTGGAGTTGCTTACGGTGGCTGGCACAGGAGAGGAGAATGCTGTGGAGGATCAAAACACAAATTTGCAAACATTAGTACTGCCATGAATCAATGTGTAATACACATGAATTAAACTAAATTAATTTACATTTCGTCCACACGATGACAGGTAAGCTATAAATTAAGAGAGAACGAAAACTATTTATATTGTGGCCATGTTGCGCTGGGTCTAGCTAGAGACTAGCGAGAGTGCGGATGTCCACTGGATAGACATCGGACGGCAGCGCGGCGCTGTACATTCTCCGGCCAACGAGGATGTTCGCCGCCTCCGTCGGATGGAAGGCGTCCCAGAAGAGGTACTCGAGCCTGTTCGGACATGGTGCCTGGAAAGGAAGGCACGTCGCCTGCCCATTGTTCCTCCCTACTCCACAGCATCCTTTGTTGATTACCTTAAACCCTGAAATAATTTTCACAACTTTGTTCAGGTAATGAAGAGCGTCACACGCATATCATGCTTTTCAACCTCCATAAGTTGACATGAAAAGTGGCTTGGCTCGAAATGGATAGCACAACAACGGGCACCTGCATTCTATTTTTTTTTAAAAAGCAATGGTCCTTTCATTCTCAAATATATGTCAGTTTATAGTGCCTAACATTTTAAAATTTTCGACATTAACACATTGAAAAATATTTAGATTTGTCATGTTATAGTATTTAAATTCGTCACATTTTATAATTTTAACTATTAACCATTATGATATCAGCAATTTTTCATCGAAAGTTCTTCCACAATATAATTTTTGATAATTTTTCTAACATATAAATAGAAAAGGTAATGACCAAAAGTGTGTGTTGAAGATGTAATTTGAAGATGAAACTTAATCGATTTGAAAGATATAAAAAAGACAAACAGCAAAATAAATAGTGCTAAACAAAGGAAAATTACTATTTATGTTGAATTTGTGTTTTCATATCTTTCAAATGAGATTGAGTTTCATCTTCAAATTTTGCAGGATTGTAGAGGCTCATCTTCCCTACATAAGGTAATTTTTTGAGAATTTTTCAAAACTTTTACAGGTGATTTTCACGGAGTATTCACATATATATTGTATATATATATATATATATATATATATACATACATATGTGTATACATATATATATATATATACACATATATATTTATATACAATATATATATATATATGTATATGTATGTATATATACATACATACATACATACATATATACATATATATATATATATATATATATATATATATAGGAAAATAGTTCTATACTCGGGATGTATGTACTCCCAC
Organism: Guadua angustifolia; assembly: GCA_036346375.1. Classification (NCBI taxonomy): domain Eukaryota; kingdom Viridiplantae; phylum Streptophyta; class Magnoliopsida; order Poales; family Poaceae; genus Guadua; species Guadua angustifolia. The sequence goes on along the minus strand of JAYEVE010000810.1, from coordinate 1,051,130 downwards.
CTTCAATATACGCTTACATGATATTATTATACTCTTTATCCTTTTGAGTATACTCAACACTGATTATAAGATACTCCAAAGTGAGTTCACAAAAATTTCATCAAAGTCCACCCTTTATAGTATAATTTGTTTATATATTCTTTTTCACATATGTAAAAGTGTATATAGCAAAAAATATAGGACTCGACGATTTTTTCAACCATGTCACATTGGAGTATCTTAGAATCATTATTGGAGTATATCGAAAATGATAAAGAAGTATAATACTTTCATTTAGGTGGTATATTGAAGGTGGAGTATATATCTCTTTAGTACGAATGGCTTTAATGGCTATATATATATATATATATATATATATATATATATATATATATATATATATATATATATATATATATATATATATATATATATATATATATATATATATCCTTTTCCTTCTCTGAGAGCATACTCCCACCTCTAATACAACACTTAAATGAACGCTTTTATACTTTTTATCATTTTGGTATACTCCAATAATAATTCTAAGATACTTCAATACAACATGGTTGGAAAAATTTCATCAGAGCTCTTTATTTTTTATTACATACCCTTTTCCATATGTAAAAGGAATATATAAACAAATATTGTTATAACTGGTGGATTTTAATGAAATTTTTCAGAGAACTAACTTTAGAGTATCTTCTAATTAGTATTAGAATATACTCAAAAGGATAAAGAGGTATAACAACATCATTTAAATGATATACTAAAGGTGGGAGTATGTACACCCAGAAGTATGGAATCATTTTCATATATATATATATATATATATATATATATATATATATATATATATATATATATATATATGGTGAAATATTTGGTGAAAACCACCCATTTCATGGAAACTCTGTGAAAACCATCCATACAAGTTTTGAAAAATTCTCAAAAAATTACCATATGTAGGGGAGGTGAACTTCTAAAATCCTGCAAAATTTGAAGATGAAACTCAATTGCATTTGAAAGATATGAAAAAGACAAACAGCAAAAAGAATAGTGCTAAACAGTGAAAAATTACTATTTATGCTGAATTTGTCTTTATTATATCTTTCAAATGCGATTGAGTTTCATCTTCAAATTTTGTAGGATTGTAGAAGTTCACCTTCCCTACATATGGTAATTTTTTGATAATTTTTCAAAACTTCTACGGGTGGTTTCCATGGAGTTTTCATAGAATGGGTGGTTTTCACTGAATATTTCACTTATATATATATATATATACTACTTGAACCATTGTGTTATACTTCTTAACACTTTCAGTATACTTAAATACTAATTCTAAGATACTCCAATACCACATGATTGAAAAAATTTCATTGGAACCCTTTATTTTTGCTATGTATCTTTTTTTCATACGTGAATTGAGTATATACACAAATTATGCTATAAAAAGTAGACTTTAATGAAATTTTTTATGAAACTCACTTTAGAGTATTTTATAATCATTATTAGAGTATGCTCTAAAGGATAAAGAGGTATAATTGTTTTGTTTATATGTGTGTGTGCTGCGTGCATAATTTACATTTGTTAAAAGTAGAAGTACTTCTTCATTAATTTTGCCTGGAATTAATAAGAGAATCTAAGAGGCGAAAAGACATGAATAATATAATGCTCTCTCCCTTCTGTTTTTTAAGTGATATACTATAATCCGTCCCGTACTAATATGCTTAAAACTATCTAAATTGGTTACATAAAATTATTTAATTAGATTTGTCAGTAAAAATACTTTTAAAGTATTATAATTTTATTTATATGTATAATAAGACAATGTCAAGTCTCGTAGACTGTGAATTAAAATAAAAAAGCGTCGCTTAGAAACGAACGAGGGAGGAGTGTACCGTAGGCTTCCGGTGTCTTCGTGATGTCGTCGAAGATGCCGTAAATGTTGATGTAGGTGAAATTCGCCCCGGCAGCTTGTTGAGCTGATCCACCAATGCCATCAGATTCTGGTTGAAGAGCCTGATTGCTCCGTTGATCCGCTCGTCACATGTCACGCCGTCGGCGCTCCGCCGCGCCAGCGCGTTGGGAATGCACCCTACCTGCCCCACCCCAACCAGCGCCACCTTTCTAGCCCCAAACCTGTACAAAACCTGGACGAGAGATAATCAAATCGAAAGCTCCACCAGTTTAGAAACTCTTGCTACGAGTCTGCAATGTAGTTGTAATGCCAGTCATTCACGGGAATATCACGTTCAAACCTTTCAAGACCTTGTTTGAATGGATGCCAAAGATTGACAGGTCCAGCTATGGCTGGCTATCGAGCTATTGTAGAGCTTCTTTGAAAATTAACGTAGTTCAACATAAAATTATTATATTTACCATTTAGGTTATATCAAATTCAAGCTAGCGATTAACTATCGAGCAACAAAAACCTTTTTTCTTTCAAAATAGACTCAATTTAATTTTAAACCTATTATCTACAGTAATCAGATAAATTTTAATTCAAACTCTAACAAGCTTTTTTACCATTAGGATCCTAGCCTATCCCGGTACACCCAATCGCACAGGCCCTAATTGAGTGCAGTACACATGGGCAAACTCTGACATCGGCTTTGCAGTCAATACACCTGCCCGCACAATATATTTAGGAAAAAATCCATATAACACTTTGAGCTTTGTTTGAAAGACCGTTCGATACTTCAAACTTTAAAACTGGTTATTCAGCATTCTGAACTTTTGAATCCTATTTATTTAATACTTAAGCTGGTTTTGTAGAGGAAAAGTCTAAATAACATCATGAATTTTGCTCAAATATTTGTCCGACACCCCAAACTTTTAAACCGGTTATCTACCATCCCGAACTTTCTAAGCCTGTTTGTTTAGCACCCCGAAACCGGTTAAAAGTTTAGGGTTAAACAAATTGGATTGAAAAGTTTATGGTGCTAGCTAGATAACCGGTTACAAAGTTTAAGGTGTCGATGGACTTTTGAGCGAAGTTCAGGGTGTTATATAGACTTTTTTCCTGCAAAACCAGCTTAAGGTTTTAAACGAATGGGACTGAAAAGTTCGAAGTTCTAAGTAACTGGTTTCAAAGTTTAGAGTATTGGATAGACTTTTGAGTAAAGTTCTGGATGCTGTATACTAACTTGCAGCTGCTGGAAGTACTCCGTGATGAGCTCGTCGGCGTACTGCTGTGGCGTGAAACGGCTGCCGGTGGAGTAGAACGCCGGCATGAAGTAATTGTTGAGGTAGTCGTTGCTGCCCATGCCGACGGTGAAGATGCACTTGCCGAGGTGGTCGGCGACGGAGCCCAAGTCGCCGATGATTTGCACCAGCTGCTGCACCACCAACTGGTAGTTCTCCAGCTGGCCGGTGAAAGTTATCCGCGCACCCTACAGATGTGTTTGTTAGTGTCGCAGTGTATATGCATGATTCAGTGTGTATGCCTGAATGTTGGTAGGTACGAACCAGGTGCTGGCCGGTTTCTTCTCTGATTCCGGCGGCGGCGGAAGCGAAGTTGACACCGGTGGCGAGTTGATCAATGCGCGCGCCAGCGTAAGGGGGGATGAAGTCGTTGAAGCCGAGAAGTTGAGCTGCGCATAAGAGATTTAGCGGAGATGTCTTTTGCAACTACAGGGATATTCCATCCATGCGTCCAGTAGGAATCATTATTGGCATGAAAAAAAATGAGACTGTCTTCTCATCTGTAAGTATTTTTTTTTCTTCTAAAATTAACTAGCTGGGTTCCAGTGCATTGCAACGGTTCTTGAACAAACATACAGAATTTCAAACAGTTCTCTAATCACGTGATTTTCCATTTTTAATTGAGTAGTTTGCACTAGATCAACCATATAAAATTGATCATGCACAAATAATCGTCAATTAGCTACCATAGTACTGCAAAGGTACCTATTTGTCATGCACAAATAATTATCACTAAAACCAGAAATCTATATGAAATTAACACCGTTCAAACAACCAAATGGAACACACAAGCCAAGTAATGATACTCTCCACGGAAGATCCTTTTTAGGTGAAGGTGGTTAAACAAATCACCATTGTTACCACCAGAAATATTTATAGGAGTAAAGGCATCAGTCAAATTTTGGAACATGAGATTTATATCCGACGGATCGTCTCACCCACAAAGTAGTGGAAACGGATCGGATGTGAAAAAATTAAGTGGTCAAAGTAGAGTCTTGTTGTTTTTGAAAAGTCAAAACATCATTAACGTGATTAGAGAGAGTAATTTAACATTTTTTGCCAGAAGTAATATGAGCCATTACATAGCGCCTGGGAATGGCGTGAGGAGAGCGCATCCACGCGTCAGTCTTGGCTTTTTTGCAGAAAGGCCCTGGTGTTTCTCCAATTAGCGCCTGGGAATGGCGTGAGGAGAGCGCATTCACGCGTCAGTCTTGGCTTTTTTGCAGAAAGGCCCTGGTGTTTTTCCAAATTACGGATAGGTCCCTCAAAATTACGAATAGGCCCTTCACGATTTTTTGTGAGGGAAAATTTTATTTTTTTTTCGCGTTCGGGTCCTCAAAGTGGTACTTTATGGAAAAGCCTCCGTTAAATTTAAATCGCGGACATGCCCTTTTCTAATTTTTTTCAGATAGCGCATGTGGTCCAAAACGTAACAAATAGGTCCTCGCTACTTACGCCCGTGTCCTTTCTCTATTTTTCACGGAAAAAATGTTTTCGTCACCGAAATATTTGTGCATCTCTAAGAAGGTTGTCATCACGTCTAGGTCCTTTCTCCGCTTTGTTCTGGAAAAAATGTTTTCAATCACCGAAATATGTGTGCAACTCAAAAAAGTTGTCGCCGCTAATAATTTTTTCGCCCTTTTCCTCTAGACTATTTTCCCACCTCGGTCTCGATATTTCCCAAATAATTAAATCGAAAGAGATATTTCTACAACTGTGTGCATCTCTAAGAAGGTTGTCATCACGCCTAGGTCCTTTCTCCGCTTTTTTCCTGAAAAAATATTTTCGTCACCGAAATATATACGCAACTCAAAAAAATTTGTCGTCACTAATATTTTTTCGCCCTTTTCCCTTTAGACTGTTTTCCCACCTCGTTTTTCCACCTCGGACTCCGATATTTCCCAAATAATTCGTCGAAGGAGATATTTCTACAACTCTAACTCTTTATTTTTTCCCCCGTAACTCGGTTTTTGCTGTTTTCCGGTGTGGGAAATATGTTGAAAATCACATTTACGTCGTTTCGTCGATTTTTTCCCTGCGCCCACATTACACGGCGTGCAGTCGCACGCTACCATGCCTAGTATAAAACAAATCAGTAAGAATAATTGGCTTGCAGCAGGGACAAACTTATCGCTTTCAGGAGTCGTCTTGTACTACCTACATGATTGACACTTGCTACCATCTTGGTCGTTACAACCCTTTACATAATTCGCTTGACATACAAGGGCATCATCCGAAACATATCATAATTTCATTATCTTTTATCCTCGAAGAATCGGAGCTTCAAACAGGCTCGATTTCTCTCTCTCTCTCTCTGTCTCTCTCTCTCTGTCTCGAATTACAGTAAAATTTGGATGACCAATGGCTAGAAATAAACCAATTTCAGTCTCTGTTTTGCTTGAAGGCTTCTTCCGTTTTAGACATACTAATAAACTGTTCTAAATGTATGTATATATTTGTATTAGAAAATTTAACAATGTCCGTTCATTTATTTAATTCGAAATGTGTACAGCATGCAAACCCGATGAAATTAAGTATAGAATTGATGTGCATTTATGCTTGATCTCAGCTTCGAGGTCAAAGCGCAGACTGCGCAGTATTATGCATCAAGCAGATTAAACATGGTAACATGCTCGTAATCAATAACTAAACTAATTAGGATAGCTTACAGATGACATCGACGGTGGTGAGTCCATTGCTGAACCTTCCCGACGGCCCGCCAGCGAAGTCGATCCCGTACGGCAGGTAGTCTGCGCGCGCCAGCGACATGATGACGTTGTTGTTGCCGTTGTCCACGAGTGAATCTCCGAACACGAAGTAGCACGGTACCGGCGGCGGCGCATGGCCAATATCGACGAAGCTGAACACCGGCGCCGACGCCAAGGACGTCGCAAGCAAAAGAAACCAAGCCCAGTAGTAGCACGCCATTTCTTCCGTAACACGCAGAACTGTATATGCAAGTTTGCTACTGTATGTGAGATGTTAAGTGGCGCACATATACGGGAGACGTGCGTGGTCTTGTGTTTATGTACCGGACAGATGGAGTGAGTATGAATTGGATTGGGCAGAGAGTAAGCACACCGAGATTTGTTTTTTTTAGGACCCATTTAGAGAAATTTTATGGTACGTAGTGGTATACCGTGATAGTATAAATTTAATATAACAATTGATTTATTAAAAATATTTCTATTACTTTACTACTAAAAAAATTTAAATAAATAAGTCATTCTATGTTGTTGAGGAAATTCAGTTACAAACTTGTGTTACTAGCAACTAGCAAGACCTTGATTTGTACTGTCTTCCTTATACCAAACAAGCTTTTCCGTGGATAACTTGCATTGCAGTATTTTCAATATAAGATAAGGGTAAAAGACCTTGATTTGTGCGCCCTGGTGGTAAAGAGCAAAGATGATGTCGGTTTGTTTTTACTTTTGATTTTGAATTCTGATCTAAAAAAAATAAAAAATAAACAGTCCGATTCTAAGAGTCGATACTCACAATCCAGCCTATCCATATACACTAAATCCACAATCCGTTTCATATGTACTTTTGGAAAATCAGTTTCTCTATATCTAGAATCAGCTTTTAGAGAATCCAAAGCAAAAACAAATATGCTCTAGGTTGGCAGAAACCAAACAGAGTGACTAAAGTGCTTGAAGCGGCAATAGAAATGTAACATCCTGAAAATTAAAATAAAGTAAGAAAATAAATCTCTGAATTAAATTATATTTATTGATGCTTTTTCTTAATTTCCTAAATTTTCTGGATTTTTCTTGATTTTTTGCTTCAATAGAAAAATCTTTTCCAGTAATAGATGTATAACAAAAATGAAATCTAAAGTCAATAAAATTTATAAATCCTAGATAATCTCAAGAATACACTAGAACCTCAGATTTAATTTTAAAATGTCTTATCCAACATTTATGCATAAAATACAAACTCATTTATTGAACCATCACCGTTAAAGAATACATGTTTACTGTAGGGTCCACATCGGCATCATTGCCAGATATGAACCTGTGATGCCAATGTGAACCTGGCACTACCTATGTAGTAGTGATAGTCGAGAACTATCATTGCCGGATCTAAACCGGTAGTGACAATCACTATCACTGCCGGTTCATACTGTACAGCCGACAGCGATAATAATTATTTGATAACCGGCAGTGATAAGTAATTATCACTGCCACATTTTCATCAATAACCGGTAGTGATAAATAGTATCACTGCCACTTTTCCCTTGGCAATCAGCAGTGATAACTCTCCGCCCTATTTTCATCCAAAACTAGTAGTGCTGGGTTTTTTAAACCTTTATATATATTTGTTGCAGTATTATGTAATGTTGTAGCATATATATATTGTACAGTAGATATATTCTGTACGGTATACATTATGCACAATATTAATGAAACATCGCTAAAGGGTAATTCAAATACATTGAAGCATCATAATATTTAATTATTACATTATTCATTCACTTTTGAAACATCGTAATATTTAATTATTACATTATTCATTCATAATCATAGACATCTCACTTAAGCTACAAGTGCTCGTAAAACTCACCCTTCGGGTTGATAACTTCTCGAACGATGAACCCGCTAGGCGCTCTCAAGGGCTTTAATTTCGTTGTCGAGCAGACCGCTAGCGCCCAACTTCACGCACTGTCATGGGAGAAATTAAGCATTAATTAGTGTCATTGTCTTTATAAAGAAAAGTATGCGTCAACATGTAATGATATACCATCTCGCCATTATAGTCCGTGCAGACGCTGACGAATTGCATGCATATGTGTCATTATGTAGTATCCACATAAATTGTTCCTTGGGCCCTGTCTTAGGCACGGAAAATCAATTTTATTCGAACTTCTTCATGAATGGATGACACCGCTGGCTCTTCTTGTGGTATTTTTATGACACCCCGTGCATGGTTTTGAGTAGTCATTAAAATTAATTAAGTGCAATGGAATAGAAGATTACCGAGCAATAATGCAACGCACCGAGTTTAATTCGCTCTAGCAACTCTATTAATTCTTTGTAATCACCGCTTGTTTCTCAAGGGTCCAAGATGTTGATGTTGCTTTCGCTCTAACACGATGACGAGGAGGATCCATGAAAGTTACGAAGCCAATTAGTCATCACACAATTTATGATCAAATATATATGCGAGACTAGTAGGCGGGAAACACGATCGAAGTTGTAGGGTAAAAGTACGTAGGTCTTGTCTTGTAGCTTTAGCAGCGCCTTGAGTACGTACTCCTCAACATGTTTTATCGTTCTTGGATCTAAAATAAGTTTGTAGTTGACAAGGCCCGGGTCGAGAAATCCTACCCTTTCATTTAAGTCTGCTCTAAGTGTCATTGCCTCCATTCTACATAAAAAAAGAAGTTAGACTCTTAGTTTAAGGGTACGTGAATGTACAGCTGAAGTATACAAGAGACTTACAGAGTCCACAATCTTAACATAGACACGTCTAGGGTATCTTGTTGGTACAACTAGTATAGTTCCATGTGTGCTACCCAGAAAACACCGTCCATACTGTGAAAATCTACATCTTTGTATCTGACGGGGAAAGCATCGTTATTTGTCTCTTTGACATACTGCCGGTACCATTGATGTAGATGCTGTAACTATGTTATCAGTCTGGGCTCCTCATTTGGATCCACCAAAGCTTCCTCGTTAACGAATAGCCACCTTAGAGGGGGCTACTGCCCTTTAGCACCACTTTGGCCTCCTGCAACAGCTGCTTTACCACCATATCCTTTAGATTTCTTCCTACAGATGCTCTCGTAGTCTGATTGTTGGCTAAATTGAGGAGATTTAATTGCCCATCCTGTCTGTTTAACCATTGTTAAGCCTACGAAGAAATCCCTTTTGACAGTTTCGATTACAACTTTATCAGGTGGTGGTGTCTTTTTCAAGTGAGCTGTTACACTGGCGTCTACTTCCCTTCTAGTTTCTTCTTCGGTTAGGTCATATGCTCGTTTCTTGCTAAGAGTTTGTGCTGGCTTCATAGATGAGGAACTTTTCCCCCCTGACAGTGTAGAATGTTGAGATCGCGGTGATATTTGATTATTGTCTTGTGGTGCTAGAGCAGGAGAAGGACCTTTCTTGGGTGACACTGGAGGACTTTTCCTGGGTGGAGAGTCCGCCTCATCATCATTATTACGATCATCGTCATCGTCATCATATGAGCCAAACTTTATGTAGCGCTTGCGCCATGCGATGAATGTGCCTAGGCTTTGTCCGAGATTATTTTTTCCCTCCTCGCCCGGGATCTCAACCTCAACTTTGCAGTATCTATCAAGCACGCTGTCAACTAATACTATGGCGTATCCCTAAGGAATTGGGCGATTATGCAACATCTACCCCTCGATGCATGGCTAAGCCACCCCTTCAGCCACCTTGATGGTAATGTTCACTACGGGCAGGTGCAGACTGTAGCGTGTCGGCTCTACGATTTTGTCCACAGGAAAACTACATGATGTGTCCTCTTCAGGACGGCCCGCGAATGCTTGGTTGCTTTTACGAGCCCTGGTGGGACTCTGGAGCTGGTGGCTGACGTCTTGCAACTGATGTTCGCTAAGGACGTTTGCTAGCATTTCTTGCATCCTTTGCATCTTTTCTTCAGATTCGATTTCCATTCTGTCCATCTGGTCTTCTATTTCTCGTACACGTTCATCCAACTATTTTTGTTTGGATTTCTCTGGTCATTTATAAATTTCGACATCCTATGGGAACGCTACTTTCTAGGGCACCAAGATGAGTCCTCTGGTGTGACCAGGGTGCTCTTTATTACTCAAGGCGCGTGTTAGCTCGTCGTTCTCCCTTCTTGGCTGGAAGGAGCCCTGAGTAGCTTGAGAGTGGGCATCTATGATCTTCTTCGAGATTTTCTCGTCTTTCTCGCTTCTGAAGCTTAAGCTACCATCATTCGACAAAGCAGCTCCCCTCGCAAGAAGCCAGTACTTTGATCTTAGGGCCATCTCGACATCGCAATAATAACTCCACCACGAAGTTAGCTCTTCTTCCCGCAGCATCCTACTTAGGTACTTTCCTCACGTGAGCCACCAAGGTTTCCCAGCATATGGGTAAATGTTCTCGCTCTAATTTGCCTTTGTTGGGCTTGGTCGATAACTGGCTTCACCGTAATTTTATAACGCATTTAATTCATCTCATAATTGCTCTCACCTCGAGTATCTATTAAAATCCGGCGCTTTTGATTCTTCTTGACATACTCCTTATTCAGTTTTGTCTTCCAATTCTTCCATGCGGATCCCATGACGGTTAGTGCACGTTTCTTCACAAGCTCCAACTAATTTTTGGGAAATTGGAACTTAGCTGTCAACTCTGTCCACAATGTTTCCTTGATGTCATCGAGAACATACGACAGGCAATCGCCACGGCGTGTCCATGATTTGTAGATGAGGGGCACATTTTCTCTAGCCAAGACCCCACATGCTGTCCGATATGGTCCAAGCAATGATGCAGATATAGCTGGTTCCCCGACTACATTAAGCTCTATGATCACCTTTCGTTCACCTGTGCGCATCTTGCTAGGACCTCGGCCACGACGCTGCCTTCGTTCACCAGATGTCTGACCCTACATTTTAACCGTTTCATTAGTCATTTGGCCCTAGAAGAGAATTACCCCATCTACATGAAGAATTTCATTGGGAAGCACATCCTACTAAAGAATTACCTCGAATACATTTGTTGCCTCGGGTTGTTCCAAAGTTGAGGAACCTTGTCGGGCTTTGCTCCGAGCTTTGTGTCAAGGGGTGAGAGCCATCCGGCACTTGTCCCTGGTTAGAGGCCATGTGCAGCAAGTTTATCTGGAATTTTAAATTAATAAAGTCATGAGATAAATCTTCGCATAACTTGAATGACCATTTTCTCGTGCCTTAGAGTTACTAATATCAATGTTTTCCATATATAAGGTGTAATCACCATTTTGTCAAGTGTTAGAGTTGCTAATATTAATGTTTTGCATATATAGAGCGTAATCGCTTGACTATACAAAGGTAATCGTAGAACATGCATGTACGAAACGATAAATAAAGCAAGGCAGATATGAAATATAAATCATATACATCGAAGGCACCATTATACATCGAAGTCAACATTATACATCAAAGGCATCATTATACATCCATAGCACCATTAAACATACATACATACAAATTAATTACATACATATACCAAGAAATGTAAGAATACATACATACATACATACATACATACATACATACATACATACATACATACATACATACATACATACATACATACAAATGTGCTAGTAAAACAAAACTAAATCTTTATGGATCTGTTTCTTCAATGCCTGCACATGTGAGAATGATCATATGAATTGCACACAACAAATGAATAACAACCTGAAAATGTTTCTACTAATTAAGGTACAACACAGTAAGCATGTCATTTTGTATCCTGAATATATAGTGATACCACCGATGTGATTTTGGGTCTCGATCTTCGATGAGAGTGATAACTTCGGTTTGGAGGAACTAACTTGACGATCCGACTACAACGATGACGACGATGCGCTTTAGCAATCGCTAAACCAACTCAGAGTGTTATTGATCTTGTCATGGCACGATCAACTCTGAACACGAGGTTCAATTCTTGCAAGCAAACCGAAAAACAAGCAAGAACAATGGTAAAAGCAATCTGAAATTGTGAATATGAATTGAAGTGTTCAATCTGAAAACTAAAGATAGGTGGGGTTTTGTTAGATTGAAAGTTAGCTTTGTTACTTCATATGGTAATCGCGCGTGTTGGCTAAACCGCCCGAATTACTATCTACGGAACGATGTGTCAATGTGGAAGAAAGAATAGCCTGTACATTCTCTCCTTGGTATGCATATTGCATGACTTCTGCCTAGCACCATTATTTTCACGAGCTCTTTTATAGTACACTAAATTCGATATGAACTACTAATTCTTTTCGATTTAAGGATCAACTTAGCGACAATTTATTTATAATTCTTCTTTCTTTCTTTCTTTATTTTTTCGCGAGGAGTAGTGTTCCATTTCTCATGCGTCCTATTTCCATTAGTTAAACTTACACCATGGTACAAACATGGCACAATTATAAAATAGGACAAGTGCACAAACCAAAAAGTTCACCATGACGGAATCCAACCTAAAACATGGCACAACTATCAAAGAGCTAGATCCCGAAGATAGCAAGATTAATGTAGTAAGTACTCTACCTAGGTTAAGGTAAGGACGGGTGGGAGAGTGACTGAATCTGACGGCTAGGATTGACAAAGGTAATAGTAGATAACGCCACATGGACAGGGCGAGAATATAGGATAAAGGATGACAAAACATTGAATTTTTTTGGTTTGTGCACTTGCATCCCCAAACTAAGCAATGTCGGGATGGGTCCGCATACCATCCATCCCATCGCTTTCTCAATAAGCAAAGTTCATGGTTGAAATGTGACGGAATGCAAGCAAGCTAGACAAGTATTTCCTTTAGATGATCCAGCCCCATTCAGCAAAGATTGAACCCACCGCCTTGACCTCAAGACCTCACACCAACCTAAATAAACTCGACATTATATTATAGGAGTGTTAAGTCGTAAACAATGCTTAAGCTTGACATTACTACATAGCTACTAGATAATCGGAATGCAACTATGTAGAGAGAGACATGCACTAGTTTGCAAGCAACAACCAACAGAGCATTGGCACATATATACACTTTAGCCGGCATAATAATAGAAACAAAGTAGCAAAGACACACACATATGCACCGATTAGGGCACCCACAATCGCATTCAATCAATACATACATACATACATACATCCAAATCAACAGCCCCTGTGATTTCATCCAAAACAATATCTAGCGCGAGTTCATGAGCCTAAACTATCATATGTGTTTATGAAATAGAGGAACCTCACATGGGGCGGTTTCAGAGAGGGGAGGCGCCATGGGGGGAGACACCGAGGGCGGGGAGGCACCAAGACGGGAGACGCCGCACGGGAGGTCGACATGGGGAGGGCGCGCGGAGGATCGGCGCGGGAGGGCAGCGCGGAGGGTCAACGCGGGGATGGCCGGTGCGGGGATTGCACGAAATCGCTCGGCAGTTCAAAACAGGCAAAATGGCTAAGTGCGGGGAAGAGGGGAAGAGACCATATTTATATAGAAATGAGCACATCACGGTCAACAAAACAACTGGTAGTGATTAAACTATCAATGCCGTCAACAAAACAACCGATAGTGATTAAACTATCAGTGCTAGGTCAACAGAACAACCGTAGTGATGTGACAATATCAATCATTGGGTTGGATAAGAACCGCAAGGATGTTGTTACTATTAGTGCCGGTTTATGATAAGCCAAGATCGATGTGTTATATTAGTGCCGCTATGTTACGTCAATCGGCACTAATATTCACCATCTGCGCTAATGCTATTTCAATCTAACCAAGAAGTGATAGTCACCGCCGCCTACCATACCAAGTGTTGCCGTGGCAGGTAAATGGTGGTGGTTGCTGTCATTGGGCAGAAATGAAGTCAGCCAAATAGATGGCAGAGGCCGTGAGGAAAAATTTTGAAACTTTTTGAGGAAATTTTCTCGTAACTATATCTATCTCAATTATTTTATAAAATTTGACATTGATTTTTAAAAATTCAATTATTTGTTAAATATCTATAGTATAATTGTCGATGATTCGGGAACCGGTCCCCCACCGAGCATACTTGTTGAATGAGGGATCAACCTAGGCCCCCTTTTTCCATGAAGGGGTAGCGCCCGAGGGCTCACCAGCTTCAGATTATGATGACACAACGAACATGGGATCCTTTTTTGCTGGTTCGGGCCTCTCACGGGGAAGATAACAACCCTACGTCTAGTGATCGCACTAGTATCTAAAGGTGGATTACAGGTGTCAGCTGGGGGCCCGGAGGCTCTAAGAACAATCCTCCGTGCTACCAAAGCAAGCTACGTTACGCATGGGTAAAGTGAAGCAAAATCCAACCCCAAACTCTACATGCGTAAGGGTATTTATAGACGGTTGCAGTGTTTTGGCATTTATTACAGAGCGACGCTTTTTCCTTTTGACGGGTGAACTGTTTTCACTTTTTGCCATGCACTACGCGGGCGATGGGGCGCAGATCGTGTCCGCAGCGCTTTTCGCCGCCAAGCGATTAATGCCACATCGAGCCGCTCGTGATTAATGCCACGCCGCCTGCGGATCACGCGCCTCGCTTTTTGGCGAGGCTCGAGGCCCTTCGACTCGTCGCTGAGTCGTGTCCCCGAGCAAGCATGCTCGGGGCGAGCTTGATCAAGTCGGGCAGACCGGGGCCGACCAACCCGAGGATCCCTTGGGGACACCGCCAAGGGTGAGTATGGTCGGGTCTATTAGGGTCACGAGGCACGATGGTCGCTAGGAAGTACCCAATCCCTGATAGCTAGCCCCCGAGGCTTAAGGGGGAAAATTGCTTGGCCGAGGTTTCCGCCTTAAGTCTCCAGGTCTTAAATAAGGGATTGGGGCTCCGCAGCGAAGAACTACCGCAGCATCCGAGCAATCCTTACTTGGGGACAGGGATCTTGGAACAAAGAGCTGCTGCGACGTCCAAGCAATCCTGATCGGGGACGAGCATCACGCGGCAAAGAGCTACAACGCCATCCGAGCAATCTTCGCATGGGAACGAGCAATCTTGGCAAATAAGAGCTACCGCAATGTTCGAGCAACCCCGCCGGACGCAGCATCACGCGAAGAGCTATCAGATCATCCGAGCGACCTTCGCCGAACGAAATCTTGCAACAAGAGCTATCAGCAACGCTCGAGCAACCCCGCCGGGACGCAGCATCATGCGGCAAAGAGCTACCGCGATCATCCGAGCGACTTCGGGAACAAGAAATCTTGCAGTGAAGAGCTACTGCAACGTCCGAGCAACCTTGCTCGGGGACGAGCATCACGCGGCGAAGAGCTACCGCGTCATCCGAGCGACCTTCGCCGAACAAGAAATCTTGCAAAATAAGAGCTACCGCAACATCCGAGCAACCTCGCCGGGACGGCATCACGCGGGCGAAGAGCTACCGCATCATCCGAGCGACCTTCGCTCGGGAACAAGAAATCTTGCAGCGAAGAGCTACTGCAACGTCCGAGCAACCCTGCTCGGGGACGAGCATCACGCGGCGAAGAGCTACCGCGTCATCCGAGCGACCTTCGCTCGGGAACAAGAAATCTTGCAGCGAAGAGCTACTGCAACATCCGAGCAACCCTACTCGGGGACGAGCATCACGCGGCGAAGAGCTACCACGTCATCCGAGTGACCTTCGCTCAGGAACAAGAAATCTTGCAGCGAAGAACTACTGCAACGTCCGAGCAACCCTGCTCGGGGACGAGCATCACGCGGTGAAAGGACAGGGGATGTCGCCTAGAGGGGGGTGAATAGGCGAATTAAAAAATTAAAACTAAGTCACAGCGGAATAAAACTTTCCCAAGGGTGTCAACCCGACCGTCTGAGATTTAGTTCGATACTCCGGTGATATCCTGACTATCCGTTTTGTCCGAGTCTCCGGATTAACCCTTCGGTATGGATTAAACTTCACCTATCCGAATCTCCGGTTAAATGTTCGGATACTCCAAAGTTGGGCACCTCGAGATGAAAATTTTAATTTCTTCAACTTTTAATCAAACTACTTGAACACAAAGATTCTAAATACTACCAGAACGTGGAACAAGTATATATCTAGAGCCAAACACAAGAGAAAAGTAGATCGTGCAATTTCAAGATTCAAAATCAAATGCTCTAGCAAGAATAAAATAAGCAAGTAGAGAATGATTTTTCACCAAGTTCGGATCCTTGAGGGGATCCTACGCCTCCATGAGGCGGTTCCGCCACACTTGAGTTGGGGTCTTTCAACCCTCTTACTCCCTGTGTTGCACAAATGCACTCGCCGGTTTCAACTCCTTTGACGCTTGAGCCAGTCTTTTCAACCCTCTTCCTCCGGTGTTGCACAAATGCACTCGCGGTCTTCACTTTTTGATTCCTTCATGGAGGCGGAATCCAGCCTTCACAAACTTCCCACGCCAACCACACAAAGTCTCGGTGGCTCAGAGGCGACCTCCTAGCCGCCTAGGAGTCCTCAACCTCCAAGAGTAACAAATGCTCACGAAGAACAAGCTTGAGATGAAATCAAGTGCTCAAACAACTCAAATCTCACTCAACCTAACACCTCACTCCTCAAACCCTTCCCAACCCTTTCTCACAAAGGGGATCACATAGATCTAAGGGTAGAGGGTGTTTAGGAGGCTCAAGAACAAGAGGAGAACCCTCAAAGTTGCAGGATAATGGCCACATTTCAAATGGGGAAGAGAGGGCTTTAAATAGAGGTCTCCAAAAAACTAGCCGCTTGATCAAGAAGTCCTGGATACTCCTGACAAATACCCTTGATACTCTCGAATCATCCGGATACTTCGGATTGATCTAACCGAGAGTACCAACCCGGATACTCCGTACTTAACCCCTCGATACCTGGATGGACTCAAGAAGTCTCGATTTAAAACGAGCATAACTTTTGACTTGACTATTTCAGTGATTTTGGACTCTATTGAAAGCTAAGAACAAGGTCTACACAACTAACAAGGTCTCACTACCCAAATCTCAAAGGATAAATCCAGATTTCACAAAGAATTCAAGAGAGACCTACAATTTCACTTTCGCACCACCAACACCACTTTCTCTAAGTTTCACAAGGATGGATCATTTGAGCACTTGACACATCTAAAAGTCATTCAACGCCACATCCTCTTAATAGTACAGCAATCCTTATACTCAAATTAAATCAAAGATAATACAAGTCTAGAAATAGTCATTTTGTCGTTTTCTTTTCTTAATGCCTGCATGAAGACCTTCACCATATAATTGATGACATCTTCGCTTTGTCCAACTTGGACTCGATTCACCTCATGAGACTCTTGTCCCATCAACCTTGACTTGATCATCCTCTCCTGACGCATCTCCATGCCAAGTCGATCTTGACTTAGTCCTCAACTCTTGGTGACACCGGCCTTTGTTGACCCCGGCTTAACGATCATCCTCCAAGATATCTTTGGTCATCATACACACACAGACCTAATTCTTTCCAAACCACTCATGAAAGACATTAGTCCCAAAAAGCTCAATAGATATGAATAAATTGATATTTGTGAGCAGTTGATTACCACAAGTGTTTCATATAAAGAGGCACAATATAACTAGAAACACTTGACATAAGAAATGTTCTCTACTAAGTGTATCATGATGAATATGTAATTGATCTATATGCACTAGAGAGATAATTGCCGATATGATGAATCAATTAAATAATGGCAAGGATCACACTATTTACTTAAATGACGCACATGATAGAATATACATGAATTGTACATGTGCAAATAATATTTGGAATAAGAGTAAATATGTGATCCAACACTAGATTAAACTTCATTAGGAGAATTGCATGAGAAGATATATAACTAGAACATGCATGCACCAAGTCAATCTATAGCAATATGAAGTTTAACTCTAGTTAATACATGCCTACTAAAAACAAAGCACATAATGAACTCAATGAATATATATGCACAAATAAATATGACATGAACCAATGTGCATATATATAATCAATATGCTACTTGAGTTCACTATGTATTTGCACAAAAGGAATGCAATAACAAATATAAAGAGAGATACCAAAATTGCATACCTTAATTTTGCTTAACCATTCCACTTGATTTTCCTCTAAATAGATGAGACTCGACACTCAACTAGGCAATGACATGTTAGTCTCATAGCAATATAATCATATTAGAGGTTTGTCATTTGTTACACTAAGTTAGGCATTTACCAATTACATAGATTTTCATTATATGCGCTTGTCATTAATCACTAAAATAACATAAGTGCCTAGATGCACTTTCAATCTCCCCCTTGGTGATTTATGACAAATCTATTATCAATTGCACTAATGACAATATT
The DNA here is from genome assembly GCA_036346375.1 of Guadua angustifolia. Taxonomy (NCBI): domain Eukaryota; kingdom Viridiplantae; phylum Streptophyta; class Magnoliopsida; order Poales; family Poaceae; genus Guadua; species Guadua angustifolia. Next base: position 1,032,941 of record JAYEVE010000810.1, on the reverse strand, counting down.
AAGATATTTAGCATTAAAACAAGCATGAAGAAACAATAAGAGATCATACTTACAAATTATCCCTTTTGGTTAATCGATTAGGGGACAATTGATAAATCCATAAATTCTCCCCTTTTGTCATTAATCCCAGCGATCACATTATCCAAGCTTAATTTTGCTCGGGAACAAGAAATCTTGGCAAATAAGAGCTATTGGTAACGCCCGAGCAACCATGTTTCGGAAGGACGAGCACGCCCCCTGGAGGCCGAGCGTGTTTGACCAAGGCCCGATCAAAATAGCGGTTGGGGACAGAGGCAAAGGGTCACGACGGTTCCTTCCCCGCGAAGGCTCGTGGGTACGGCTCTGACAGTTTTTTGGAAACCGTACTATTACGGGACAGCTGAAACCGTGATCACCGGTTTCGGGTTCATGAATGGGCAGGCGTTCCCTACTGCTCGCTTCTCCACCTATAAATGTAAGGCGACACGATCCCGAGACCTTCTCTCCCACGGCTCTCCATCAACCGCAAAGCTTCAAGAACTTTTTTCAAAACTTCTCCTCGCCTCCGCCGCTTCTTTCCGCGCCTTCTCCATGGTGAAGTTCAAGGCGAGCAAGGTCATCATGAGAGGTTGCTTTGATTTCGACATTTCGAGTAACTTTGACGCTGCACCGGGCGGATTCCCGACGATGAAGCGGTGAAGGCCACATGACGACGAGATCGCCACGTGAGAGCTCTACCGCAACGCGCTCAATGCCCGAGAGTGAGTCTGTGGAATCAGATTCGCAATGCGAAAAGTAGATCACCCATTTGAACCCCAACTCCATCCTTATCTTGGACCAGATTCTCCAACCTTTGCGAGGGCTTCTTGGGTATTCGCTTACCAGAAGCCTCTTTCTTTCATTTCTACACCTTGTTCTGCACATCAAGCGCTTCAGATCTGGTCCAACCGTCAGACGAGTAATTCTCTTCTTCCTCAAAGATTCTGGTATGGCGGACCGACCACGGGTTCTATCTCAAGGAAGGAGGAGGAGCGACACTGCGACCCGCCCATCGCGCCCGAGGAGGAGCCGTCCTCGAGGCCGACCGCGAGCTCACGTAACATGGGGCTCATCGTCGAGACATCGCCCCGCGATTTTAGGAAGTGGTGTCCCCTCCGAGGAGGAGGGAGCACCCTTTCTTCGAGATCATCGGTGGGACGATATCACCCGGGAGGATGACTCGTGAGTTCATAGCCTTGCAAATTTCTGTTTCATATGCTATGTTAAACTTGCAATCGACTTTGTTCGTTGACCAATGATGCCCCAAGCTTTACTCAGGAGAAGAGGGTCGGCGAGATGTTCCAGACTCCCTAAGGGCAAGGAGCTGAGCTAGCGGCAAGTCCCGAGCAACATGCTCAGAGCGGAGCGACGGTAGTGCTGCTTCAGATTCATACTCGGGAGAGCATCCCGAGCTTTTTGATTTACTTTTTGCCTCTCGGGCAGGAGAAGGTTGCCCGAGTTGGCAAGTGGCTTGAGCTCAAGTCCTTGGCGTGTGGAAAGGGGATACCAGTCCCTACCGCCAAGACTGGGAGCAGGCAAGAGACACGCCACACGCCACCACCATCGACATTGAAGAGGCGCAAGCTTTGCCCAGAATCCCAAGTGCGTATATGGAGTTTGTCGATCGAAGGAGGTAAGCCATTTGAACGCCTCGTTGGAGATTTATGGCAAGGACCGCCCGGAGCAGCTGGAGGAGGCAAGCAGGTCGACCAAAGAAATGGTGCAAATGAAAGCAGGTTAGAAGTTGGAGGAGGAGCCTGCCGGGTTTGGCGCTGCCTGCTAAAGTCATCGAGGCCCGGTGGGCTATGGAGTCGAGGGCACTGCCACTGAAGAGGAGGAGGAGGAGGACGAGGACGCCGCCTTTAGAAACAAGCAGCAGCAACAAGGGAAAGACGCCTGGAGGCGATCGACATGGAGAAGGTCGACCCCTCCCCTGAAGACTTAGTCAAGGCCATGAGAAGAAGGCAGAAGCAGGTCGCGGTGGCGCCAACCCACTGTGGATGACAATGAGGGCCTTGCCGAGGGTGAGCCCTAGACTTTTCGCGTTCTTGCTTCAGGCGCCCTCCGACCGAAAGCACCCCACCGCCGACGCATGTAATAGCTTCAAGGATTCTCCTGATTATGGCGGGATGGTGGCGAAATCTTTGGCATGCCATAAGAGGAGATTGCGGCCGTCGACCTTGTGATGAGCGAGGCCGTGGAAGCGGTGGACAAGCTCGTCGAGGCGACCAAAATCGAGGATCCTCCAGCCCTGGAGGGACCACTTCCCAAAGCGAGCTCCGCCCTCCGAGACCGGGCGTCTGAAGAAGGAAGATCGACCCGGCCTTGGGAAAAGGCGCCGGAGGCTCGATCCCGGCGCATCCACTTCGGGATAAAGGCCGAAGCCCCAAGGCGACAACCTTGGTTGAGATAGCACCTTCCCGGCGGACCACATGCTCGGAAGGCGCCCGCCGAGCGACAACATGCCCGGCGGCGAAGACCTTGGCGGGCGGCCGCTGAAAGGAGGCGTCCTGGCCCGGACCTCATGCTCGGGGGCGACTCGGCGTCTTGAGCGATCCGCTTTCTTGGAAGGACCCGAGGAAGTCCGAGCCCCTACGAAGCTTGAAGATCTTGGGAGGATGCCACTAAGAACTTTGGGACAACCTCGGCGCTCCGGCGGTAGTCTTCTTTTCTTGTTTCAGCCGTGTCTTTTAGGCCTTGGGTGTGGCATCGAATTTTTTTCGCCTTGGTTCTTGAAGAGTGGAGGATTTTGGCGGGCCGTTCCCGAGGCCGTGGCCCAATTGATCGGCGGGAGGCGGATCGGCGGCACAGTGGAGGACCTCAAGGCCGGGACAAGCTATGCATCGGTTTGTCTGGCGGAGAAAAGGGCATCAGGGCAAAGAAGATCCTTAGGCTCGGGAGGGAAAAAAATGCTCCGCCGGGCGGAGAGATCACCGTGAGGAGTTAGTTTCCCAAAGCGGCAAGAAGGGCCCTCGAGGGGGAAAATTTGTCGGCGGGAGAAATCCTTGGGCGAGCAAGTGCTCGAGCAAGAAGCAACATTCTCACGCCCTTGGTCGAAGGTGGCGAGTGGGCAAACCGTGACGGGCCCGATCTTGCGATCAAGGCAAGGGATTGATCAACCGCCGAAGCCGGGCGGGGCGCCGGCGGAAGGTAATCGCGACCCAAGAAGATGATGTCGGCTACCACTTTTTAGGGCGGCTGTGAGAACTTTTGCCTTTTCTTTTTCCTCCTTTTTGATGGACTTCGGATGACTTTTGTAATGCTGGCGAGGTGTACATTTTCCTCCCGCCTAAGGGCTTTGTCTACTGCAAAGTTTCTTTTATGTCCTTCTAGTTATCTCCTGCAAGCAACGGGCATGAGGCAGATAGCGAGAGATAGGCAGGTAGGAGCGTAAGTTAGAATGGAACACGAGCAACGTAGGCTCGAAATAAGTGAAGAAATACTATACATGGGTAGCAAATGTTCAAAATAGAGTGGGTACAAGCGAGCAAAACGATGCCTTAGCACGAAGTCCGGTGCAACCTCCTACCTAGCCCGCTAAGTTGCGAGCACAAGTTGTTTGGGGAGGTTTGAAAAGTCGGCTACCCCGACCAAGCGGGAGGAACGCGAGCCTCAATTTCCTTAGCGCCCGGGGATGCATACCCCGAGTTTGCAGCATGGTCGGGGAAAGATGCACAATTAACGGGGCGGCACCAAGCGCCGCAAAGTCGAGCTAATTGCGACCACAAAGGGTTTGATCCGATTGAAATCCGCGGCGAAACCTACGGACCAAGGCCATTAAACGAAACCTCGGGGTGAGTTTTAGTATTTGGCGTTGTCATCACCTTTGCGTTAATTCCCCGGCCCGATCTTATCTTAAAACCTTTGAGGCGGCCTGGCCCCGGTTTCCCATCACTAAGATCGTGAAAAAGTATGCCCTTGGCGAGGCGGGTTGGCTTACCAATGGCAGACCTTGTATATATTCACAAAATCTTAGAGGTAAGACATCGGCGGGGTGAGGAAGGCCTTTTTCAAAAAAAACCGAGAATAGAGCTAGATATAAAAGGGGGTGAGTTTAGAGAATGAATTTTGGGGTGATGTTCCCGAGCGGAGCACCACGCCGCCTCCATAGCCGGAAGCTTGGCCCGGGGCGCCTGAATGGGCCTTCCCACGGGGAGGCTTTTGGCCTTGATGTATCGGATTCGGGTGGGGCGGGTCGCCAACTTGCAAGGTCAAGGCGAATGAAGGGGCTCGAAGCTTGTAGGTAGCGGCGGATCGGGCGGCCCCTTCACGTGTCTCTGATGAGGGGGGCGCCCGCCTTGGTTGATGCCATCACGGTGCACTTTGGGATCCAAATTTGGTGGGGCGGGGCGGCCTCGGCACCAAGGGATTTGGAAGGCGTCTGCCGTGGTTCGGCTCTGGGAACCGACCGGAAGGGGGGGAAACTCGCCACCCGACCCGCCATGTTGGCGAGGTTCTTGAAGACCCTTTGTTGATTCCTTGAAGGGTTGGCCGTTGGCCAGCTCCAGATCTGCGTTAGCCCGGGGGAAGGGAACCTTGGTGCGATTTCTTCCGGAGGGCCAAACAGCTCATTAGTGGGCGGAGTGTGTTTCGTGATGAGGTGGGGGTACCAAACCGCCCGCTTGCGGAAAAATCTCTTGGCTTGGCGAAATGGTTGACACTTGGCCTCGATCCACTGAGAAAGTGTCGGGCCAGGGAATTCAACCCCACCACGAGAAAGGCTGAAAATGTCGGCCCCGTCGAGAATGCCATGAGGGGATAGTTTGGGCCGGCCTTTGTGTGCCTTGCGGGCATAAAAGGGCATGCCCAAGTCACCAAGCGGGGGCTGGCTAAACCGTGGCCAATAATATCAAGAAGGCTTTGCTCCGGCGTTCAAGGGCAGTGAGCTGCATCCTCATGGTTATCTCCGAGAAGAAATCGCCTCTTCTCGAGATATGCATTTGGAAGGACTCCAAGTGCCCCTTTGGTATAAGGCACCCCGACCCCTTTCAGGAGGACCGCCTTTGGGGAATCGGGCTTCTTCCCGGGCGGGTCCCAAGGGCAAGATTTTGGGCGAATGGCGCATCCATCCGCACCATGCTCGAGGAAGGGGCCCTGCGCCTCGTGCCTCCTCTCGAGGGAATGGAGGGCTTTGGGATTTTCTGGCGCCCTGGGGCGGGCATCGGGGTTGCCTCCTTGAGGAATGGAGGGCTTGTTGAGATGCCGGCAGCGCCCGGGCATCGCGAACCGACCTTGAAAGATGGTCACGAATTTCCTTCCGGGGATGTAAGTACTTAAATTTCTAAAGCCCTATCTTCCTCCCTCCCAACCAAGGCGCCATTGAGTGGTCGAACGAATCCTTGTTGACTTGGTTGGACCAAATCGGTCGCCTTTCAGCGCGGACTCGGCGCCTTGCATGCTCGTAGCCTAATAAACCATACTCCGCCTTATTGGTCCCGGAATGCGTTGAATGCGATAGAAGGATCCTTGGGGGACAGCCACACCCGAAAGCTTCGGGACCCGCAAAACATGGTCCATTGACTTTGGATTCGGGCTTGGCGGGGTTTTGGGTATTCTCTAATCCGCTAGGATCTGGGATTTGATCGCCGGGGGCGGAAGTGGACTCAACTTCGGCGAGCCCCCCACTTTGCTATCCCCGGGGCTTCCGTTTCTTAGGATTCCCTAAGGGGAAAGTTGTTGACGGGATCTTATGGCTTGAAAGTAGTGCCTTCCTTGAGGCCATGGCGAGACAAAACCGGACCTCGGGGATCGCCCTTGGTCCATCGGGACCTCGCTAACGTAGTATATTGTCCTTTGCACCCTCTCCTCGCCGCCAAGACCCGCCGGCGGGGGTTTGGAAATTATAAGAGCTCCCCCCCATCCTTGGCATGGCCGGGCCGGCGAGGTGGGCAGTACCGCCCGGCCTCAAGGAGCTATTACTTTTCGCCAACAAAGCCCTGGTTCTCGGGCGCCTTGAAAAAGAGCCCATGCTGCTGAGGGAGAATAAGCGGGAGGGCCACCATGTGTCGGCAAGGCTTGGACCTCCTTTACGCTCGGTCGATCCTTTCAATGTTGATTTTCTCCAGGTTGGCGCCGATGCCTTGGACTGAAAGATAGCCAAGCACCTTCCCCTCCCCCCAAAGACACACTTTTGGGGTTGCTTTATTGGTCTGTTGAGGTTACAAAAGGTCTTCCCGTCGATACATGACGGCATCTTACTCTTCACTACAATATCATCTATGTATACCTCCAAGTTCGCCTATCTAGTCCTAGAAGGTCTTAATCAATCGGAATGTAATTCCCAGAACCGAAAACATGGTCATGTAGAAGCGCGGCGTGATGAAGGTTTTCCTCGCCCGGGGACAAGCTAACGGTGGTAGCCCAGTAGGCATCAAGCTCATCACGGACTCCGCCGTGGTCACGGGGTCTATCGCGCGGAAGTTATCTTTGGCGGGAATTGGGCAAGTGGTCGAAACATCGCCCTTACCCCCTTCTTTTGACAAGGCGGGTTCCCCCTCGTCTTTCGACTTCACGGCCGCCTTAAGGGCTTTCGAGTTCATCGGGATCGCTTGTTTCTCCGGGGGGAGCCGGAGGTTTCTTTCGGGCCCGACACCTTTCAATTTTCCTTGGGACTCGGGCCGGACGGTTCCAGCAATCACGCCCCGCCTTGGAGGAAAATTGACTTGGTTCCTATTTGGGATCTAAAGGAAGATCCCAAATGGAAAACCAAATCCGCGAGGGACCCTTGGTTTCCTCCCGTTTGGAGGGTAACTTTGGGCGAGCGCCCGGCTCGGTTGGGGCCTCGGCTGAGGCCAGGCCCACCATGTCAGTGACTTTCTCCAGTTTAGGGCCGCCCTTGGTGCCTTTTGGGTGATGATGCCTTCGGCGGAGACCAGGCATTTAGGCATGATGAGGGCGGCCATGAACTTGGAGGGCCGCCCGCCAAAGATGGCATTGTAGGGACGAAGTCCGACCTGGTTGTCGGTCGGGCGGAAGTTGTTGAGGCTCTAGCGCGGGCAAGGCGATCGGCCAGGAAGCGTCGAGGTGCGGGGGATCAAGAATGGAAGATAGTCTTGATCTTGGACCAGGAACTTGATCCCGCCAAGACCGTGCGGATATGAGATTGGGAGCTCCCCGCATGAAACCCGGCCACTTTGGGCGTTGGATGGTCGCTACGACCACGGGCCGAGCTTGTCATTCAAGGGACAATCATCCTTGGAGAAAGTGATGCAACTGGACCACTTGAGGCGATGGGCGGCTTGCCCGGCGATTGGCAAACCTCTCGGGTCACCTCCTTAGATCCTTGGGGACTTAGCGACAAGGGCCCCGGCATGTGATTTGGGGCTCCCTGGTTTCCCAATCATCGCCCGTTGGGACCTTTGCCTTTATCGCCTTTCCGGGGTTGGGCATGGGGCCCGCGTTGTAAACCTCTCGGGGTCGCCGGGTCCCAATTCAAAAGGTCGTGCCGCCTCGATGAAAGCGAGCAATAGTGGTCCTCGAATGAGCATTTCCTCCCGACCTTGGCCCGCGCTCCCGGGCGGCCGGTTCGGTCCTTGGTCGACCGACCCTAGTTTGCGACCTTGGTCGGTTGACGTTGCGCCTGGTGGACCCGCCCTCGGGCCTGGCGGGCCAGCGGCAGCGATCTCGGCCACCATGCCGGCGGCGACCTTTTCTTCATCTTGATCTTCTTCTCAACAAAGCGAGTGCTTTTTGCTCGAAACCCTCAGGCTCGGTGGCCCTTGCCTTCATCTAGCATCTTTTTATACTAACCGCCTCATCGGTGTTGTGTAGCGTTAGCCATCGGGAACGCTGTTCGTGATAAAGGGGTGGATCTGTCTTGCGGAAGCACGTCGCCCCGAACTTGAAGGCCCGCGACGCCTCATCCGAGATGTTGGGATGGAGTTCCTCACCTTGATGAACCTCGGATGAAATGCAAAAATACCTTTCGTCGGATCAATCGCCGAGTCGCCTTCGTTCGGCAGTGTAGCACTCGAAATTTGCTCGAGCGCCCGAGTTCCCCGGCGGATCGATCCTTCCTTTTTTTTAAAGCCCGCCGGCGGGCCGCGAGACCGTGGGAAGGTAATTAAATGACCCCTATCCCCTCCCCGCTAAGATGGCGGTGGAAGTAGATTAACCGAAATCGTCGGGTTCGAGTTTCGGAACAGCTCAATATGGCAGGAACGCTCGGCCCGAGGCGCCCGGGGGCCAAAAACTCGGCGATTAATGCGGGCCATCATAACGACCCCTCCGGACGGCCCGGGGGGTCTCGTGGTCCCTTCTGGCGAGGCGAGAGAACACGCTCCGCCGGATGAAAACGCCGAGGTGGAACACTCGAGGCTTGGGGGGGCGTGCCGGGCCGGCCGCGAAACCGCTCAAACGCCTCATGGTGGATCTTGATCCCACGGCCCTCCGGAGGACCGGGGCGCCACGGCGGGAAGCGAATGGGACACGCTTATTCTCGGGAGACACTCGGGGCATATCTCCGCGGGCCCGGGAGCCCTATGTTCGGGAGATTTTTGATTTTCAGCCACGACCACCCCCATGGCTGCGTCGCTGTGAGATTCAAGGCGCCCGGCCGCGCCCACTTTCCGGCGCTCGGGGCCGGGGGGCGCTACTCGCGCCCGGAGGCGATGTTTTGGGATTCCCGGGTGGGTCTTCTAGTCTGGCGTCCGCCCTCGGCCGCGGCAGGCGGCGCGGTCTCTGGGACAACTCCGGGCGGTTCTCCCGATTTCCGGTAGCGAGAGGTCTCCGGAACCGGACCTCGTGGATTTCCTCCCTTCCCACCATATTGCGCGGGAGCACGGGGACCGTGAGGCGACCCGTGGCGTCACCATGTGTGTTGGTCTCGGCTGTACTCGTGATGGTCGGGAGGCGTCGGTATCCTGAAGGCCGCCGATTCCTCCTCATCACGAGGTATCATCTTTGGCGGCGGAGAAAGCGCTCTCCGCAGCCCGCCAGGGAAAGACTCGTTTTGGTGTGGCCTACGGTCGACACCAGCCATGCCATCACGGCATAGTACATGTCGTCGTCCTCCATGTAAACCGAAGGCCTGAGGTCTTGATTGTCTTGAAATTCGGCATCCTCAGGATTCCTCGCGAAAGGACTCGTCGATCCCCCGACGGTGCGGTGTCGATGATTCGAACGGTCCCCTGAGGCTTACTTGTTGAATGAGGGATCAACTTAGGGCCCTTTTAGCGGAGGGTAGCGTCGAGGGCCTGCGAGCTTTGTATTATGAGGACACAACGACAGGGGATCCTTTTTTCTGGTTCGAGGCCCTCACGGGGAGATAACAACCCTCGTCGGTGATCGCACTAGTATCTAAAGGTGGAATCTGAGTGCTCGCTCGGGGCCGGGAGGCTCTAGAACAATCCTCGGGCTACCGGCAAGCTATTGCTACGTCCGAGGTAAAGTGAACAAAATCAACCCCAAACTCTACATGGTGGGTATTTAAAACGGTTATAGTGTTTAATTTATTACAAAGCGGCGCTTTACTATTCCCCTGGGGTGCCTCGCTTTTGCCGTTTGCCGGGGAGGGGGTGCGATCGTTCCGCTTTGCGCCAATGATTAATGCCACGCGGCCGCGGGTGATTAATGCCATGTCACCCTTTGGAATTGCCCGGTTTTTGCGGGCAGGCCCTTTCTTAGGACTCGGGCTGGATGTCCCCCGACAAGCATGCTGGGGGGTGAAATCGGGGCCGGGCCGACCTACCGGATCCCCTTGGGGACACCACCCAAGGGTGAGTATGTCTTTTGCTAGGCGAGTCGATGGTGTTGTAGGAAGTACCCAATCCCACAATAATAATAATCAATACTCCATACATTACAAATTGAAGCATGTCCTTCTTACAAAATCTTTATATTACAAATTGAAGCTTGACCCTTCATACAAAATAAAGCATATCCTTAATTATACAACTAATTCGATCCCACCCGTTATGATCCTATGTATTAGCTTCCTCTTTCCCATGAGACCTGGTCGATGTTCTCCCAAAGGAGAAGCTCATCGAATTGTTATAATCTTTTTACTACATTCTCAACTCCGATAATCCTTCTTTTTCTTAAAGAACCACATGGCATTCCTTTCCCGGATCCCTTACAAAGTTTAAATGGCATTAGCAAAACGAATGGTTCTTCTCGATCCAATGTTTGAAGTCCATGGGATCCGGCTTATCGGTGTTCACACCTAGGTAACGACCCCTTTGAAAGAGGGGGACCTTAAAGGCCCATAGTCAAGCTCCCAAATCTCTTCTATGAATCGGAAATCGCTCCATATTGCCATTCTTTGCATAGGCATCTATGGACCCGCTATTCTAGTTGGTGCTCTTGTTATCTTGTGCTCGTATAAAATTATATCCATTGATGTCGATCCTTCAAATGTCAAAATTGTATATGATGGTCCCTTATACGTCCAAATGAGCACACATTCTTTATGCATCATGTGTCTAACAACCAATCTCCAAAGTTATCTCTATGCTCTCCGATCAAACCTCAGACTTAAATGGGTTTTTTTCGAGCATGTTCTTGTGCATGTTGATATCGGGCGGCCAATAAGTGCGAACGAAATGTGCTTGCATGATGAAGCCGATCGTTATTGGATCGATTTTGATCTATGTCCCTTTCTTTAGCCTCCTTCATTCCGGGCACAACAATCGGTTTGAGATCCATTAATCAATAATTCGATGACTTCCTCGATTCCCCAACCTTTCAATGCACCCTTTTGGATTCGATTATGAACATATTTCTTCACAACCCCCATGAACCTCGAAAGGGTATATTTTGTAAAGAAACACATGGCCAAGCGATTCTTTCAAATATGAACATTGAGATGGACCAAGTATCAAGAAGGATGGATGGAAGCACATCTCAAGGCGGCATAGAGTGTGGATCACGCTTTTTGCGGCTTATCCGGTTTCAACGGTCGATGACCTTCGGAAATTGCTTGAAGAATGAACACAACTTTATAATTGGGTCTTGCACTTTTCGTGAAACCCTAATTAAAGGGTTCGGTCATATCCGGGCAATCATGAGACTTCATACCAAAATTTCAAGTCTTTCATTGAGACTAGCCTCTTTATGTTGGGGGATAGGGGGAACTTTGACTCGTAAGCACTCACACTTAATTTTCTTATTCTTGCTTCAAGAAAGCGTGGGAAGGTACTTTTTGCCTTTACCTAGGTCTTCGTGATCGGCTTTTGAGTTTAATATCTTCGGGTCCATCCATCGTTGAGTGTATCTTTTGTTTTTAGGTATGTTTAGTAAAATACTAAGCAAGCTATCAATTTTTCTCTATATGCATGACATTGATGCATTCGAACATCTGGTCTGCCAATAATGGATCCATAAAACTAATCTCTTTTTCCACAAAGGAAGTTCAGAACTTCGGGTGATGTACCATCCTTTCCATGGATAATTTTAATATCCACGGTGCAAATATCATTTTTTTGCGATTTGCCGGAAGCGTTCCTTTGTACCATCAAAAGTTCTCTTGTTGTTGTGATACGGGTGGTCCTTGTGAAGGAACCTACGATGCAGCATATAACACATTTTTTGGCAGTATTTCAGCCATTGGCTACCTGTATCACCCATGCAATGGACGCAACCATTGAGCGCACGCAACATCCAAGGAAGAGTTCCTGGCCTTTAGCGTCTCTGCCTCTGCAAATAGCTTCTACTCCCTTGCCTCAAACTCGGCCAGAGTTTCCTTCAACTTGTTCACCTCTACGTTGGCCCTGGTCTTGATAGCTTCTAGTTTCGCTCGGAGTCCCATCAGCTCGGCTGCTTTGCATCCTGGACGACTTGTCAGGGAAGTGGCGAGTCGCTTGTTCCGTTGCTCGGCTTGCACGCAGAATGCTTTAACGTGTTGTAGGGTCTCCGAAGTGAGCTGCTAGAAGGTGGTTGGAAGAAGTTAAAAATGCAGCAGGAGGGAAGATGGGCTCAAGGCAGAGGATCGGCTATGTACATTTGCATACCTGGAGATCTGGTTCTAGGATTGACCAATATTCAATGGGGGCTGGAGGAGGCAGTTGAAGCGAGGACGATCGCAGGAAGTGCAGCTGGTGTGTCGAGGGCTGGTTCGATCACGCCTGTGTCCGTTGGAGGCAAGGAACCATCCAAGGCCGTGGCAACCATTTCCGATGGCAGCGAGGTGCCAGATGAAACCGACTCGATCGCATTGGGTGGCAAAGAAGGAGAAATCACAGCACTTTCGATGGTGCCGTCCACGCCTTCCTTCGCAAAAGAGCTCTCATATGACATCTTCCAAGGAGATAGAGGCACAGGAGAGCAACGAATAAGTGATCCTACCTCTTTTTTTTCATTACCACTCTCAAACCATGCCACGAGCGAGACTTTTTCAGCAATAGCTCGGCCCCGGTGGCCGCCCTTTTAGTTGGCCCTGCTGGCGGGGGTAGTGGCACTGGTAGATTAGCGACTAAAGAAGTAGCCTGCTCACGCAACGTAATTACCAGCAAGTGGTTTGGACTACCAGCATGGTAATTAATCGGTAATAGTCATTCTACCTTTTCTACTATCTCGATTGATGAAGGATCTTTTTGGGGCGATGCCTACGGAGCCACAACCAAACGTTGTATGTCGGTAACCAAGGTGTCCCGCTGTTCCTCCAAGAGTTGTTGAACTACGTCAGCAGCGATCTCATAACACCCGAGTGATCGATTGAACAACACCTAATAGGAAGTTCTTAATACCCGACGGCGTTTCGATGGCGGTGGAGGTGATGGTGATGTTGGACTCCCTGGTCAAGGAGAACCCTCCATCTCCTGCTCCTGAGATGCCTTGACCTCACCGAAGGCTAGGGCAACCACAGTGTCCCCCGCGGACAAACCCGCTTCAGTAGGGCTTGCGCTCGATGCATGCTTGCCGTCTCGAGTAGGCTCATCGTCCAGCTTCGTGGCCCCTCAAGTGGTTCGCTGTGCTCATCACGCTTAACCTCCTAGAAAAGGTAAAAGGAGTTAAGTCCTAATAATTACCTTAATACAGCAATAGTGGTAAGTGCTCCATACATACCTCTGGTCGATGGTTGGCAAGATAGTAGGCCTCTATGCCGCAGGGGCCAGGTGATGATCCATGAAAAATTTTGTTCAATCAAGCAAAAATATTTGCATCTGACAAGACTATTACTCAGTAAAGCAATTCGTCAGCCACTACTCACGGCAAAAAAGGAAGAGTGACAAAAGAAATCAGTGTCATTTACCTTCGGAAGAATTTTTGGTCACGTCATCGACTCTAGAGTACTCCCATGCCAGATGGTCCCATATTTTAGCGACTCGATCATCGCTAATAAGTCTCTGCTTACATGCCACCCAGAGAGACCCCTTTTCCTTAGCTCCTTGATCTTCTCGACGTAGCATGCAATCCGTGCTATCGAATGGGGGACTTTCGTCCAGAGCTCGGAAAAGGTCGGGAAAGAAGGTCGGTAAGACAATGGAAAGTTAACCGTGTTCGGTGAGGTGATATAGAACTACTTTTTCTTCCAGTCCGTTTGCTAGTAAGAAGTTACCGGCACCGGAATATAGGTACTAGTAGCACCACTGCGGAGATGAAAGCCAGCACCTCCGACGACCTCATTCTTGGTCGTCCTCTTTAGATAGTAGAAATAGCAGAACAAGTTGAGGCTGGGTCGGATGCCTAGGAAAGCCTAATAGAGATGAGCAAAGATGCTGAGCATTATGATAGAATTAGTGCTCAGGTGAAAAAGTTGGATTCCACAGAAGTCCAGAACATCAAACAAAAATTTGGAAGCGGGAAAGCCAAGGCCATCACGGAAAAAAGGACTTGAAAATGATAGTTTGATCCTCATCCTTAGGAGTCAGATAGTCCTCACAAACGGAAGGTCTCCAATGGAAGAACGCTCGAGGAGGAATAAGGCCGCCCTTCTCCAGCTCCACCAAACATTTTTCTGTCACGATGGACGTCTACCACACCTGTCGGTAAGTTTTATCACTGAAGACTGGTCCTTTGATGGGCTCTGCCATGACCTCTTTCTTCGAGGCGGCAACCTTGGGATTGGTGGAAGAACCAGAAGCCATTGGAACAGGGAAGAGAAAACTCTCAGGAAATAGAAGCGCAAGGGCTCAAGGAGATAGGATGGAGGCTTCAAGAGGAAGGATGAAGGCAAAGGAATGAAATGGCTACAGTTCCGAATTCAGGAATTTATAAACCAAAAGGTGTCCAGGCACAACGGTTCGTTTCCCACCATACGGCACGTTGATCACTGAAAAAAGTGGAATGATGATGCCGCATTCGTCGTAGCACCTTAGACGCGAGCAATAAATGCTCCAACTGCTCAACGTTTAGAATCTCTAACAATAGTTCCAACTTCGCTCAGAGTCAGGTTGACTGGTCAATACCAGGCAGCGCAAGGTTACCCTAAGTACTAGAGTTAGGCTTGCCGCAGGGCGCTCGACCTCACACAACCTACTCGATACATGGTGATTCCTAACTCGCTTGAAGTATTCGACCAGAAGCAGTCGAGGCATTATTCGACCAAACCAAGTTTGGCGGTAATCGACCAAGCACTCAACGGACCCTCCACTGAGTTATGTTCGGGCCACCGTCAATATCCAAATATGGGATAAGGGCATGCACCATAAAGTCAGAAATCATGTCATGTACATATTTACCAGCTTGTCAATGTTTGTTACCGGCATAATAATGAAAAGGGGCTAGGCGCTAGATCCAAACTTGATGGTAGCATCGACACCGGATGTATATAGGTTCGGGCTCTCACGGGAGAGATAATACCCTAGTCCTCTGCTCTCGAATTATTTGTGGCTAGCTAATTGTTGATGAGATTATGTGTTGATGTTCCCCCATCCCTCCCTTTATATAGCGTAAGAGGGCTGTTATAAAAGAGAGTCCTACACGGATATAAAGCAGGATTATAACTCCTATTTCTATCCCAGATCAACAAATCCGATTACAATCTTCTCCTTCCTATCCCGAGTCGGTTACCATCTCCGAGACTTTTTATCGGCGCCTCTTTGATGGCTTCTTCGCTTTCTTGTAGTCGTACCCGACCCATCCATATCCAAATTGGGCTTTATTGGCTTGCAGTGCATACCTAGGCGATATATCCCACAAGAGTCCTTTGAGAGCTTCACGGTCGGATTGCCTTCTTGCTTCTAAGTCTTCCCGACTGGTCTTTTATGCCGCCGAGTGCTTTGTAGTAGGCAAATAGACCGTGAAGAACTCGTCAGAGCTCCGCGTGGCACCGTTCCGAGTGGTTCCCAACCCAATTTCTTGGATCAGCATGTGACTCGGTCTAAAGAGTTGACGAATACTTATACCAGGGGTACCCCACACAACAAAGTATACATCTATTTCAAGATCGTATTTCTCTTAGTCATCTGGCCCCGGAACCCGGATGGCTGAAAAGAAAGTCGCTTAAGACCCCCCATCCTCACGGATGGGATTATCACTAAACATTGGATGTAACCCCAACAGGGCCATACCGACCATGTCCCATCGAAGGTCCTCACTAGGCCGCGGAGGACCCTCCGCCACGCCGCCTCGACCTGCCTCGGTCGTGCTCCCGCTGCCCTAACTTAGGCTCTGGATCGCGCCCGCAGTCTCCACCGACCCTGCACCTGGTCCGACGCCTCGCAGTTCCACCTCCCGACCGGGCTTGTCCCGAGTCGCGCTGTCTGAATCTCCCCAACAAGCGCCAGCCTGCTGCCGCCGCACATCGGGCGGACCACGCCGAGCTGGTCGCCCATCCTCGGACACGATGGCCACCTTAAAGCAGGTGTGGCCTTCCCAAGGCAACCAGAGGGTGGTCGCAGCCAAGCACCCGCCCCCAAGCCATCAATCAGATGCACAGAGGGCAGGAAGACCTTCCCAATGGAGCGCCATTCACAGTTTACTAACCCAAAGATGGGATGAGCAGAAGTCGCCACCATCAAGACCTAAGACTGGACACCCGGCAGTAGCATACCCTTACCTCTTTTTGAACTCCCCTGTAACCCGCCTCCGCCTATATAAAGGGAGGTAGGGCCTCAGGAGGCACGCCAAATCAAGCAAGATTTAACACGTCGGTCTCGAATTTGTAAATTGACACTTAGGTATCCTCGTGACTAGTCCAGATCGCACTAGTGCACATAGCTACTAAAACAAGGTATAATATCACATCATACACAGCTGAATATTAAATAAAGTACTTCAATCATTTAAATAAACGAGTGTACTAATCCTTATGGTCATC
The DNA here is from genome assembly GCA_036346375.1 of Guadua angustifolia. NCBI lineage: Eukaryota > Viridiplantae > Streptophyta > Magnoliopsida > Poales > Poaceae > Guadua > Guadua angustifolia. Next base: position 1,016,725 of record JAYEVE010000810.1, on the reverse strand, counting down.
CTTATACACTATATAATGCAGGCTTACAATAATCAAATAACAAAAGTTCAGAAGAATGAATATAAAAGGTCGCGGATGTCCATCTTCTCCACAAATGGCCCCGGACGGTTGCTTGCCCTTTGTTCTCGCCTCGATATACTCCTCTTCATAGGTCATGAAGTCTCCTCTTCTCCGTAAGTTTGTCCGCAAGGGTGAGTACACACCGATTTCAACAAGTCATGCATGTAATGCATTTCTATTATTATATGCATGGCTTGTTACAAGGAATGGCTTTACCGTTATTTTGTTTTTGCAACATCATTTTAAACTACTATTCCTTTAAGTTGAAAGCATCAAATCCATATTATCATTATATGTATCAAATGATTTTTCACATTGTTTTGGACACACACTCTAATCACATTTCTTGGTACACATACCTCCAATTCCCATTTTATTTTCAAACACCACCCCTTGACCAGTAATCCCGAGCATTGTCCAAAGATACCGGACTCTGCTTATTCAACAGCTTTTAACACTGTAGAGGTTGTACACTTTACCCACAAGATACAACCGCACACCACAAAGGCGATTAATCAGAATAAAGCTTTTCGTGAGACTTCTGCCTCATCCTAAGAACCTCTCCGTTGCCTTCACTATCACTTCCCTCACTCAGAGCCGGCGACAGGATGTATTTAACACCGCTGGATAGGGTACCAAGTCAAGCACTGCATCGCCTCCCCCGCATAGCTTACCCCTCTCGTAATCTGCCACCCGAGGTATCAAAGGTAAGACATCGTAATCCTACTAAACTAGGTCTTCCCTATCTCCATATGTGGTTGCACGAGACTCGTGTCAAAGGCTTGCAAGGTAAGGTCCTTAACGACCAAGGCAAGACATCCTTCTCTCAATTTGGCACACAGTTTCTCTAACACTCATCCCATCCCATGGGGCCACACATGTGCCCACTCGCACGAAGCTTCCATCCACTTGCCCCAGCCTAAATCAATTCCACCCCAAGTTGTTAACAAGGCAACACATGCTCATATTCATCTTTCATGTAGAACCACATGTGTCTCTACATTCCAAGGTTAATACCAACACTATTCCACATTTCATTAAAAAGCATTCACTATTCTTTAGTCAAGGTTGATTTTGTAATCCAAATAGAATGGTTCACAAGACATGCATGGCTAGCAACTATTCACTCGGCTCTAGCCTCCCGTGTTAAGTAACAATATCATCAACCAACTAGTATTACCAAACTAGGGCTATCACAGAATCATGGCATACAAATAATATTAACAAGGTGGCAATAACAATTAGTTAACTAGCTAATTCACCCAAAATATTTAAACCATTTTTAGTTGAATTAGCATGCATAGTTTGAAACAAAATACATTTCAAAATTTAGGAGCAACATGGTCAAAGCATAACTTGCCTTCTCAAAAAGTTGATGATCCTGCTCTGAAGTCAAATCTTGTACTCGAAATTCTCGCAATCCTCCGACAAATCAACGCCTATTTAAAATCAATATAAACACAATAAATATATTTTACAGAGAGCAATTCAATTCTAAAAATTCCATAAAATTCACCATTAAATAGATCTTGATTTTACAAATTTTTAGAAATTGGAATCACTCAAATCGGAGTTAAAACGCAAAGTTATAAGTGTTTGAAGTTTTAAATAAATTAAAAAGGAAATAAACTGAATTTCTCTATTTATTTTTATATGGAAAATCCTGAAATTTATGACGCCAAGACATCAGAGATGACGTCAGCACCGAGACGGATTTTCCTTTGAATATATATTTTCGTCAAAATTGATTTATGACGCCAGATAATTAATTATGACGCCAGCATCGGATTAATTTTCTACCGAAAAATATATATTTAAAAATAATTATGACGTCATCATCACTATTTATGACGTCAGCATCCCTATTTATGATGTTAGCATGACGCCACCGACGACGCCAAGATCAACCCCGCCAGTTCCGCATGGGCCCCACCGATGACGCGCCACCGCCATGGGCAAGATCGAACACGCGGCAGCATTCTCAACGCGACACGATGACAACCTCGCGCACATATGGGCATTCCCTTCCTGGGCATGCGGGCACTAATCCTAGCCATCTATTTTGATTTCTACTTGCTGAGATCTAACGCGCCATCAGGCCGGCGGGTCTCTAATTATGGATGAACACGGACTCACCTCCACCGCTGATGTCGATCGGCTACGAGGAAGCTCGCAAAGTCGGAGGTGAAGAAGAAGACTTGCGGACGGCGCTTTCCATGATGCTCCGGCGCAGGTGAAGTAGTCCCCTGATGCGTTCGACGCCGGCTTTACTCCGGAGGTCACGACGACGCAAGTGAGGGTCAACGGAGTAGACGAATGCACTACGAAAGTCGCTAAACTTCGCAGGAGCACGCACGGAGCTATGGTGGTTCTCAATGCGCGTGAAAGGGCTCTATACGGGTGCGAAACGGCGATTTATACTCCGGACCAGAAGATGAAGCTAAGAGGTAGTGCTCGGCGCATTTGGCGACGGTTTTCCCACCTTGACGCAATGGCGGCCATGATTTCAGCTTACGCCGAAGACGGCGACGCGGTTTATATTCAGCCGCCCACGCCAAATCCAATTCGCGGAGAATCGGGCGTTTAGGGTTTCTGGGCATAAAGAATGGGCTCGCCTGCTATCGCTCATCCCAATATTAATCGATTTTCTAATAAAAATAATGCCGTAATATTCATTTGAATTAATTGAGGCACTAAAAATATCGTAAAATTTCAAAAATACTTTAGGACATTTTGAACTCAAATAAAATATTCCATTTATATTTTATCAAAACTTGACATTATTAAATTAATTTCTAGAGAAGAACTAATTTACAAAAATTCAAATAAATCCAAATAAATTCCAGAAATTTTAATAATTTAAAATGCATTATAAAAATTCAAAAATAGCCAAATTTGAGGATGTTACACTTAACCCACTCACGTTCATTCGCTTTTCCACTTCACCGTTTCGTCCGATCTCCCTCTTCACGTAATCTAACGCTAAGGGTCTGCTTCTAGCCTTCGCTTTGTAACCTCTCCGAAATCTTCTACCGTGAGTAATAATAAGCCAACACCACTTAACCGAAGTAGAGACGCTCGTATCAACCAAGATACATCCGTGACTTTTATTCTAACTATTCGAGGAGGACGGACGCCACACTCCATACTAACAAATTTATTTGCCGGCTATACTTAAACACCGGCAATTGGCGCTGCCAGTAGGGTGCTTGCCGCTGCCATCTCCGTGATCTCCTGGATTCCCATCTTCCTCCTCGATGGCTTTTTCACCGACGACGGCGGTCTCCGTCTGGGAGCCGGATTCGCCTGCCCTCGATTTCATGTATACTCCCATGAGAGAGTTCAGACTATTCTTCACACCCTTCCTGTGCCTCCTGACGCTTATCCCGAGCCCGACTCGTTGTCGCAGACGCCAGTGACTCCGCTCGAGGACCTCAAGGCGATCCCAACGCCGAACTCCTTGACACTGCCGCCTCTAGCAAGGGCGCATGCGGGCGCAGCACGGCTGGCGACGCTTCCGGCAGTTTCGCGACTCAGAGCTATGGTTTGGCCACATGTCGACCTTCGTTCACGACTCGCCGGAGAGCTCCTCCACTCGACTCGTTCCGAGCGCGTGAGTACACTTCCGCACATCATACTCGCTGAATGCAACATGGCGGGGCGATGTCCGACCGCCACCTCCGGCTATTCGGGGAACCATGCCGCCAAGCGCCGAGGCTGGAGGCGGAGATTCGCGCAAAGTATGCCGAGGGCTCTGCTCGCTGGCCGCGGAGCTCCGCCGCAACGCGAAAGTCGGAGGCCCAAGAGGCCAGTTCGGCGAACTCCAAGCCGCTTGGAGCAAGGTAAGTCTCGGGCTCAGACGCGTCAATGATACGCTGGCTACGATGTTCAAAGAACACTTGGCCGGGATCGCACGGTTTTCCGATTTCCCCACCCGCACCGTAATGCCAAGGGCGGCGATGTCGCTTATGGCGGCATTCCCGAGCCAGAGGATTCGGGGATAAGGCCACCTACCGTAACCTCCGGATCAGTAGATGCACGCTGCAAAGACATGCAGCTTTCCGCTTTTTCGCCGGGCTTTTTCCACCACCGTTGCTGCCGCCGCTTCCGGCGTCGAGGTCCGGACGGGACAAAGGTTGCCTCGAAGCGTCCCAGTTCTCGCGACGGCGGCGCGGCACTGGGCGAAGTCGCGGATCGCACGCACCGCCGAGGCCCGAAGAAGGCGAAGCGACGCGGGCGCCAGCCAAGCCGAGGATGGGCCGACGCCACCACCGCAGCTCGGAAGCCGCGGATGGCTCGGCCACGGGCGCAATCAGAAACCGCCGGAGTTCCCTCGTCAGATTTCGGCCCCACCAACATAGCTAAGTACACCGGGCCACGAACCCCAGGTTCTCGTTGAAGACTTCCACCAAGATGTCAGGGCCCCACGGATGACCTCTTCGCTATCCACACTTCCCATTTACTCGCTGACTCGCCGAAGCCTCGCCTCGAGTATCCGCCACAAACACCATCGAACTGGCCACTTGAAGAGCATCTTCGTCAAGAACTTCCGTGTCACTTACAAGCGCTGGGAACTCGGGATCTGAAAAGTCAAGGAAGCAGTTATAGGAGCTACTCCGGATTACATCCGCGATTCTCCCAACAAGGTAAACAAGCTCCTCTCACATCGCGACGCCGATGTCGCCGGGCATTCATCTACGGCACCACTTCGCTGCTCGTGCATAAGCCGGCCGCGCCAAGCCCAAGACCACTAAAGAGCTCTCGACATTGCCATTAACCACGCCTCCGCAGGAGGAGGCTGTGGGAGCCATCTTCACAATGGGAAGGCTAGCGAGAGGCCACCCCGACGCCAAGGCAGCATTCCGCCAACCGCCACACAAACGAAAGCGAAGGGGAAGCAGGTCATGAGTTTCGGGTGGTCGCGTTACCGATCGCCTTCGCCAAGCAAGCAGCGCACAGACCCCAACCACTCAAAAATTGATGGATAGCCCGTGTCCCGATCACTGCAATTCCCTATCAAGCACAAGCATACAGGATTGCAACCCTCAAGCGCCATCTCCCGGATCTCTGCTGAGGCAAAGGGAAGAAACGCTACTCGGCACCAGATGCCGAGCCTAAAGAGGCGGCCGACGAGTTCCCAGAGCCCGACGGCTGCCTTCATGATCTTGGCGGTTGACGAAGCCACGCTTTACAAACGGTAGCAAAGCTCGCCTCTTCCGCTGGTTTACACGGGTGGCCCTCACAGCGCCCAAATACCTTCTGCGTGGTCGAGTCGCGATCACCTTCGACCGTGCCGACCACCCGATCACGCCCCGCACCGGGGAGATATCCCCGGTCGCGTTCTGGCCGTCGGGACGGGCTACCGTCTAAGGTGCTCATGGATGGCGGGCAGCAATTTCAACATCCTCGTATGTTGAGACCCACGACGCCATGGGAATCCCACGCCCTCCCGATCGAGCAAGGCACCCTTCCACGGTGATCATCCCCACCTCAGAAGTTCATCCACTCGGCAGGCATCGATTCTGCCCGTGACCTTCGGGAACTGAAGCATCCTTTTGCACCGAGACCTCACATTTGAGGTCGTGGGTTTCTTGGCCCTACCACTCTATCATGGGAAGGCCATGCCACGCCAAGTTCATGGCGGTCCCCAACTACACCTATCTCAAGCTGAAGATGCCGGGGCCACGGGGAGTCATCACCGCGGGCTGCTCCTTTCACCGCTTATAATCAATGCGCAGCAAAGTAGTTGCGAAGTTGGCATCGGCGATCATCACATCCGCCGAGCTCGAAGTCTCCGGCGGGAAACCCGAGGTCCGCCTCGACTCCAGCAAGTCGGGTCCGATCCTTCAAGTCCATCAAGGACACGAGGGAGGTCGCGGGTCGATCCCGGAAGATCCTACTAAGACACTGTAAGGCGATCGGGCCACGCCTCGCCAAATAGGAAGGCGCTTGCCGACTTCCTCCGACCGATACCCGCCGAAGCCTCCTCGACATGCCAGTATCTCTGCTGAAGTCGCCGAGCACTCCTTGAATATCCGCCCGCCTGTGCTCTGCCACTTAACGCTATGCCGCTTCGACGAGGAGAAGCACAAGGTCATCGAGGAGCAAACCGCCAAGCTTTTGCAAATAGGGTTCATAAAGAGGTCCGCCACCCGAAAGTGGTCACAACCCGTTTTGTAAAAAGAAGTCCGGGCAATGGAGAATGTGTGCTGACTACACGAGCCTCAATAAGGCATGTCCTAAGGACCCTTTTCCATTGCCCCGCATCGACCAAGTCGCCGATTCCACCGCAGGTGTGAGTCCTCGCCCTTCTTGGATGCCTACTCAGCTACCACCAGATAGCGTGAAAGAGTCCGACCAGATCATACCTCTTCATCACTCCGCTCGCTCTGCTTTTGTTACGTGAACGATGCCGCTCGGTCTAAAAATGCGGTGCTACATACCAGCGATGTATGTAAACGTGTTTGACGACTTATCGGGCGAACCTCGAGAGCGCGCGACGGATCTACATTGTCGCCAAGACTAAAAAGGTCAACGATCTCGCCTCTCGACTTAGAAGAGACTTTGTGAACCTCCCGCGGTTTAGCATCGCCTCAACCCCGAGAAGTGGTTTCGGGTCCCTAAGGGAAAATTGTTTCGCTTCATTGTTCCGAAAGGGCTGCATCGGGCTTCAATCGCGAGAAGATCTCCACGATCATGAAGATGGGCCCGATCAACGACTCAAGGAGTCCAAAACCGACAGATGCTTGGTGGCCCCGAAATATTTCGCCTTCGCCTCGGGCGAAGCGGAATGCCGTCACTGCCGCTCAAGAAGTCCGATCACTTCAGATGGATGCAGGAAGCGCAGAAGCCCTCGATCGATCAAAGCATTGCGACGACGCACCGGCCGGGTCGCCTAAGACCAAAAGAGGTGCCTCGCTTACATCGCCGCCACCAGTCGCTGTGCCGCAACCGCTTGTTGTGGAGCGATCCGAAGAGGGCTCGGTACTCAAGGTATGGCTCAGCATTTATCACGAGGTGCTCCGAGTCCAAGGCTCGATCCGCAGTGCGGTTAGCTTTATGCGGTCTCTCATCGCGAAGAGGAAGTTGGTCCAATTATTTCGATCGCAGATTCGCTTCCGTGGTGACCTCCATGCCGCCCTGGTGAAATCGCCCGCAATCGCGACGCCCGGAGAATAGCCAAGTGGGCTTTAACTCAACGCCACGACATATCGTGACGCCTCCCAGCCGGGCTATTAAGTCACAGATCTTGCGATTTCGCCGCCGAATGGACCGGCTTTAGGGTGCCGGCGCTTGAAGACCCTAAGCATCGACAAGCAGTATTTCGACGGTCCTACACCAAGAGTGGAGCGGGTGTCGAGTCGCCCTTGTTTCCTCGCTTAGGAAACAAGTCCAAAGACGCCATCCGGTTTCACTTCTGACGCCACCAACAATGTCGCTAAATATGAAGCACTCGTCAACGGTCTCCGTGATCGCCGCCACCTTGGCGCCAAGACCGCTTTACGACACGGGCGCATGACTAAGCCGGTCGTCGACTCGTCATGAAGGCTTTCGAGCCCCGTGACGCCTTGCATGGCGCATATTGCCGAGAGGTACGAGATCGGAGGAAAGATTCAAGGGTTTTCAACTTCACCATAGCTACCGACACCACAACGGTGAGGCCGACTACCTAGCTAATCCGCCTTCCACTGGGGCCGGTCTCGCTGGGATCTTCGTCTCCGACCTTACCAGCTTTCTCCGCTCGTAGCCGACTTCTTCCGGAAAGGGCCGACCGACTGTGGCGCCATCCGACGCTAAATAAGCTCGGGTTCGAACCTTCTGATCGGACCACGGCGTGTTGATCGCCGACTCCGACCGAGGAAGCCCTTCATCAACCGTTTGACCAATGGATCTCTCTCGCCGACACCACCGTAGGTTCTAGCCTCGCCGGTGAGCCGAAATCTCTTCGTCTCCGCCTGGGGAAACTTTCTACAAGAGGAGCCCCTAGGGTTCTCCGTGGCGCATTCTGGCGACCGTGGAAGCACCGCCGCCGACATCCACGCCAGAATCTGCAAACACCACGCCGCACCACGATCCCTCATGGGTAAAGCCTTCAGCCAAGGTTTCATTGGCGGCGAGCGCCGAATCGATCGCATGACCGCGAGGGTGCCAATTCTTTCGCTTCGCAGACGATCTCCCAAAGATAAGCCCTACAGACGATCCCTAATCACTTGGCCGTCACCGCTTGGGGACTCGATCTGGTCTGGCCTTTCAAGAAGGCACCCGGGGGCTTAACTCATCTACTCGTCGCGGTGGATAAGTTCACCAAATGGATAGAAGCAAAGCCGCTCGCCACCATCACCTCGATGCAGGCGGCTAACTTCTTCCGCGACATCGTTTATCGGTTCGGAGTGCCTAACTCCATCATCACCGATAATGGGACGCAGTTTACGGGGAAGGAGTTCCTCGAATTCTGCGATGACTTCAACATCCGCTGCGACCGGGCGTCAGAGCTCCATCCACGACCAACGCGTCGGTCGAGCGTGCAAACGGCATGATCCTCTAAGGGCTCAAGCCGTGGATCTTCAGTCGGCTGAAGCAATTCACGGGTTGATGGGCGTCCGAGCTGCCCTCCGTCCTTTGGAGCCTGTGAACCACACCGACCCGGTCGACCGGGTTCACACCATTCTTCCCGTGTTCAAGCGAAGCCGCTTCGCCGACCGACCTGGAGTATGGCGCCTCAAGACTGCAAGCCTTCGACGAGACGTAGGGGCTCGACGCACAACAAGACGCCATTGACCAGCTCGACGAGGTGCTGGCGTGGCCGCCCCACGATCGGGCCAAGTACCAGCAGACGCCAGGGCGCTACTTCATGATCGCCGTGCGCGGACGGTCCTTCAACGCTCACCGACACGGTCCCGCGCCAGTCCACCCAACGCTGGTAGGTATAAACCCCCTCCGTGGAAGGGCCCTCATTGCTAGGAGGTCCTCCTAATCGCATATTTCGACTCAAAGACGCCGACGGCAACATTGTGCCCAACGTGTGGAATATCGAAAAGCTAAGGCGATTCTATCCCTAAAACTTTGTCTATATTCCTATACCTCTAGCGAACCCTCCGAGCCCGAAGCGCAGTGCACAGATCATACCCTGGTCATCATGCGTGCGCTTGAGGTTGCTAGTCCGTGACCACCACCCAGGCGCTTCGATCACCATCACGACCTCCTAGCGGTAACTCGCTCGTAGAAGTGGTGCGGCCCACGCCCAACTCTGCCGCGTTCTTGTATGGCAGCACTTCGCGACAGAAAAGTCGCCTGACGGGTGGTCCTGATCGGTTTAGAACACGCCTTTGCTTTTATCGACTCTGTCACTATTTTTCGCGTCTTCTTTGAAGTATCAGCGCCCCGGCCTATGCTCATATAACCCTAGCGGTTTCTAAGGGCTATAGTCGTCTGCCGAAGCGCTCATCACAGAAAGGAAAACACGCGATATAGGGCAAAGTCCCTAGAAGAGGCTGCGGTGTACAATGTGCGTATATTACATCAAAAAACAACAACAACAACAAAAGTCGGGCCGGCGCTGGGATTCCTTAAGCCGAGCTCAGACGCCACACTCGACGTGTCGTCACATCGGAGTCATCGCCGCTTCCGGAGATCGCCGCTTCACCGGCCACCCTCTTCGCACGGCCGCACTCACGCCCGCTTGATCGGCGTCCCCCTCGATCCGGCCATGGCCAGCGAAGCTGGTCGGCGAGGCATCGCGGTGGCGTGAAGGAGCCAGCATGTACTTCATCGCGGTGAGGCGGCCCACCCCTGGCGAAGGAACGCCGCAGTATGAGGCGCGGTCGGCGAAGGCATCGGCCCGCTGGGTAAGGCGGGGAAGGCGCACTCGACGGGTGGCCTCCGTAGCTCCCCGCAGCCTCACCCCAAAGCCTCCAGTTCTCGCCCATACTCTCGAAGGCTGGGCGGAGCATGGAGAGGAGGTCCTCGCTACGAGGCCAAGCGCCTCAGACATCGAGCCGAGGTCCTCCACGACGCCTCGACTGGGCCCGCTGGCGCCGCCTCGCTGCCTTGGCGAGGTCCTCCTCGAGGGCTCTAGCTCGAGCCTCGACCGCCGCCACCTCCACGCTGACCTCGCCAGCTCATCCTCGGCCGGGCCCGAGCTTGGCTGAAAGCAAGCACTTGTCCCCGAAGCTAGGATGCAGCTTCATGCCCGAGCCGCCAGGAAGCGCCCAGCAAGCGCTCAGGCGGCCGTCATGTTGGCCGCGCCCTCGCCGAAGAGACTGTGGCGTTCCCTCTCCCCGAAAACCTACAGCAGTAATGCACTGCGGCGCTGAGAACCCGGAGGCCGCGGCACTAGAGAGGAGGGCAAAACAGTTTAGCATTAGCAACAGAAAGAAAGCTGAAGTCGTCACGAAGTCAAGCAGGAGAGCTCACTCTGGAAGAGGGCTCCGGATGCGAAAGATCGACGAGGGCAATACGAGCCCTCCCCTTCTCGGACACAAGGACAATCGGGCGACGGTGCGGGACCTCTTGGGGTTCGACCCCAGAGGGTCTGCCGCCGCCTCCCACTTGCCGGCCTTTCGATCGTCATCTCTGCTCGCCATCAATGCATATGTTTCCTAATCCTTTCCTCTTTTTCTCGCTGAAGGACTAGGGGAGAACAGGAAGGCAAGGGGAACGACTACGCATGGTCACCTTTCCCCCTCGTGCCATATTTATAGGGGCAGAGCGGAGCAGTCGATGCGGGAGTTGCCCCGAGCTCCGCGCCGCACGCGCATTAACTCCACGTCCCGCGCGATGGGACGCACCTGCCCACGTCTCCCACTTTGCATTGAAATACGACGTGATCTTGAAGCGAAAAGAATAGGACGCTGGTTCGGCCGGCGGACGCAACCACGACTCTTTTTCAATTTCGCACTAAGGCGGTCACGATGGTGGCGGGATCTAGATTTGAGCCACGAGGGCACTGAGGTGGCAGCATGTTGGTGTTATGCCCTTGAGGTAGTCATATAGATGATTGTAACATGACTATGCTTATGAATAATAATATGATTATTGGTCCAATGAATGTATATCATTATATTGATCGGCAAGTATGTGACTTGTTTATGAAACTCTCTACTTATTGATATAATTTCGTAAGTATCTTCGATCGGATATCATCGTATAGGACAACGATGAATAGATCACATATGTATTGATTGATGATTATGTTTCATAGATCATAGGATATGGAGATATCATCAATACATTGTGAACTCATGATGAAGAACATGGGTTAGATAGACCGTTAATGGGACACTGCGAGAATGTTACATTCTTATGTGTCATCGCAGCATCTCATACATAGTGGATGTATGATCCTTAGACCTGAGATTGTCACATTCCTACATGTGTAATAGTTTACCTTGGGGCCACCAAACGCTATTTCCTAACCTGATAGTTATAAAGGTAGCTTTCATGTTTACTATGAAACATGCAGAGGGAAGTGAGTCATCAAGATGGAATTTGCCACTCCCGCTGTAACGGAGATATATGTCTAGGCCACTCGTGATATGATTAAGGAAGTGCATGGCCATGCCGTGATTGAGAAGTCAATCACAACTTATTAATATATCACGGATACGAGAGATGGATTGAACTATCAAAGGATGACATACTTCGCCTTTGAGTTCGATCTTCATATAGTTTGGCAAAGGGATTATTACATGAGTACTTTTGAAAGGTTCCATCTCGATTTGATCATATGCATTTGGGAGTTGGCATGCTCGCAAGGAACCGCTACCAACTATTGGATTGGAAAAAGGGTTTTTGAATCTATGTCCAAATGTACATGAACCTGCTGGTCACACACTTAACGGTGCCGACGCATTAATTCGGATTGGATCCGTAATTAATGGACCTCGTGGGCTTAAACGCTACCGATGGGCCCCGGCTTAGGTTTCGCTGCTATGGCTATATAAGGAGAGGGAAGGGTGGGCGTGCATGTTGTTGTTCACGCCCGTAACCCTAGCCTCCACCTCTCATTGCCCTTGCCGAGCGACACGGTGCTTGCATGCACGACGCACGCTGCTCCATCCCGGACGTGTGGATCTATTGTGGTGACGCCGCTGCTCTTTGCGGCGTGGTGAGGACGAACCGCAGCGAGGACGATCCGCTGGGCGAGGACGATCCGCTGGCGAGGATGATCCGCTGAGGACGATCCACGGCGAGGACGATCCACTACACCAACGCGACTGGCGATTCCGCAAGAATCGCGCTCTAGTGGTAATCCAATCGGATCCCTTTCTTGCGAGTAGCTTTTCCGGTTATGCGGTAGAAATTTTAATTTGTGCTAGCGTAGCATACCGCGCTCCCCAACAAGGGTATCGAGCCATCTCGCGTAGATTTGTGATCCGGATGTTACATATGTAATATGTGGGGATAGTAGATTAGATCTATTACATGTTCTCACGGCTCATGTGATGAATTGGTGGAGGCAAATTATCGATGAGATCGACCGTTTAGGGTTTGTGGAAGTGCAATCTGATTCAATCTTGATTTGGGTGAGTCCGCTCATGGTACGACGTTGTTCTTACGGCCGGGTTACCGCCATCGTGGTTTACGATCGCGACCATATGGGACCAAGCCAATCGATTGAATCGAGAGAAGTGCAATCCGATTCAAGCTTGATTTGGGTGAGTCCGCTCATGGTACGACGCTGTTCCTTACCGGCCGGTTACCGCCATCGTGGTCTACGATCGCGACCATATGGGACCAAGCCAATCGATTGAATCGATTAGGTCAATTTGATTGATCCATGGAAATTTTGAGGACGCTTTCCTTTGGCGTAAGACATGCCTCCAAAAAATTCCCAAGGCCGCCTTGATGGATCCGCGGCGCCTTATGAACTCCATGAAGCGTTGCTTGCCCTTGGAACCCCGACATCAGAGAATCGCTTTGTTTAACTCTTTTGCAGGATGTTATATGTGAAATAGTATGGCCTATGTGTATGTGATGCATGTAACGCTTACATGGCTCATGCGTGCGTGTCAAGCCATAAGGCTATTTCATTATCAAATTTGTATAACGGCCTCAAGGTTTACTTGTGATGTTTGAAACCTTCATGTAAATTTCATTATCTAAGTTGTAAGGAGTTGCATCTACTATGATGAAGATGATGGCAATCAAGCATGATGGCTAGGTGAACAATCAAGCAAGATGGCCAAGTGAACCAACAAGCATGATGATGAAGATCCTAATGCTAAAGGCCATACTATTTCACGACTTAATCTTGATTTTCGTGGATGTGTGGTTAATCCTTGCTATTTTCTTTATGCTCATTGCATGTGATGCCATGTTCATAGTAGATATTGTTCATCCCCATAGTTAAACAAATTTTAAATCAAATATGTCCACCCTATTGTTGCACCTATCAAGAATTTAGATCATTATTGATATGACCGCCAAAGTAGTATATCAATGACTATCTTAATAGATGATAGGGATGTGTTGGACACATCACGCATAACAATGGTAGATTTAATCAAGCTTATCAAAACGGTTTTGGGCTTGAGGACATAAGTGGTTGAGTTTTGATTTCAGTAATGAAGGAACAAATACAAGACAATTGGTGTCTAGGAAAACACACATGAGGCTAGGTTTCTAATTGGCACCGAAATCGGGAAGTGCTCCTCCTCATGTGAGCCCTAGGGCAAGTTGACTCGCCATGAGTCGAGTTGACTGAGTCATTCATTACTTGTTTTCATGCTCAACCAACAAGAGTTACATAAGATGTAATTAGCAAAGATGTTGCTTACCTATGTCATTAAATCTCTAGCGTTGATGCCAAAGCTCACTAGTGTTTGATGAATATGGATCTTGAATACTCACTATGTGTCCATAAAGGGGGCACATGATAGGAGTATCTTTTATTAAAATGTTTAATGAAAGTTTTACATAAACATAGTGCTTAGAAACTTTGCATGTTTTTGTTGTAGTTCAATGGCACCTGCTACTCCTTCTGTTGGACCTGGTTTTGCTTTGAGATCGGTTTTGGAAAAGGAAAACTTAATGGGATAAATTTTGTGGATTGGTATCACAACCTTTGAGAATTGTTCTCAAGCATGAAAAGAAAGACTATGTTCTAGAGAATCCAATTCGATGAACCAAAGCAGAAAATGCTTCTCGCAATGATAAGGCTGAGTATGAAAAACATGTTAATGCCTCTGTAGAGGTCAGCTGTCTCATGCTTGTCACCATGGACTCTGAGCTTCAAAAGCAATATGAGGACCAGGATGCTTACAATATGATTGTGGGCTTAAAGGACATGTTTGGGAACCAAGCAAGAGCTGAGAGGTATGGTATCTCCAAGCTTTTGTTTGCTTGCAAGTCGGTCAAGGAAGTCCTGTCACCCTCATGTAATCAAAATGATTGGTTACATTGGGAGATTGAAAAGCTCGATTTTCCCCTTAGCCTTGGTTTGGCTACGGATGTGATTCTTCAGTCTCTGCCTCATAGTTTTGAGCCATTCATTATGAATTTTCATATGAATAGCATGGAGAAAAGCCTGACCGAACTACATGGGATGCTCAAGTCTGCTGAGGAAAGCATAAAGAAAAAACCTAATCATGTGATGATGGTTCAGAAAACCACTGCCTTCAAGAAGAAGGCTAAGGCTGGAAACAAAGGAAAGGGCAAGGGCAAGGTTGAGATCGCGAGTCTCAAATCTAAGCTTGAGAAGCTTAAGATTGGCCCTAAACCTGATGCTCAGTGCTTCTATTGCAAGAAGTTAGGACATTGGAAACGAAACTGTGCGAAGTACCTGGCAGATAAGAAGAATGGAAGTGTGACTTCCACTTCAGGTATTCATGTTGTAGAAATTAATCTGGCTACTTCTAATCTTGCCTCTTGGGTATATGATACCGGATCGGTTGCTCACATTTGCAATTCGATGCAGGGGCTGATAAAGAGTAGAGACTTGGCAAAAGGAGAAGTGGATCTTCGCGTGGGGAATAAAGCAAGAGTTGCAGCTGTTGCCATTGGCACCTACCCATTGCATTTGCCTTCTGGATTAATTTTAGAACTCAATAATTGTTATTTTGTTCCATCTTTGAGTAGAAACATTATTTCATCTTCTTGTTTGGAACATGAAGGTTATGATTTCGAATAAAGAACTTTGTTTGTTCGATATTTTTGAATGATATGTATTATGGCCGATGCCCCATGGTAGATGGGTTGTATGCGTGCTTGAACTCAAGAAAACCCGCTCTACAACATTAATGTGAAAAGGCTTCGCCCAATGATGTGAATCCTACCTTTTATGGCATTGTCGCTAGGCCACATAAATGAGAAGCTTATGAAGAAGCTCCATGATGATGGACTTCTAACCTCATTTGATTTTGAATCATTTGAAACATGTGAGTCTTGTTTACTTGGCAAGATGACAAAAGCCCCTTTCACGTGTTTTGGTGAAAGGGCAAATGAGTTGTTGGCCCTAGTACATACGGATGTATGTGGACCAATGAGCTCTAGTGCCGAGGTGGGTTTCAAGATTTTGTAACTTTTATCGATGACTTTAGTAGATATGGATATATCTACTTAATGAGGCATAAATCAAACATTTGAAAAGTTCAAAGAGTTTCGTAACGAAGTACAAAATCAACTTGGCAAATCAATAAAACACTTACGATCGATCGTGGTGGTGAATATTTGAGCCAAGAGTTTGGTGATCATCTAAAGCAATGTGGAATCGCTCGCGAACTTACTCCGCCAGAACGCCTCAATGGAATGGCGATCCGAACGACGGAACCGAACTTTGTTAGACATGGTTCGGCCAATGATAAGCCAAACAGATCGCCATTGTCCTTCGGGGTATGCTCTAGAAACAAATATGCTCACTTTAAACAGGTTCCATCAAAAGCCATTGAGAAAACTTCATATGAGATGTGGATCGAAACGCCCTCATTGTCATTTCTCAAGATATGGGATTGTGAGGCTTATGTAAACGTTTGCAATCGATAAACTCGCACCTAAATCGTAAAAATGCTTTTTGTGGGGTATCCTAAAGAAACAAAAGGATATTACTTTTACAAAAGGGATGAAAACAAAGTGTTTGTTGCTCAAACGGTGTCTTTCTAGAGAAAGAGTTTCTTTCAAAAGGAGTTAGTGGGAGCAAGGTGCGACTTGAAGAAATTCGAGAACCATCAGAAAATGTTTCAACTCCCATTGAACCTTCACTTGATGTACAAGATGTTGTACAACCTGTGGAAGAGACACCACCCCAACGAGGTCGGGAGGCCGCACATGAACCCATGAGATATGGACATGACATATTATTATTGGATAATGATGAGCCTACGACTTTATAAAGAAGCGATGATGGACCCAACTCCGAAAATGGCTTGGAGCCATGAGATCCGAAATTCAGTCTATGCATGACAATCAAGTTTGGAACTTGGTTGATCCTCCTCATGGTGTAAAAACCATTGAGTGCAAATGGATTTTCAAGAAGAAAATAGACATGGATGGAAATGTTCAGATATATAAGGCACGGTTGGGCAAAGGGTTTCAAACAAGTTCAAGGAGTTGACTATGATGAAACTTTCTCACCCGAGCCATGCTTAAGTCTGTCTCGATCATTTTAGCTATTGCTGCATATTTCGATTATGAAATATGGCGGATGGACGCCAAAACAAATTTTCCTTAATGGGAATCTATCTCGAGGATGTATACATGATACAACCCGAAGGTTTTGTTGATCCTAAATATGCTAATAAGGTATGCAAGCTTCAAAGATCCATTTATGGGTTGAAGCAAGCATCTCGAGTTGGAACATTCATTTTGATGAAGTAGTCAAAGGATTTGACTTCATAAAAATGAAGAAGAGCCTTGTGTTTACAAAAGGCTAGTGGAGCGCACTTGTATTTCTGATCTTATATGTGGATGACATATTATTGATCGGGAATAATATTCCTATGCTTGAAGATGTTAAGACTTAGTTGAAAAGAGTTTCTCAATGAAGGACTTGGGAGAAGCATGTTATATCTTGGGCATAAAGATCTACAGGATAGATCAAAAGGTTGATTGATTAAGCCAGAAACGTGACATTGACAAGGTATTGAAGAGGTTCAATATGCATGAATCCAAGAGAGGATTCATGCCAATGTCACATGGTATAAGTCTAAGCAAGAATCGGTGTCCTTCGACAACCGATGAGCGAGACAGATGAGCAAGATACCATATGCTTGGCTATTGGGTCTATTATGTATGCCATGATCCATGACGCGCCAGATGTCTCATATGCTCTAAGTGTCACGAGTAGATACCAAGCGAATCCCAGTGATGGTCATTGGACAGCCGTGAAAAACATCCTGAAGTACTTGAGAAGAACTAAGGATATGTTCCTAGTTTTTGGAGGTGAGGAAGAATCGGTTGTAATGGGTTACACCGACGCAAGCTTCCAAACTGACAAAGATGATTTCTGATCGCAATCCGGTTCAGATTTACACTAAATGGAGGAGCGGTAAGTCGGAAGAGTTCCAAACAAAACACGGTGGCCGACTCTACAATGAAGCAGAGTACATTGCGCTTCAGAGGTCGCAAAGCGAAGCTGTTTGGATAAAGAAGTTCATCTCGAGCTTGGTGTGATCGCTAGTGCCTCTAATCCAATGGACCTCTATTGTGATAATAGTGGTGCCATTGCTGTGAAGAGCCTCGATCACATCGAAGTCCAAACACATACTTCGACGCTTTCACCTTATTCGCGAGATTGTGAATAGAGGTGACGTGAAGATATGCAAAGTACATACGAAGCTAATGTGGCTGATCCGCTGACAAAGCCTCTTCCATGCCTAAGCATGAGGCGCACACAAGGTCTATTGGTATTAGATGCTTAATTGATCGACTCAAGTGCAAGTGGGAGATTGTTGGTGTTATGCCCTTGAGGCGATATATAGATGATTGTAACATGACTATGCTTATGAATAATAATATGATTATTGGTCCAATGAATGTATATCATTATATTGATCAGCAAGTATGTGACTTGTTTATGAAACTCTCTACTTATTGATATAATTCGTAAGTATCTTCGATCGGATATCATCGTTATAGGACAACGATGAATAGATCAAGACATGTATTGATCGATGATTATGTTTCATAGATCATAGGATATGGAGATATCATCAATACATTGTGAACTCATGATGAAGAACATGGGTTAGATAGACCCAATGGGACAACGCGAGAATGTTACATTCTTATGTGTCATCAGATGCATCTCATACATAGTGGATGTATGATCCTTAGACCCGAGATTGTCACATTCCCTACATGTGTAATAGTTTACCTTGGGGCCACCAAACACTATTTTCTAACCGGATAGTTATAAAGGTAGCTTTCATGTTTACTATGAAACATGCGAGGAGAAGTGAGCAGTCAAGATGGAATTTGCCACTCGGTTATAGCGGAGATATATGTCTAGGCCACTCGTGTGATATGATTAAGGAAGTGCATGGCCATGCCGTGATTGAGAAGTCAATCACAACTTATTAATATATCACGGATACGAGAGATGGATTGAACTATCAAAGGATGACATACTTCTAGCCTTGAGTTCGATCTTCATATAGTTTGGCAAAGGATTATTACATGAGTACTTTTGAAAGGTTCCATCTGATTTGATCATATGCATTTGGGAGTTGGCATGCTCGCAAGGAACCGCTACCAACTATTGGATTGGAAAAATGGTTTTTCAATCTATGTCCAAATGTACATGAACCTCTGCAGGTCACACACTTAACAGGTGGGACGCATTAATTCGGATTGATCCGTAATTAATGGACCTCGTGGGCTTAACGCTACCGATGGGCCCTGGCTTAGGGTTTTCGTCGCGTGGCTATATAAGGAGAGGAAGGGTGGGCGTGCATGTTGTTGTTCACGCCCGTAACCCTAGCCTCCACCTCTCATTGCCCTTGCCGAAGCGAGGCGGTGCTTGCACACGACGCACGGCGTTCCATCCCGGACGTGTGGATCGCTGTGGTGACGCCGCTGCTATCTTGCGGGCGTAGGAGACGAACCGCAGCGAGGGCGATCCGCGTCGAGGACGATCCGCTGGAGGACGATCCGCGTGAGGACGATCCACGGTGAGGACGATCCGCGTGAGGACGATCCACGGCGAGGACGATCCACTACACCAACGCTGCGAAGGATTCCGCGAAGCTGGCGCCTAGTGGTAATCCAATCAGGATCCCTTTCTTTGCGAGTAGCTTTTCGGTTATGCGGTAGAAATTTTAATTTGTGCTAGCGTAGCATACCGCTTCCCCAACACAGCAGAGCCCATTAACTCGACCTTCCTGCCCGCATGGATCAAAAAGTTAAGGCAATCTTTTCCTTAAACTTTTTCCGCATTCGTTCTTTCACTCCGAGTTTAAGCGTTGTGTGGTGACCGCAAGTTTGGTCCCCACACACCGCTCGGGGGCTGCAAGCTCACACACTCTCGTGGTTCAGGTGACCCGGTCGAGTATTCGGTTCTCCCTAGCGGTAACCCTCTCTACCCGAACGCTACGGCCTACGCCCAGAGGCTCTGATCGATCAAGTGGCGCTTAGCGAGAAGGAAGTACCCATGTGGCGCGACCCATAGCCGGTCAGGAACACTCCTCTCCCGCGCAAGTGTAGATGAGCGACTTTTTAAGTTCCCGCACTCGCACGGGTTAGATGACCCGGTCGGCTATTCGGTCCCCTCGCAAGCGGTAACTCTCTCAACCCAAGCGCTACGGCCTACGCCCAAATAGCCTACGGTCGTCAGGAAGTAGCGCTTGCGAAGAAGAACTACCCATGTGGCGCGACCAGTAGCTGTTCGAATACCTTCTCCGCAAAGGCGATGGTCGAGCCGCACCCGGTCCACGACACCTCTAAGAATGCAAAACTGCAAAAAGACCGTGAGGAGGCGGTGACGAAAAAGGCGGGAGCACACCGAAGCCTCAAATACCGCCGGCTGGCATCGGCTACCGGCAAGCATCAACCGATCACTTGCCGGTCAAGCGGACGTCGCCTTGATTGAAGCGTCACACGTCCCGTCACAAGCACCACGCCAGATCGCTGGTAAGACGTATCGCTCCCAATCATTTCAATTCGCATTTAATTCTCGCACGCGCATTAAATGCTAGCAAAAGGTGCCGGGGCGTCGCTCCGGGCGGAATGCCCCGTGACCTTTCGATCTCCGCCTCCGGGCCAGATCAATCGGGCCGCAATAGGTAGGAAAAAGTCCACCGGGCCGATACGGCCTCGAGGTGGCTAGAGGACCTGCGGGTTCGTGAAATGCCTTAGCCGCGGGTTCTAAAGGTAGGATTCACCGAGTGATCTCGTCGACCACCCGGCAAAGCAAGCGAGGAGGGCAAGTTCAAGGCGAACCCTCGGTGGGTCTTTTAGTTGGGTTGGCGACGACCTAATCGCTTTAGCTCGCGGCCCGAGACCATACTTCAAACTCTCGCTGGGCCTTCGAAAGGAAAGAGACAGCCACCGCTACTCGAGTTATGAATGGCTCGGGGTCCAATACGGGATTGAGTAAAGAAAGGTTTTTTATGGGTTGCCCCCAGCCGGCCTGACACCGGCGTAAGTGATCGTCCGCCGGAGATCACTTGATCTCTGAGGCCCACTCGATAACCCGTTTGTAGCTCCACGAGCACGGTGTTCGCCGACGATGGCAAACACGCGATCGCCACCCCTCCCAGTCCCACACCATGACGGGCGACACGGGGACCGATACAATGCCTCCTCTCCTCCCGGAACGGCCTCGCCGACGAGGACACGGGATGGATGCCTCGTCGTACCATTTACATAAAATAGCCCGACTATCTCGCTCCGCCACGACATAAAAATAGCCCGACTAACTCGTCCAGCTACGACGTAAAAATAGCCCGACTAACTCGTCCAGCTACGACGTAAAAATAGCCCGACTAACGCGTCCAGCTACGACGTAAAACAAGCACTCGGGAACCAGTAACCTCTTGTGAAGGCATTCGACTTCTCGCCGACCACGGCCGCCAAGGCCCTGCCATGACGTAAAACAAGTACTCGGAACCGTAACCTCTCGCGAAGGTATTCGACCTCCCACGACCACGCCACGCCCAGCCACGACGTAAAACAAGCACTTTGGGAACCGTAACCTCTCGCGAAGGGCATCTGGACCTCGCACGCGACTATGGCGGCGCTCCGGCTAAGACGAAAACAAGCACTCGGGAACCGTAACCTCTCGCGAAGGCATTCGACCTCCCCACGACCACGCCACGCGTCCAGCCTACGATTTAAAACAAGCACTTTCGGGAACTGAACCTCTCACGAAGGCATTCTGGACCTCCCCGCCGACCACGCCGCCGCGTCCTACTCTGACGTAAATGAGCATTCAAAAACTTGAACCCCGCGCAAGGCGTCCAAACGTCTATACCGACCGATGTAGCATCGAACTAGAGCCCTCCGACCAAGTCGATCGGACTCGCTCGACCGTAACCCCGATCAGCTCTCCGACCGCTGGGCGAGACTACACCAGCGCCACGCTACACCACCGGTTGAGCCGACGACCAAGTTGGTCGACCTCCCTCACAGCAAGCATTCCGATCCACTCGAGGCTCAGATCGATCGAGCACGCCCACTTTGCTCACCGAATCTTTTGTTTCGATCATCAAACCCCCGACCAGCTCTTCAATCGCTCGGGTTACACTCCATCGGTGCACTCGCTGCCGCACTCAGCTTGAAACCGATCGACTGTGCCGGTCCCGCCGGGTCGAGCGAGGTGGCCACCCAAAGAAGATCCGCTGCTTCGTTATGCAACACCGCACTGATGAGGAGACCGTGCTAGTCAAAGGCGAGGGGTCCATCCAGAACACCAAGCTTCAGACGGCCCAGGCTACCGACGAATACTTATACCAGGGTCCCCACACGCAAGAAAGTATACATCTATTTCAAGATCGTATTTCTTAGTCATCCGCCCCGAACCCTGGATGGTCAAGAGAAAGCCGCCAAGACCCCCATCCCTCACGGATGGGATTATCACTAAACATTGTGTGTAACCCCAAATAGGCCATGCTGGACCATGTCCCGATCGAAGGCCTCGCTAGGCCGTGGAGGACCCTCAGCCACGGCTGCCTCGACCTGGCCACGGGTCAGCGCCCCGCTGCCCCGACTTAGGCTCCAGATCGCCGCCTCCGCAGTTCGACCCGACCTGCACTCCGTCCGACGCCTCCGCAGGCTCCACCTCCGACCGGGGCTTGTCCGGAGCCCGCGTGTCCGGAACCCCCAACAAGCGCCAGCTCCGCGGCCTCTGACATATCGGCGGACTACGCCGAGCTAGTCGACCATCCCTCGGACACGATGGCCACCTTGGGGCAGGTGGCTCCTTCCCAAGGCAACCAGAGGGCGGCCGCAGCTAAGCACCCGTCCCCTCAAGCCGTCAACGGATGCACAGAGGGCAGGTGCGCACCTTCCCAATGGAGCGCCGTCCGTTGTGTCTACTAACCCATCATGGGATGAG
Source organism: Guadua angustifolia (assembly GCA_036346375.1). NCBI lineage: Eukaryota > Viridiplantae > Streptophyta > Magnoliopsida > Poales > Poaceae > Guadua > Guadua angustifolia. The sequence goes on along the minus strand of JAYEVE010000810.1, from coordinate 994,176 downwards.
CAGGAAGTTGTTAGTCATCAAGACCCAAGACCAGGACACCCGGGCATAGCATACCCCTACCTCTTTTTTGAACTCCCGTGTAACCTGCCCCCTCCGCCTATATAAAGGGAGGGAGGGCCCTCAGGGAGGGGCACGCTCAAACTGGCGCATGAACCCACTCACGTTCATTCGCTCTTCCGCTTCACCAGCCCGTCCGACCTCCCTCTCACGAATGAACGCTAAGGGCATGTCCTTAGCCTTCGCTTGTAACCTCTGGAAATCTTCAGCCCTTAGAGTAATACAAGTCACCAGCATGAACTGGAAGTAGGGACGTTCGGCCCGAACCAGTATACATCCGGGACTTCTTTAGTCTAACCATTCGAGGAGAGGGGACGCGCGACCCCCTATACTTACAAATTTACTTGCCGGTTATACGAAACACCGACAAGAGTATCTGGCATTTAGCCTAGGGGTACCTGTGTACCGGAGCACACAGCTATTGGCCTATCATTGAGGCGTACCACTGGATTTCGCGTTTTTGAATTATCTTTATGATATCTGATCCCGTTTCGGACGGTATCCAGCACACGACCTGTCATGAGGCATATCATAAGAGGATGTGATGCTTGGAAGGCACCCAAATCACGTCTAATGCAATCATTGGCTTTTTAGCCCATCATGGGGCGTACTGTTTCCCAAGCTAATTTCGGCCCAATTGTGTTTTTGTACAGTGATTTACTATACCTGACCACAAGCCCATCTTAAGGCGTGCCCTAGGGCAACCCCAAGATACACGGAGGGCACAGCATTTTCCCACTCAAAGCGAAAGTTGGCATCGCCCCTTTATAAATTCAAGCCATGGTGCGACTGAAACGGTTTTCCGCACACTGTGCCCATTGCCTCTTCATCTTCTTTTTCTTAGTGTCCTTCTCGCGAAGCCCGCCGCTAGGGTTAGCATCCTTCGTCCTCCCAATCTAGCGTGATCGCAAGTCGATTCCGCCCAAAAAATGTCTTCTTCTCCTCCCCAAGATGCTCCTCCATCAACTTCGGCCAAGGATTGGGCCACCTCTGTGACAACAGATAAACAGCTGGAGGAGCTAGTGCACGCCGGCATTTTTCCCCCATTGGTGGTACTCTCCGCCCGTCCAGCCGCAGGTGAATCTTGCCCTACTCCTCGCACTGAAGAGGTGGTTGTCTTTGAGTCTTTCTTCTTGCATGGATTTAGCCTTCCCGCATGCCCCTTCTTCCGAGGTCTTTTCAAATTTTATGAAATTGAGTTGACCCATCTCAACCTCAATTCCATTCTTCAAATCGCCATCTATGTTCACCTCTGCGAGGCTTATCTTGGTATCCGCCCGCATTTCAATCTCTTTCGCCATCTTTTCCTTCTAAAACCTTTCCCCTGCAAGAATTCCCCCAGGGCCGTGGGAGGCGCCAGATTTCAACTGAGAGACGGCCTGAAGAAAGCCTATTTCGCAATTCCTTTTAAAACCTCAAATAAAGGCTGGCATCAAGAATGGTTCTTTTGTTCCAATCCCAAGCCTCCTCTGCCTGCTTTTACTGGAGCGCCTCCCAAGCATTCGATCAATTGGTCCTCACTCCCTTCCGGTGGCGGAATGGACCAAGTAGTAGATCTCATGGGAATGATTGCTGACCTTAAGCAAGACGGACTCACCGGAGTAGCCATTGTGCTGAGCTTTGGCTCCTGCCGAGTTCAACCCCTCAAGGAACGAGTCCACCTTGGGTATGATCATGAAGGACCAGACGACCCCACCCGAGAAGTTCCTGAGCCGATATCGAGGAAAGCGCTCCTTAGCTGTGTGGCCGACTTCTTTGCTTCGGGCGTCCCTATCAACAACAACGAATGCCCAAAATCCTTCAAGAAATCGAACCCTCCGCCTTCGGTAAGATGTCTTCTTGTTCTCCCAGATTGAATTGCCTGATTCTTGCTTGACTGTGTTTAAGCATGTGCCTTGCTTATTTTTGCAGGGGCGCGACGCTTTCTTTTCCGAAGCACCGCTGTTCTGGAAGTTTCTCGTGCATAAGAGCGTTGTTTAAAACGCCTCTACTCAAGACTTCGCCCTTCTCCGAGTGCCAAGAAGAGCAAGATGAGCGAAGCTGAAGATCCTTTGAGGAAGGGAAAACGTCCAGTCGTCCATGTATCTAAGGAAGAGAGAAGGAAGGCGGCGGCAAATGCGCACCCGACTAGAGGCCCGAAGGTTCGGGACCCTGCTGCCGCGCGCCCTCTATCACCTTCGTCATCTTCAAGTCAATCCGTGACCCTGGTGAACCCCGAGCCCTCAGCTCGGCACTCGGCCGACACCGCGCCACCGCCTCCATACCCGAGCAAAGACCCTTCGACCCCCGCTCCAGGTGTGTAGATTGGATCTTGTGCCGGTGGCGCTTCTACCCGGAAGAACTCATCGTTTAAAGTAACGAGATCCGACAGGTAAGTTTCCTTGTTCGTTCTTCGGTATTTCTCGTCCTGCGCTGACTGGTTCTTCTTTCAAAGGGCCTTCTGACAGGGTTCCTGTGGATATGCCACCTCCGGAGCCCCAGAATGTGGTTGCTGAAGATGCCGCGAATGCCCCGAGTGCCCACGCGCCAGCCGCGGCCGAGCCCACCGTCTCCGATGTGGCCGAGGAGCAGCCGACGACAGTTCCTCCACCGCTCATGGTACATTCTGCCGACGCCGATCCAACCCAGCCAGCCCGGCCGCCGACCGCCAGAGCCGACCGACTAATCAGGCTCTCCCGAGCCTGGCCAGAGCCTGCGTTGATCCTTCACCAGAAGAGCTTCCTCAGCCTCCTCACCAATCGCTGCCACCCGAAGAACTTCCTCGACTGCCCCGCCCGGATTCTCCACTTCGGATTGCCTTTTTCAACAAATATGACGAGGGGAGGACCTTTGATGAAGAGGGCGAGGCTGAAGAGTGGGCTTCTGTCGATGACGCCGCCTTTACCTGCGCTCGAACAATCAGCGTGAGTTGTCTTCGCTAAGCTGTCTTCAGGTATTCCCGTTTTACTGTCCGTGACACGCGATGCACCTTCACTGTCTCCCTTGTCATTTTCAGCGCTTGGCCGAACGGGCCAAACTCCGGGGCGCCCTCATCCGGGAGTTACTCCCGAGGACCATGATGAGGAAAAAGTATGAAGATGACATCGAGCGAGTTCGCATCCAGTTGCAAGAGGAGCTCAACTGGACTCGAGTCGAGAACCGAGAAGAGCTGGAGAAGCTCCGGGCCCAGGTTTCTGAGTTTGAGGCTAAGAAGTTGAACTTGACGTCTTCCCTTAATGGTAATTTCTTCATCCGACTGCATTTGGTCTGTATTCTAGATTTTTACCTCTTGACTCGCCCTTCCTTGCTTTGACTTCGGTCTTCGCTGCTGCAGATCTTCAGACAAAGCTTAAGTCCTCTGATGAGCAGATTGAAAAGCTGAAGAAATCTGAGAAGGAAGCCAAAGCCGAGATGGTAAAGCTGGAGAAGGAGCAGAAAGGTTTGCTCCCAACTCGCTTCTTAATTTCCTTGTTGTACTTGGCAGCAATCTTGGTCTAATCCGATCGGGTTACGCGAAGGCAAGATCCGTCAACTCAGAGGGCCCAATGTCGTGTACTTGATGAGAAGATCAAAGCCACTGAGCTGCGAGTTGTCAAGATTCAGGAGGGCTCCGAGAAGATGCTGCGAATATTGAGTCCTGACGAGGCTGGGCCCAGCGGCGTTCCATATGACGTAGATGCCACAGTCCAACCCCTGGCCGAGGGGCCCAAGAAGCTAGTGGGGCGCCTAAAGGATATTGCGACCACTAGTGCCTGTCAGGCGCTGGCCATAATAAAATCCTTGTATCCCCGAGTGGAACTTGAGGCAATTAAGGAAGGCTTCGCTTGTAATGTTGATGACGATCGAGTGTTTGCCCTTGTAGACGAGGTTAGGGATACCACCTCTGTCTTAGTTGAAAACTTGGACTTTGGTGCCGTGTAAACATTGTACTCTGAAGTTTGTCTGGCCTTTGCTCCTTTTGCTCATTGGAGAAATGCTTGATTATTTGTGCTGTGTTCTTGCCTTTGAATGCTATAGCCAGGGGTTCTCTTTCTTTTGGGATTGAACTTGATTTAGAAGGGACCCGATTCCCATTTTTTACGCGTTTATTGGCTTTAGGCCCACCGTGGGGCGTACCACGTTCTAAACCAAATTCAGCCCACCCTGGGACTCTTGTTAATTGCCGTGCGCATCACCTGGCCCTTCTCGAGACGTGTGCTAGGTCTGGCCTAGTTCACACAGAAGGTGAGGCGTTTCCCGCTTTAAATCAAAGACTGACGTCGCCTATTTATAAGGGTGAGGACTGCCTTGAACACAGCGATTTGCTGCACACCGGCTACCCCTTCGTCTTCTTTCTTCGAGCGCTTCCTTCATCCAACGCCTTTGAGCTCGTGATTCAGACGCTCTTCTTGATCGCCAAGGGTCCGCGATTTTTTTTTTACGCACGCTAAGGGCATCACCGCTGCGTGAGCGATCGTTCTTCTCTAAGCTCTTTTTGCTTGTTTTCCTTTTCGCCAAGGTCTTCATGGCTTCTTCCCTAGAGCCCCTTTCGTCTGACGACGAGGAGATGGTGTTCGATTTTGAAGATGAGAACCCTCTGCCTCCCGTCGAAGAAGAGGACGACCTTGCTGAGGAATGGGCCTTGTTCGATCTCGCCATGGCCGAGCTTATGGAGATGGAGGCTATAGTCATGACACCGCCATTGCCGACGCTCGATCGAGGCCGTTCCGAAGCTCATCAAGGCTCGGGACCCCCTCATTGAAGCCGTAGGACGCATGCGCCGGGCGTAGTTTTCTTTGCTGCAAAGAAAATTAGTAGTGCAGTGTATTGGCGCATATGGACTTCTAGCGCCTGGGACAATATTATTTTGTGTAATATTATCATAATGGTACTTGTTCTTTCTTTCCCCTTCTTGATCTTTCGACCTTCCCGAGTGGTTTCCTCGTTCCTTATGTTTAAGCACCCTGGCCGACTGGTCTAGCCCCCAAGCGTCGTGAGTTGGCGCTTGGCCTTTTTCCTCGGGTACACTTTTCATTGGGTAGCTAGATTTTACCGTTTAGGGTTTCACAGTTAAAAACTAAAGCACTCGGACTTAATCGTGATCGTTAGGGAGAAAAAAGAATAGTAGATGACTCATAAGCGGGGTTGCACATGTGCAACACTATTAGGTGTAGCCCCCGACTTACTGCTTAATTGAGCATCAATTGAGTAGCAAGTCAATGATGAACGAGAAAATTTTCCACAGACAGCATTTCTTATTATAAGAATCAATAAATGACCCAAAAGTGTTGCGCACGCGCAACACTATTAGGTGTAGCCCCCGACTTATTGCTTAATTGAGTATCAATTGAGTAGCAAGTCAAGAAGAAAAATCTTTATTCATGAACAATCATTACTAATGTACAAAATTTTAAGAGTAAAAACGACGTAGTTGTTCTATATTCCATGAGTTGCTGATGATGGAGCCTTCTTCTTTCTTGAGTCTGTAAGCCCTCGGGCGCGTCACCTCGTCGATGATGTAGGGACCTTCCCAGCTTGGAGAGAGTTTGTGCTCGTGCTTTTGGTTCTTTATTAGGACCAGATCGCCTTTAGAAAACCCGCGGCCTCGAACATTCCGATCGTGGTAGCGGCGCAGGCCCTAGAGGTACTTGGCCGACTGGATTGCAGCGACCTCCCTTACTTCCTCCAATCGATTGATATCTTCTATTCTACTTTCCTCCGACTCGGCCTCCTTGTAATTCTGAACCCTGGGGATCCGAAGTCAACTCGATTGGGCAAGACCGTGATCTCGAGCCGATACTAGGAAAAAAGGTGGATCGCCTAAGTGGCTCTACTAGGGGTAGTTCTCAAATTTCGTGAGTAACGAAGGCAATTCTTTACCCATCGAATAGCATATGGCTTGAGACGGTCAAAAATTCTTGCTTTTAATCCTTGCAACACCATGCCGTTCGCCCGCTCCACCTGACCATTGCTTTTTGGATGAGCCATGGAGGCGAAGCAGATTTTGATGCCAAGCTCACAACACTAGTCTTGAAATTCTTCACCTCGGAATTGAGTTCCATTATCTGTGATGATCCTGTTTGGCACGCCGAATCTTACCACGATCTCCTGGAAGAATTCCTTGGCCTTGGCCGCCGTAATTGTGGCCACCGGTTTTGCCTCGATCCACTTGGTAAACTTATCGACGGCGACGAAGAGATGAGTGAAACCTCCTTGAGCCTTCTTCAATGGGCCGACCATGTCGAGCCCCCAGACTGCAAACGGCCAGGTGATCGGGATGGTCTGCAACTCCTGAGCCGATACGTGTATTTGATGAGCGAAAAACTGATAGCCTTCATAGGTTCGGACAATGTCCTCCGCGTCAGACACGGCAGTCGGCCAGAAGAAACCTTGACGATATGCTTTGCCCACCAGAGTGCTTGATGCCGCGTGATGCCCGCAAATTCCTGAGTGGATTTCTCTGAGTAGGATTTTTCCTTCTTGCTCTGATATGCAACGCCTTAGAACTGTGAGCGCTCTTCGTAAGAGTTCTCGCTTATTACCACAGAACTCTTGCATCGTCGTGATACGCTCACCTCTGTGAGGTCTTACGAGCTTCGTCTTTTAGCAAATAGTTTAGAAAAGGTGTTGTCCAATCAGCGCTGATGACTAAGACCTCCTCCTCGGCGAGTGTTTCTTCTGATTTGCTTTGCTCCTGCTGTTGGCTTATTGAAGGTTTATGGAGCTCTTCGACAAACACGCCAGCCGGTACTGTTGCTTCCGCCAACCATTGGAAGTTGCCTTGCTTCTTTAGAAGTTTGAAAAAAGGCATTCCCCGCGAGCCCAAGCGGGAAATGAATCTGCCGGGTGCCACCATACAACCTGTGAGCTTCTGGACATCTTTCTAGTTAGCCGGAGGTTTCATCTTTAGGATAGAGTTGATTTTCTCTGAGTTTGCTTCGATGCCCCGTTGCGACACGATGAATCCGAGTAGTTTCCCTGAGGGGACCCCAAAGACGCACTTTTCTGGGTTAAGCTTCATCTTGTAAGCCCTTAGGCTTTCGAATGTTTCGGCCAAATCGGATATGAGGTTCTCCTTTGCGCGAGACTTGACAACGACGTCATCGACATATGCCTCCACGTTGCGTCCGATTTGGGTGTGAAAACACCGCTGTATTGCACGCTGATAGGTTGCGCCAGCATTTTTCAAACTGAACGGCATCGTGACATAGCAAAATGCCCCAAACGGAGTGATGAACGAAGTCTTGATGCAGTCTTCTTCTTTTAGCCTGATCTAGTGATACCCTGAATAGGCATCCAAGAAGCTAAGGAGCTCGCAGCCTGCCGTTGAGTCTACCACCTGGCCAATTCGGGGCAGCCCGCAAGGATCTTTCGGGCATGCTTTGTTAAGATCGTTATAATCAACGCACATGCGCTAGCTTTTATTCTTTTTGTGAACAAGAACCGGTTCACCAAATTACCGATGATACACTTCTTTTATAAATCCTGCTGCTAAAAGCTTAGTGATTTCTTCCCTAATGGCTTCTCTTCGGTCTTGAGCAAATCGTCGGAGCCACTGCTTGATGGGCTTTGCCTTCTCGTTCACATTGAGGGAATGCTCGATCACCTCCCTAGGGACATCGGGCATATCAGATGATTTCCATGCAAAAATGTCCCGGTTCGCCCGAAGAAAGGTGATGAGCGCGTCTTCCTATTTGGGACTGAGTCCTGTTCCGATCAAAGCTGTTTGAGCCGAGTTGGACGGGTCAAGGATTACCTTCTTAGTCCCCTCGTCCGGCTTCATGCTGGTCTTAGCCTGTTTCTTGATCGGCACTTCTCCTTCAACCTTCTGATGCGCAGCTGCCCGTCGGATCTTTTCCCTGTCGGCTTCTGCCTCTTGAGTTTCGACCATCTCACAACTCTCCCTGTCGCAAACAAACGACTACTTAATGTCGCCGCGGACGGAGATAATGCCTTTCGGCCCTGGCATCTTCAAGACGAGATAAGTGTTGTGGGGCACGGCAATGAACCTGACCAGGCCTGGCCTTCCCAAGATAGCATGGTATGCAGTCTGGAAATCAGCCACTTCGAAGTTGAGATATTCTGTTCGGTAGTTTTCTCTGGTCCCGAACGTGACCGGCAGAGTGATCTGCCCAAGGGGAACCGAGGAAGTCCCTGGAATTACCCCATGAAACGGTGATGAGCCCCGCTTTAGCTCCGAGCGGGGAATCTTCATGTCGTCAAAGGTTTTGGAGAAGAGGACGTTGAGTCCGCTCCCCCCATCCACCAGCACCCTCTTGAGTTTAACGCTGCGAATCACAGGATCCAAAACAAGAGGATATCTACCTGGATATGGAATGTGATCCGGGTGATCCGAGTGGTCAAAGGCAATTGGGACCTCAGACCATCTGAGGTATTGCGGAGTTGCTGGCATGACTACGTTGATGTCCTGAGCGGTAAGCTTTTGCTTTCGCTTGGACTCATAAGCAGCCGAGCCCCCAAATATGTAGTTGAGTTCTTGCTCCGTTTTCTGATACTCCCCTTTGTCATCTTCAGGCGGGTCTTGCTTTTTCTTTTCTTCATCTTTTGCTTCGCCCCTGGCCGGCCGCTTTCTAGATTCCTTAGCGAACCTTCTCACGGTAAAGCAGTCCTTCGCAGCATGCTTTCCCTTGGGATGGAAGGGGCAAGTTGCCTCCATTACCGCATCGTAGTCGTCTGTGCGTGGCGTGCGATGTCGGCCTTGCTCGGTTGCGGCCATAATTTCTTCAGGTTTTCATTTTCTATCACACTGCCTGGAGGACTCGGCGTGATCCTTCCTGTCTTTGTGTGGTGGGCGATCATCCTGATGCTCGGCCAAGGCATCAGAGGCTGTTGCGTAGCGATCGGCTAATTCAAACATCTCCCTTACCGTAGTCGGCGGCTTTCGGGACATCTTCTTGATCAAGTTGGGGTCGTTGACGCCCTTCTGGAACGCCGCGATGACTGCAGCCTCTGAAATATCTCTGATCGTGTTCTTCTTTTGCATAAAACACTTGATGAACTCCCGAAGCGTTTCACTTCTCTTCTGGTGAAGTTGATACAGGTCCCATTGAGTTCCAGGTCGCTCGTACGTACCTTGGAAGTTGGTGATGAACTGCTCACAAAAATCTCCCCAGGAATATATAGAGTTCGCTGGAAGTCCAGTGAGCCATGCTTGAGCTGAGGGAGTAAGCATGACTGGCAGGTAATTGGCCATCACGTTGTGATCGCCCCCTGCCTCCATGATCGCAAGGGAATAAACTTGCAACCAGGCTTCTGGATCTCTTTCTCCGTCAAACTTGGTAATGCCCTTAGGGTTGAATCCTTCAGGCCAAACCACTTAGCGAAGTCGGGAAGTGAAGGCTCGGATGCCCTCAATAGGCCCATCGTTGCGTCGTCGAGGGGAACGTCGAGAAGGAGATCTTACTCGGCGGTCTTCACTGTCGCCCTTGCCGTGGCGGCGATGGCCTTTGTGGTCGTCTCGGTCCTCATGGCGGCTGCCGAAACGTTCGTAATTGTCTTTGCGCCTGCGGCGTTCCTCATCTTCCCGATCCCTTCGTCTAGCAATCAGATCTGTACGGAGATCGCGACTGATGCTCTGCCGAGCGTCTTCTCCTCATCGAAACGCACGCCTAGCACGACTGCGAGCTGTATTGCTGCTAGCAGCCTGCGAGTTGACTACGCGGGTTCGGGAGTGCTCCCTCTCCCTCGGCTCCTCCTGGTGCTGCTGAATTGCTGCCGCCATCACCATGGCTTGGACTTGGGCCATGATCGGTGCAGCTGGGCTGTCGGTACCTAGCATTGGCCCCAATGTGTCTAGGAGCGTCTTGGAAGAGACAATATTCTGCTGGGGAGTGTGGAAAACCAACTGGTTCCCCATCTTCATCTGCAAAATTTCTTCGTTGACATTGCGGCCTCTGTTCTTGTCAAAGGCGGTCTTCTTCCGCCGCATTTGCGGCATCCTTCTGTTGCTGGGAATCAGTTCGCGGATCTTCAATTACGAAAACCCCGCGAAAGCCCTGAAAATTTTCTGCCTTGCCTTCTAGATCAGAAGAACAAGAAGATGGGTAGAACTGACCTTCGGATCCGAGTGGTTTTATGGCCTTCTTGGCCACTCGGAACTCGTCTTCACCGCCCTTGCTCAAGATGGGAGACAAATTTTGGCTTACCGTCCAGGGACAGATGGCCATGTCGGACCCCAATCCGAGTGGCTGGCCGACTAGGAAAGCATCAGAATCACTTATAGATTGGATCTGATCCGAATCCGGGAGGGAGAGCTGGCCGAAACTGTCGGCGACGAAATTCAGGCTTCCGAAGTGAAACGCCTTGGACAGCGCGAAAGTGGCCATGTCTTTGAAGATCGCCATCAAGCTTGCTGCGATTGATCTTAGCGTAGCCCCTACCTGGCGTGCCAACTGTTGACGTTTGTTACCGACAATAATGAAAAGGGGGCTAGGCGCTAGATCCAAACTTCATGGTAGCACGGGACACCAGATGTATACAGGTTCGGGCTCTCACGGGGGAGATAATACCCTAGTCCTATGCTCTGGAATTATTTGTGGCAAGCTAATTGCTGATGAGATTATTTGTTGATGTTCCCCCGTCCCTCCCTTTATATAGCAGAAGAGGGCGGTTACAAAAGAGAGTCCTACTCGGATATGAAGCAGGGATTATAACTCCTATTTCTATCCGTATCATAACGGTCTGGATTACAATCTTCTCCTTCCTATCTCGAGTCGGTTACCATCTCTGAGACTTTCTTATCGTGCGCGCTTTGGATGGCTTCTGCCTTCTTGTAGTCGGCCCGACCCATCCATATCCAGCTGGGCTTTATTGGCCTGTTGTGCAAACACCTGGGCGCATATATCCCACACCAGTATCAGGATATTGTGTGTATCTCTAGCCCTAGTCTGTGGGATAAGGTATATGCGAAAAGGATACCCCCCTGCAGGGGAAGTTCCGATCCTACTCCCGATACAAGGAGATTTACTTGAATACGCCCAAGTTTAGCCATCCCCCAGATTAGTAGTTCTTCCTTGTAATCAGGGATACCCCGATCAATCTGTAACCTCTTCATCAATCTCAGCCACTGCCGACACAGATGTAGGGTATTACTCATCGACGAGGCCCGAACCTGTCTACATTGTGTGTTTCTGATTGTGTGCTTGATCCTGCATATCTTGAAGGTACCCGAGCATAAGTGTGTTGTCGATCACTAACCTTCGACAGCTTGGTACCGCTATCGATTATCGGTCATAAAGGTGTTTCTCAGTCGTGTCCAAATATACATGAACCTACAGGGTCACACACTTAAGGGGTTGGGATATAGTGGTTCGGATTGGATCCATCATTAGTGGGCCAAGTGGGCTTTGTCCTTCGGTTGGGTCCTAATGTAGGGTTCCACCATAAGGGAGGAGACGACTATTTAAAGGCTGTTCATGATTGCAATTGGGCAACATATATTAGAGGGCGCAACCACCAAAACCCTAGCCGTCACCACTTGAGCCTTCCCGTGCACGCTGGTGCTAGCACATCAACAAGACGGTGTTCTTCTTTTCCCGAACGTGTGGACACCCCAGAGGTGTTGTCAAGCTATTTACGACGATCGATCGACGATCGACCACTGAACGAGGAAGATCGACCACTGCAACTAGACGCGAATTTTGTTGATTCGGGCTACATCAACTTCCTTCCGCTGCACTGCCCGTATAGTGGTAACGATCCATAATCATATACTTGCTTGGCTTCTTGGTTTACGAGGTAGAAAAATTTTAATTACGCACTAGCTTAGCCTACCCATATCCCTTCACTTTCCGCTGGCTTACCTCCTCCTGCAATAAGCGAGTATGAATTAGATCTGAAATACAAGTTGGGTCTACCGCAACGCACTAAGTTAGATGTCTTACGATGATGGAGATGGCGTGCGTGGTAGTGGGGTTTGCAACTACAAGCTGCCCGTCGGTGGTTTTCTTTGTCCTCGTTAATACCTAGTCGCATGCCCGCTCCTCACATATGTGGGAGTAAGTGATGAGGATCGGACCTCGCAAGAGATCAAATCCGTAGGTCGCCTGATCTTTCGCGGTGTTACAACAAGAACGCAGCAAGATAACCAACCGTTTTGCTTTCTGATATACAGATGCAACTCCGGCCTTGATAATCTTCCGATGCGTGAACAAGATATGTTATGCTCACGATACAGAATGGTGAATCATATAGATTCAGCGAGCAGCCCAAGAACCACTTGTTCTTGATTCTACAACGCTAACACAAACCCTAGACGGGAAACACTCATACGATAACTCAGGGATCCACCCTAGCGGCACATAGCCGGAGACACACTCGTGTTCTCAATTCATATTCATGTTCTTCTCTAATTTCAAATGACAGGATTACATAGGTATTTATACTAGGAACATCCCTCCTAGTTTAGGTATGAAACCAAATAAGAAGCTAAAGGGTGGTGTGAAACCAAACAAGAAGCTAAAGGGTGGTGTGAAACCAAACAAGAAGCTAAAGGGTTTTCTTGGGTAGATAAAGTGGTTTAAAGCCTTGGAAGTTGAATAGAAGATTCTTGTTTCGCGCAGCTCTTGACAGCCCGTGCAGCTTCCACTAAAGTAGTCATTACTCCCAACTCGGAAGTCCAAAAGACGCACGGTTTGTTGCATGTGAAACTGGACTTCAATATCTTTCCATTCATATAGCCCATGACCATGTTTATTGTCAAGAGTAGCACCAGAATCACGAGCAAAATGACGGACAGATTTCAGTGGGTCATCCTTGCACATGCATTTCTCTTTCCATGCTAACGGATCAATGCCAATAATGCTAACAAATATGGATCCAATAAGAATTCCCTCCTGAGGTGGCATATCTCCAAATGAAATGGAATTTACTCCTTGGGGATGCATAGCCATTTCACCTTTGTTCTTTTTAACATTTGCATTGCAATTCTCAGCCCGTAGCACATCATGGACATAATTTGTGTCGGCCTTGTGACTCCCTTGTACTATAGCAGGAGCAAAATAAGTATTTTGATTAGATGGAGCGTTGGAGTCATGAGATGATGTAACAACAGAGGATTTATCCGCATCAGTAAGTATCGACGTTTGTTGTCGGCAATAATGAAAACGGGGCAAGGCGCTGGATCCAAACTCGATGGTAGCACAAGACTCAAGAATTATACTTGTTCGGACTCTCGCGGAGGAGATAACACCCTAGTCATGTGCTCTGGGATTATGAATGTAGATGTGCTCGTGTGATCGAGAGATCGTGGGTGTTGTGTTCTGAATGATATTCCCCCGCCCCCCTTTATATAGTAGAGGGATGCGGTTAGTTACAAGGTGAAGATTCTATCTCTATATATCCTTATTTGCCGAATATGGCAATAACCAGGATTACAATCATATCCTACCTAATCAAGGTTGGTTACCATCTTCAGGGTTTTCTTGCTGCGCACGATGATAGGAGTAAAGGTGATATCTGTCTCCTCGTAGCCGGCTTGGCCCATCCCCTCTTGGGTGATCCTCACGGCCTGCTATGCAGATACCCGGGGTCCATGTACTCCATAGTAAGGCATCGCCATCCCAGAGTTCGTGCACTCCTCAGCTAGTCGCACCCACTCTGCCTTCTTCCCCTCATAGTCACCTGTACCGAGGTGGTGTAGGTGCGTGTTATGCCTCTGGATAGCGATGTTCCTCTCTCTCAGCAGCTCTGCCTCGGGCATGCCCTTCATCCTTGTGAACTCCTCCCAAATATAAGGAGTCACGAATGGATACCTCTCGAATGGTGTGAGGCCTTTTAACATGTACTCACTGTACATGAGTATCCTGAAGTGCCTCAAGGCCACACCCATCCTCTTCATGGCATACCGTCTCATGTTGCATTCATCTTACTCCTCTATAATCTATTTGTCCTTAACCTCGTCCCACAGCCGACTCTTCTGCTTGGCGCTGACTTTCTTTCTCCAATCCTTAACCGTTAGGGGCACCCTCTCTCTCACCAATTGGCCAAGGAATGACCGGTATCACCCCTTGTTCTTGGGAGGACCCTTGCAGACCCCCGTGGTATTGAACTGGAGAACCTACGGCATTCTCCCTATGGCCCCTTTGTTCAGTCCTCAGGCCTTCCTCACCTTACTCGGAGCCTCAACACTTGGAACTTGGCTCGGCCCCTGAAAAGTGCCTTGATCTCTGTTTGGCGATGAGCCGATGCTATCTAATTACGACATTTTGAGTTTTTTATCTGACATGGTCATATATTTGATCTGAGAGAAAGCAATTTGTTGCTATTATGTTAACTTGATAATAAATCATGCGAAGCAACAACTGAATGGATAATTCATACCATGTAATTATTCTAGATGAACAAATGATCTTCAAGAAAAGTATATCTATTAACCAACTTAATACATATCAACAATGACTCCTAATCTCTAAATAGGTTAGGTTAGGTCCTAATCCCATTCAACGATATGTGGTTTGGGCAAGTTCCTAAGCCGTTGTATAACTCCAGAGAAAATTTCAGCAGCATCTCCCGCTACTCTTTAGATACACGTCTCAACAACAGGTCAAGAGGCATGTGTATCCAGAGAACACTAGGGAGACGGTACCAAAATCTAATCTGGAGTTGTACAATAGCTCAAAAACTTGCCCAACCACATATACTCGAACCATCCAAAAAACATGGACAATTCGAGACTGCTTGCTGATAAATATGCCATTTCGATCGGCATATTCATAAACAAGCACTCTCGAACGGGAGACGTAGGTTATGCAACCTAAACTCTAACTGTGAGATCATGTGATGAAAAATTGGTTGAATGGTGAAATTGGCATTGTAAAGTGACTTTGATTATAGCATGTGTGGTGCTTGTGCGTGTGCCATGTTGAGATAATTATTATGCTGGTGATAGCATGATGGATTTCACTTGAAGCAATGCACTCATGTGAGTGGTTGCATGGATTGACTTTGAGTCAAGTCGAGGACTTGTGCTCGGACGCGTTGTTTGTTTATTCATGTGCAGGTGTTGCTCGAGGGTGAACGTGGTCGATGACAGGACCGGAACTAGGTTCATGGAGGAACTGAGGTTCGAGACTAGGTTCAGGGAGGAATCGAGGTCTTGGTGGTCAAGGATATCATGCGGGATGATCGAGCTAGAGAACATGCATATGAAGGCTGGTTAGTCACGTATTTGCAGCAGGTGGGCTGTTCATGCGTGCAAAGGGTTGATTTCGGCCATGTTGGGCCAAGTTGAGATAAATACGAACTCTTTCCATGTTGGAAGTGGAGTTGTATTAATCCTCTCTGTTCTTGCATGCGTGCAAGAGTGGATTTCGGCCATGTTGGGCCAAGTTGAGATAAATATGAACTCTTTCCATGTTGGGAGTAGAGTTGTATTCTATCTCTGTGTTTTTGCTTTGTATAAATAGGAGGGTGTGTCTCCTGTTTGATACAAGCGTCCAAACTAGGGTTTTCTAGTTTTTGATTCCTGTGCCGTGTGCAAGGAACTAGGGTTTGTACTCTTGTGTTGGAGTACTTTAGATAATGAAATAAAAATCAATCTTCCAGAAGTTTTCTTGCGTTTTGCTCTTGGCTGCTTTCAGATTGAAGTTCTGAAGTTTTTGTCCGTCATAGCTTTTGATATCAGTTTTCATCATCACCGGATTCAGTCATCTTGCGAAGGTAATATCTTTTGATTCATAGATCTGGTCGAGTTGACTTTTGTTGCGTTAGTTTCATATTTGAATCTAGTTTCTACAGTTAAAATTTCATATCAAACTAACGGTTGGATCTTCAGTAATCTTGTTTTTAAGTTTTGTCCGTCACTAGTCTGATTTCGTCCGTCACTATTAGATCGATTTGTTTTGGCTGTCTTATGAGGGATATAACTTTAGATCTATAAGTCTGATTGAGTTGATACTTTTTGTGTTAGCTTCGGAATAGAGTCTAGTTTCTGCAGTTAAAATTTCACATCAATCCAACAGTTGGATCTTCAGTAATTTTCGTTTTAGTGAACGTGTGTCAGGCTGTTTTCATTTTGTCCGTCATACATCGAGACTAAACTTTGTCCGTCATACACATGCAACTCCTCTCGCTACTGAGAAATTTTGTCCGTCATACACGTGCAACTCTCTGTCCGAGGTGAAGTTTTGTCCATCCTTCTTATGCAAGTTTGAGTTGATTCAATAAGGTTCTTGCTGAATACAAACTGAGCAATCTGAGTTTGTTTGGGGTGTTTCAAAAGGCAAAAATTTTATTTAGCTTCCGTTCAATCATTCACCCCCCCTCTGATTGAAGCCATTCGATCCTACAAGTGGTATCAGAGCAAGGTTGAGGTATGGCGTCAGATAAGTATGTTAATTGTCCTCCTATGCTTAATGATTCAAATTTTCCTTACTGGAAAAGTCGCATGCAATCCTATATTGAAGCTCAAGGTAATGATGTTTGGCGCAAAGTTTCTACTGCATATGATGTTCCAGATATAGTCACTAATGATAATAAAACAGACGTTGATTTAAATGCTAAAGCTAAAAACTTGATTTTTCAAGGAATCTCTGAAAAAGAATTTGATCGAGTGTCTCATTTACGTTCTGCACATTCTGTTTGGAAGACATTATGTGATTATCATGAAGGTTCAACTAAGATTAAGAAAGTGCGCAAAAATATTTACCAAAAGGACTTTTCTGATTTTGTAATGAGACCAGGTGAATAAATTGATGATCTTTACTCTCGATTTGAGAAAATCTTGTGCAATTTGCGTGGTGTTGGAGTTAACAATTCAGTAGAGGAGAATGCTAGTAAGATTTTGAGATCTCTCGACTCTGAATGGCGATGGTTGTTAATGCAATCAATCAAACTGTTGATTTGGATACATTGACCATGGATGATCGATTCTAGGTTGAAAACTTATGAGATGGATTCTTTATCACCTAGAGCTGATAAAACTCTACACATGCACTTGTTGCTAACCCCAAAGACGCCTTACGGACTACCATCTTCGCCTCCTTGTCTCGCATTAGCTTTTTTTTCAGATGAACAGCTTTGAGATGCTCCCTCAAGAAGATCTTGTACTCATTTCTTCACGCTATTGTCAAAGCACTCAACAATGTGAGGATGAGGAGGCGGAGGTACTACTTGTGGTCTTTCAACTGCTTGGAGTGTGGTCTTCCTGCATATCAAAGCAAATTGTCCCAAGTTGAAAAAGAAGGAAGAAAGGAACCAAAGACAACGCAGCTCAAGACGCACTACTCCTAGGCGCTCCAATTTTGAAAAGTCGCTAAGAAAGTCTTAGCTGTCTTGGAGGAGTGCGATCTTAGTGATGTGGACTTTGAGAGTGACAATGAGCCACGGGACAAGAAGGAGATATCGATGATGACTTCACCGGCATGTGCTTTATGGCTAAAAGGGATAATGACAAGGATTCTGATTTTGATGAGGTAGGACCTTCTTATGATGAACTTGAATATGCTATGGTTAAATTAGCTTCTAACTTAAAAATCTAAGAAGGCTCTTAAAGAAAAAGATCTAGAAATTGATTGTTCCACTTCAAATTGCAAGGCTTAGATCTTTGATTCTTGATGATGATGCCTGTAAGTCATGTGCTTTAATTCATAATGAGCTTGTTTCACTTAGGAAAGAACATGCTTCTTTGATAAAGCAAGATAGGGAAAATGAGAAACAAATAAAAAAAATGCTAGCTGTTCAACCATTGATCTGCATGATTCAACTTCTTGTTCAAAATGCTCCATACTGGAATTGAAGTTATATGATGCAAATGCTAGAGTTTCTCAAATGACAGATGCCTTGCTCACTCATGAAGTTCTTTCCTGCTCAAATTGTCGAAAACAGAAAGGAATAGTGGATGTTCCCTGTAACAATTGTTTAACTCTGTCTAGAAAGGTTGATTACTTGGAAAAATCATTAGAACGTTTCACTAAAGGAAAGAAAAACCTAAACATGATTTTGGATCAATCAAAAGTCAGCACTCATAACAAAGGTTTAGGTTTTGATTCTTATGCTCATCATAAAACACATGTTCCCACTGTTGTTCAAGTTCTTGAAAGTGGAAAGTTTGAAATTGCAAATGAGCCTAAGAAAACTGTCTTTAAATCTGCTGGAATGTTATCTTCTACTGTGATGAATGCAAATGTTGCTTCTACTTCTAAAGTTAAACATTCTGTTAAGTATACTTGCACTCATTGTGGAAGAGATGGACATCTAGTAGATTTTTGCTTTAGGCTAGCCAAACAACAGAAGCAAGAAAAAGCTAAGGCTAGGTCTAATTTCAACGTGCACGCTTTACTCCTCATTATGTGCCTAAGGTGATGCGAACACCTTTTGTTGCAAGAAACACGAGAAACAAAGAAACTGATTGTGTATACAAGTATACTGTCTTTGTGTTTACTGTCAGTGTGTCTCGATCTTCGGATTCCTAAAAGCCTTTTATCTAACCCCAAAGATCGAGACATCGACATTCTCTTTGTGTAGGTTGTGAAAGAGAGGAAGGAGAACATATGGTTCATAGATTTTGGATGTTCAAGACATATGACTGGTGATTCAAAATGGTTCTCCTCCCTCACACAAAGTTCTGGTGATGAGGTCATCACTTTTGGCGATAATTCAAAGGGAAGAATTCTTGGAAGAGGAATTGTGCGAGTAAATGAAAACTTTATTCTCAAGGATGTAGCTTTGGTAAGCAAGCTCAAATATAATCTGCTCTCAGTTTCTCAATTGCTTGATGAAGATCTTGAGGTAAGATTTCAGAAAAATTCTTGTCGTATATTAGATGTTTCTAAAAATCTAGTATGCAACATCACTCGCATTGGTCGCTTGTTTAAAGGTGATTTTTCATGTTCAACATCTGAAATGACATGTCTTGTATCTCATGTTTCAAAAGATCTAACTTTTTGGCATCGTAGACTTGGTCATATTGGTTTTGATCACCTTTCACGCATTAGTAAATCAAACTTGCTCAAGAGGTTTGCCTAATTAAAGTATGACAAAACAAGTAATTTGACTTGCTCTCCTTGTCAACATGGAAAAATGACTGCACCACCACATTTTCCTATTTCTGCTGTTATGACTAATGCTCCAGGTCAGCTTCTACATATGGACACGGTTGGACCAGCAAGAGTAAAATCTGCAGGAGGTAAGTGGTATGTTCTTGTGATTGTAGATGATTACTCGAGGTACTCTTGGGTATATTTCATGACTACCAAAGATGAAGCTTTTGAATTGTTTCAAGAGTTTGCATTAAGGTTGCTCAAGGAATTGCCTGAAGCACTTAAAGTAATTAGGAGTGATAATGGAGGAGAATTCAAGAACACACTTTTTGCTTCTTTCTGTTCTGAACATGGAATTGAGCATCAATTTTCTTCTGCTCGAGTTCCTCAACAAAATGGTGTTGTTGAGAGGAAAAATCGCACACTAGTTGAGATGGCTAGAACAATGCTTGATGAATATTCTACTCCTAGGAAGTTTTGGGCTGAAGCTATTTCTACTGCTTGCTACATTTCAAATAGATTATTTTTGAGAGCAAAGCTTCATAGAACTTCTTATGAACTTCGGTTTGGACGTACTCCTAACATCTCTCACATGCGTGTTTTTGGTTGCAAATGTTTTATTCTCAAACATGGAAACCTTGATAAGTTTGAATCAAGATGCTCAGATGGATTGTTTCTTGGTTATGCTCTTCACACTCGTGGTTACCGTGTGCTGAATTTAGAAACTAACAAAATTGTTGAGACTTGTGAAGTCACTTTTGATGAGGCTAGTCTTGGTACTAGACCAGAATTTTCAGGACACAAGTTACTTGCAATTCGAAAGTATCTTTTGGAAGAAAGTGATGATGAAGATGAAGATGAAAGTGGTAATCAAGTTGGCAACTCGATTCACCAATTCAACCACAGGAGAAAATCAGCAAGCATCTTCGAAATTCTTCCAAAGAAACACACATGATAATCGACCTCGAGCAACTTCGTAAATTTCAGCACTATTGCACATTCAACGAAGACATCCTCCCGAACAAATGATTGGTGAGTTAAATGTGCGTGTGCTTCAAACAGTACAATACTAATGACTCATATGCTCATATCGCTTTTGTTGCATCCTTTGAACCCCAAGATGTAAGTCACGATTATCCGATGAGTCTTGGATTAATGCCATGCATGAGGAACTTGAGAATTTTAACTAATAAGGTTTGGGTTTTAGTTCCACCTCCTTTAGGCCGAATATCATTGGAACTAAATGGGTTTTAAGAATAAACAAAGTCAAGATGGGGTTGTTGTTAGAAACAAAGCTAGATTGGTTGCTCAAGGTTTTTCTCAAATTGAAGGACTTGATTTTGATGAAACTTTTGCACCTGTTGCTAGACTTGAAGCCATTAGAATTTTGTTGGCCTTTGCTGCATCTAAAGGTTTTAGATTGTATCAAATGGACGTCAAAAGTGCTTTTTTAAATGGTTTTATCTCTGAAGAAGTTTATGTCAAACAACCTCCTGGATTTGAAAATCCGAAATACCCAGGCCATGTTTTTAAGTTGTCCAAAGCTTTATATGGTTTAAAACAAGCTCCTCGGGCTTGGTATGATAGGCTTAAATCATATTTGCTGGAAAATGATTTTGAAATGGGCAAAGTTGATAAAACCTTGTTTTCTCTCAAGCATGGCAATGATATGTTACTTGTTCAGATTTATGTGGATGATATCATTTTTGGTGGTACTTCTCATGCTCTGGTTGCCAAGTTTTCGGACACTATGAGCAGGGAATTTGAGATGAGTATGATGGGTGAGCTCACATACTTTCTGAGTTTACAAGTCAAGCAAACAAGGCAAGGTATCTTTGTTCACCAAACGAAGTACACAAAAGATCTCCTCCGACGTTTTGAGATGGAATCATGCAAACCAATTTCCACACCTATTGGCACAACAACTACTTTGGATCCGGATGAAGAAGGAGAACGGTTAACTAAAAGGAGTATCGGCATGATTGATCGCTTTATCTCATCGCTTCAAGACCGTATATACACTTTGCGGTATGTTTATGTGCTCGCTTTCAAGCTTCCCCACGTGCTTCTCATCGACAAGCGGTAAAACGAATTCTTCGCTATTTACAATCCACTTTAGAGTTTGGCTTATGGTACTCCTCATCATCATGTTTATCACTTAGAGCCTTCTCGATGCTGATTTTATGGGTTGTAGAATTAACAGAAAAGTACATCTGGAACATGTCATTTTATTGGTACATCTTTAGTTGCTTGGTCATCTAGAAAACAAGTTTCTGTTGCTCTCTCAACCTGCCTGAATCTGAATATGTTGTTGCCGCCGCATGTTGTGCTCAAGTGCTTTGGATGATATCAACTTTAAAGGATTTTGGATTAATTATAGATAGTGTTCCACTTTTCTGTGATAACACTAGTGCTATTAATATTGCTAAAAATCCAAAGGCAACATTCTCGAACAAAGCATATTGATATTCGCTATCATTTTCTTCGAGACCATGTGGAAAAGGGAGATGTTGTGTTGCATTTTGTTGATTCTGAGTTGCAAATCGCTGATATTTTCACAAAACCACTTGATGCTTCTCGATTTGCCTTTTTAAGGGGAGAGCTGGACGTTGTGCACCCCATGAGCTTGTTTTGAGGGGGAGTTTTATGTCAAGTCTGTTACTTAATGAGCTTACTTTATCATATTTCTTTATATATTATGTAATTAAGCTTATATATGATAATCTAAATTGTCCTACTTGAACTAAAAGTGACATTGTGGAATTCCTTAGTTTAATTGTCTATAGCGCATGCTCTGTGATATCTTGCTGTTATAGGCCTGATATTGAATCCTCTTGACAAAATTGGGCTATGAAGCATGCGTGTTTTTCAGCTTTACTCTTTCATAGACCATTTAATCTCTTTGCATGTTTACAATAAAAGAAAAGGGAATAAAAAAAGGGGCTCAAATCTGCAAGAAGCTTGTCAAAATTATCAACATGTGCAAAAGCTTCAAGATGTATGCTACAAGCATGCCATTCCCTAAAAAGATAAGATGTATGCTGCAAGCATGCCATTCATTGAAAATAAAAGAAGTATGCTTCAAGCATGCCACATGCAGTTCTTCGCTTTTCAAGATTAAATTGGTCTACTAGGTTGGAGTTGAAACTACTTGCTTGCCCTGAGTTGTTAGTTGCTTCATTTTTGGGCTTTGTTTTTCTGCTAAGATTTTCCTTAGTACTTGGCTATAGTTAATTGAATTGAGGTTGAGATGCATGTCACTCCCTAACTTGTTAAATTACATTAAGTTCATGTATTATGCTTATTATGTGATATATACGGTTATATGATCAAGAAAGCTCATTGGTTCTTTTCTTGGCACTCACTTGTTTTTTCTTGTTGAAATCATTGTCAAAGGGGGAGAAGAAAGCTTACATTCAGAGGGAGAAGTAAAATGTTTTCTTGATAAAAGGGAGAATTTTGTGAGTCAAAGGGGGAGAAAATTTTGTGCATATTCGCTTCCTTTTAGGGGGAGATTTTTCACTCTGCTTTTGGTCACTTTGATTTCTGTTTTAAAATGAATTTCTTAAAACTTTTCTTGTGAGGTTAATGCCAATGTTCAAGTCCAAATGGTGTTGCCAATGTTTTCATCAAGGGGGAGATTGTGAGATCATGTGATGAAAAATTGGTTGAATGGTGAAATTGGCATTGTAAAGTGACTTTGATTATAGCATGTGTGGTGCTTGTGCGTGTGCCATGTTGAGATAATTATTATGCTGGTGATAGCATGATGGATTTCGCTTGAAGCAATGCACTCATGTGAGTGGTTGCATGGATTGACTTTGAGTCAAGTCGAGGACTTATGCTCGGACGCGTTGTTTGTTTATTCATGTGCAGGTGTTGCTCGAGGGCGAACGTGGTCGATGACGGGACCGGAACTAGGTTCATGGAGGAACTGAGGTTCGAGACTAGGTTCAGGGAGGAATCGAGGTCTTGGTGGTCAAGGATATCATGCGGGATGATCGAGCTAGAGAACATGCATATGAAGGTCGGTTAGTCACGATTTGCAGCAGGGGGCTGCTCATGCGTGCAAAGGGTTGATTTCGCCATGTTGGGCTGTTGAGATAAATACTAACTCTTTCCATGTTGGAAGTGGAGTTGTATTAATCCTCTCTCGTCTTGCATGCGTGCAGAGTGGATTTCACCATGTTGGGCCAAGTTGAGATAAATATGAACTCTTTCCATGTTGGGAGTAGAGTTGTATTCTATCTCTGTGTTTTTGCCTTGTATAAATAGGAGGGTGTGTCTCTGCTTGATACAAGCGCCCAAACTAGGGTTTTCTAGTTTTTGATTCCTCGTGCTGCAGTGCAAGGAACTAGGTTTGTACTCTTGTGTTGGAGTACTTTAGACAATGAAATAAAATCAATCTTCCGTAAGTTTTCTTGCGCTTTGCTCTTGGCTGCTTTCGATTGAAGTTCTCAAGTTTTTGTCCGTCATAGCTTTTGATATCGGGCCATCATCACGGATTCAGTTATCTTGCGAAGGTAATATCTTTTGATTCATAGATCTGGTCGAGTTGACTTTTGTTGCGTTAGTTTCATATTTGAATCTAGTTTCTACAGTTAAAATTTCATATCAAACTAACGGTTGGATCTTCAGTAATCTTGTTTTTAAGTTTTGTCCGTCACTAGTGTGATTTCGTCCGTCACTATTAGATAGGGATTTGTTTTGGCTGTCTTGCGAGGGATATAACTTTAGATCTATAAGTCTGATTGAGTTGATACTTTTTGTGTTAGCTTCGGAATAGAGTCTAGTTTCTGCAGTTAAAATTTCACATCAATCCAACGGTTGGATCTTCGGAAATTATCGTTTTAGTGAACGTGTGTCAGGCTGTTTTCATTTTGTCCATCATACACATATCAGAGACGAAACTTTGTCCGTCATACACATGCAACTCCTCTGCTACAGTAGAAATTTTGTCCATCATACACGTGCAACTCTCTGTCCGAGGTGAAGTTTTGTCCATCCTTCTTATGCAAGTTTGAGTTGATTCAATAAGGTTCTTGCTGAATACAAACTGAGCAATCTGAGTTTGTTTGGGGTGTTTCAAAAGGCAAAAATTTTATTTAGCTTCCGTTCAATCATTCACCCCCACTCTGATTGAAGCCATTCGATCCTACACTAACATCTTGTTGATAATAAGAGCAAGAATAAATTGCTAATACCAAAAACAATACTAAAATTACATAATCCAAAGATAGCATCAATAAAATAATCAAAATGATATAGCATAACATAAACTTTATGTCATTTTTGCAATGAATCATGTCTAGTAAAACAATTTAATGAATAATCTGTTGTATGAATATATATTTGCGCATCTCAGATTAGGGCTCATTCAACAATAGCTACCAAATCAACTAAAATAGTGGAGTCTAGTAGCTAGCTAATACTGTAACCGAACCAGGAACTATATAGATCAGTAGCAAGTCCCACAAGCAACAAAGGATAGATAGAGAGCAATGTGCAATATATATATACTCACAAAGGAACAACACTCTAAGCTAGTCGAAAGGAGGAGAGGAGCCGACGGCATTGCCGAAGGAGGCGGTGGTGGGGGGAGGCGACACAGGTGTTGGGGAAGGAGGACGCGGGTGGAGAGGGGACATGAGGAGAGGAGGCGGTGGCGTCGAGGAAGGAGGCGGTGGTGGGGGGAGGCGACAGAGGTGTCGGGGAAGGACAACGCGTGCGTTGTGGGGAGGGGACAGGATGAGAGGGCGGCGGCGTTAAGGAAGGAGGTGAAACTGTGAAAGACCAGATGAAATGGAGAGCGAACTGTGAAATATTCATGCTTAGGATTATCTGAATCAATTCCAAACAAAACCGATTCTGATGACAAGTCATATGAATCGGTTCACACAAAAAACCGATTCTGATGAGAAGTCATCTGAATTGGTTCCCATAGAAAAACCGATTTTGATGACACATCATCTGAATCGGTTCCCATAGAAAACCGATTCTGATTACATGTTATCTGAATTAGTTCCCATATAAAATCGATTATAATGGTCGGTTGGTCCGACGCCTAAAAGTTTCAGCCTGGACTGGGTCCGTGATGAACTACTTTCTGTGTCAGTCTAAATCTTTCTTAGTCCGTAGTAAAACATATATTCATGTAAGGCTATCTGAACCGGTTCTACCAAAAAACCGATTGTGATGACAAGTCATCTGAATCAGTTCACATAAAAAACCGACCCTGATAGTATCTCATACAAATTTAATCTCAATCAGTTTTCCCACAGAAACCGACACTGATAATATCTAACACTACAAATTCAGACCCTTCGTCTTCTCGATGGTATAAATTTGCGCGATGCACAAGAGGCTCTTCATTTGCCATTCGTCTTCAAGCCAACAAGCGTGCGCAACCATTCGTATTCAAGCCAGCAACCATGCGCAACACCGCAAGCCATGGCAAGGGCGCCGACGCTCGATGTCGTTCTTACCAATGAAGTCCTCGTACATATCATCAGCCTCGTGGCCTCGAGTTCGTCTTGCCCCATGGATGACCTTTGCAGCCTACGGGCCTTGTACTAACTGTTTCATTTCTCTTTTCATTGGTTTTCTTTTGATTTGATTAATTAATTGGTTTTCTTTAATTTTTTAGCATATTGCAGTTGCAAGAGCCTGTCTAAGGTGGCCAAGGATCAGTACGTGGGCAAGCGGGTGTCGCTACGAAATAAGGCGACGAAGTGGATGGAGAATGACTGCTAGTTTGTTGTCGTCAGCCACCTAGTGTCGATGATTGTTGTTGGCAATAAAGAATATGGGGTTAGGTGCTAGATCCAAACTCGATGGTAGCACAAGACACGGGAATTATACAGGTTCAGGCTCTTACGGTGGAGATAATACCCTAGTCCTGTGCTCTGGGATTATGAGTGTCTATCTTACTGTTGATGATCTGATCTGATGCTCCCCCGCCCCCCTTTATGTTGCAAAGGGGTGCGGTTACAAGATCCCTGATTTGTTACAAGGTGGAGATTCTATCTCTATCCTTATCTACCGAATATGGCAACAACCAGGATTACAATCATATCCTACCTATTAAGGCTAGATACTATCTTCAGGGTTTCCTTGTTGCGCACGGCGGTGGCAGTCTAGGCGATACCTGTCTCCATATAGTCGGCTCGGCCCATCCCCTCCTGGGTGGTCCTCACGGCCCGCCATGCAGATACCCAGGGTCCATGTACTCCACAGTAGCCCCCGAGTGCTTTGCGATCGAGTTGCCACCTTCCTGGTCGCATCCCAACTGAGTCATGTTTTATGTCGAGTGCTCCCAGATCTTGGCGCAGCCTCCCGACTGCTTATTTTCCGTGTCGAGTGCCATGCTATAGGCAAAGAGATCGTGAAGGACTCAATAGAGATCCACGCTTTGATTTTTCTAAGTGGTACCCAGCCCAATTATTGGGAAACTAGTAGCCAACCCATCTTAGGGCATACCATTATTTAAATTGGCTTTAGCCGAGTGGTACCTGTACCCGATTGTCACGGTGTACAGCTAAAGACCCATCATGGGTCGTAACATGAATTGGTCGAGTGGTACCTGCACCCGCCTGTCATGGTGTACAGCTGGCAGCCCATCATGGGGTGTACCCTCAAAATCCTTATTCAAAATCAACTCGTGATACCCGATTCTGCCTTGTGCGGTAACCAGCAATCAACCCAGCATAGGGCATACTATGAGAAGACATTTTAATTTGATTTGGAAGGTACCCAAATCCCGTTTGACACGGAAATTGGTGATCGGCCCTTCGTGGGGTGTACCATATCCCAAACTAGATTTGAACTGACAGTACCTGTGCACAACTGTTGTGGTGCACAGCTGGCGGCCCATCATGGGGCGTACCCTAGGTCAGGCCCAGACAACATATGGAAGTCGAAACGCCTTTCCCGCTCAGGGCGAAATTAAGCATTGCTCCCTATAAATACAAGGCTTAGTGTGAACAAAGAGTCTTTCTCTGCACTTCACACATTCACCCCTTCATCTTCTAAATTTTGGCATTTTTGCAACAAGCTCCGCCACTAGGACTAACCGCTACCGCTCTCCAAATCTCGCGCCGCCGCTAATCCCCCTACTAAAGATGTCTTCTTCCTCCTCTCAAGATGCCCCTGCGCCGCCCTCAGCCAAAGATTGGGCTACATCGGTGACGACAGAGAAGCGCCTGGAGGGGATGGTCGCCACCGGAGTCCTCCCGGAATTGGAGTTGATATGCGCGCGTCCAGCTAAGGGTGAATCTTCTCCCACTCCCCAATCTGAGGAGATCGTGGTCTTTGAGTCCTTTTTACAGCGCGGATTTAGCCTTCCCAGTAGCTCTTTCTTTCGTGGTCTTCTTCACTTTTACAATATTGAGCTGGTTAATTTCAACCCCAACCCCATTCTTCAAATTTCCATCTTTGTCCATCTCTGTGAGGCTTATCTTGGCATTCGCCCGCATTTCAATCTTTTCCGCCACCTTTTTCTCCTCAAGCCTTACTTTTGCTGCCTAAATTTTCTCCTTCTTGAGTCTCAACTCCCTCAGATAATGAGATGGGCCAGGTTGAGGAACTCCTGTGCCTTATCAATGATCTAAAGGAGAGGGGCCTGACAGGAGTCGCAATCGCCGCCAACTTCGCCGTTCGGCAAGTGCAACCCCTCAAGGAACGAGTCCACTTGGGATTCGTGTACAGTGGGGACAACGACCCCACTCGAGAAGTGCCCGAGAAAGCCCCAAGAGATGTGCTGATCAATCGGATGAGCGATTTCTTCACCTAGGGCACCCCGGTCATTGTCCAGGGATGCCCGAAGACCTTCTATGTGACGTGTCTTCCTCCTGAGGTTAATATTTTTGCCCACCAATGTTTGATCCTTGACATTTGAATGGCTTGTTGTCTAATTCCATGCTTGCCTTTGTTTTCAAGATTGAATCGCCTTCTTCTCTGATGCTCCGCTCCCTGATGTCCCTCAACACAAGAGTGCTAGGCAGAAATGGCTTGCCAGCCCTTTGGCTGGGGAGCCGAGTGCTAAGAAGGGGAAGAAGCCGTCAGTTAAGAAGCCTTAGGGGCCTCGTTGTCTGACTGGGGGCCCGACGGTCCAGGAGCCCACAACTGATCCTACAACACAGCTGAAGCGTCCTGTCAGCCCCTCCGTTGGAGAGCCGAGTGCTGCGAAGGGAAGAAGCCGATGACTATGGAGCGTCAGGAGCCTCTGCGTCCAACTGGGGGTCCAACGATCCGGGATCCCCCATCTTTGCATGCTGCGCAGCCGATGCCGCCACCTCCAAGGTCCAGGGCGACGCCGGGCTCTTTCGCAAGTGGCTCAGCCACTCAAAAAGTGACTGGAGTAAGGATAAAGAAGTCCAACAGGTTAGTTTCCCCATTGACTCTTACTTTGGCTTTGCAGGGTTGTGTTCTGACTTCTTCTTTTGATAGGACACCGTCAGAAGATGCCTTTGTGGACATGCTGACTAGGACATTCCAAGAAGCTGAATTTGAGGGCACTGTGGGTCAGGCGAAGGTGGCCTTGCCGATTGTCGCCGCACCTGGGGGCACTGAGGCAGCTCCAGATCAGGCTGAGACTGCCTCACCGACTACCGTTGTACCTGGGGATGCCCAGGCGGCTCCAGACCAGGCCAAGATGGCCTCGCCAACTGCCGCTGTGCCTGAAGACGCCAAGGCAGCCCCCGAATCGAAGACGCCTTCGTTGCCACCGCGCATTCCACCCGAGCCAACCACAAGGCCACTGGACCTAGAGCTCGTTGGCTGCTCCTCCCCTGCAGTGGAGGAAATTCTTTGAGAGCCGCGACCCCCTCCCCGCACCAGGCCTTCGCTACAAATCATATTTCACGGCGAGGATGGCGAATGGGAGGCTTTTACGGATGAGAATGAGGAGAAGGAGAGGAAGCGACTATATAAACATTCCATCGAGTGCGTCGACTAGTTCAGGTGAATTATTAGGTCCTTCCTTCTTTTGTCTTCAGCAAATGGCGTGTCTTCATTAATCTTCTTGTTATCTTTAGAGCCTGGGAGACCGCTCCAAGAAGAGGGACGAAATTGTCCGGAGGATACTCCCAAAGATCAAGGAATGT
Organism: Guadua angustifolia; assembly: GCA_036346375.1. Lineage (NCBI taxonomy): Eukaryota > Viridiplantae > Streptophyta > Magnoliopsida > Poales > Poaceae > Guadua > Guadua angustifolia. The sequence goes on along the minus strand of JAYEVE010000810.1, from coordinate 965,060 downwards.
CAAGAGTATGAGGCCGACCTCGAGTGGGTCAGGACTAAGCTCGAGCGAGTCAGGAACGAGAGCAAAGCTTAGCTACGAGAACTCAGGGCCCAAGTCCAAACTCTATAAGGGGAGAAGCTAGATCTAGCCGGCTCCCTTCGATGAAAATGTTTCTTCAATTATCGTGTTGATGTTCTTTGGTTGTTTGTCTTTTGACTCCTTTTCTCGCTTCAGCTCGGGATTCCGCTGTCGTGGGTCTTCAGGAATAGCTCTAGGCATGTCAGGAGTAGCTCAAGACTTTTCAGGAATAGCTCAAAGCGTTGAAGGACTCTAAGTTCTAGGCCCAGACCAACTCAGAAAGGCTGGAGCGGGAGCTGGAAGGTATGTTTCCCAACTCGGCTTCACCTTCATCACATAGACTCCTCGTTGGGAGAACCCCAGTCTGCAGGCGGAGGGCCTGTCAGGTGGAATACGCCGACAACTATGAATCCTTCTGTAGCAATGAATGTAGGATTAGAAATGGGTACGTAGAGTTCATGATAAAATTGCATTAACTACATTTGTCTATAGCGTAAGCTTTTGGAAAATGCTATTTATTTTCTAAGTTTTGTTTTGTTAAACACCAAGTTTTGTTCTGTTGAACATCAACTTTTAATTTGTTTAATGCTAAGTTTAAGCTACTCAGTCACAATGTCTCTATTGGTTTGAGTTGATAAACTGACACAAACAATTAACAACCAGTGAAATTGCACGGGAGGAGGTTCGAGCCAGGCATTTTGTATCGGTTCAATACTAAAAAGTAATTCTGATGTACATTAGCTGTATCAGTTCATAAAGCAAATTGATTCTGATGAGTACACTATCTATATCGGTTCTCAAAGAAAACCGATTCTGATAATACTTCTATCCTTATCGGTTTACTAAGAAAATCGATTCTGATGAGTCACTATCTGTATACGTGCACAAAGAAAATTGATTCTGATATGCTGTCCATCCGTATCGATTTACTAAGAAAACTGATTCTAATAAACACACTATCTGTGTCGGTTCACTATGAAAACCGATTCTGATAAGCTTTCTATGTTCTCAATTTTAATCATACCTCTGCAAGTTCTGAATTTTCAGCATTTCATCAAAGAAAGAAAAGGCCATAACTTTTTAATACATTGTTGAAATTATAAGAAATTTTGCAGAAACATACTTTAGGATACTGCAAAGCTTATCAAAGAAGAATTTTTCTAGAAGGAGTCCTCATTCAAGAAATATGCCAAAAGTCAAATTGTAGGCATCAGTTTTACGTAAAAGCGAGAAAAGTCAAACCTTTTTCAAATTACTCCTGAGTTGTTCGAACATTTCCAGATATCTTCGATCCTCCTATAGTATAACTTCATTGCCGATGAGGATCCTCCTTTCGAGTGATGATCATCGGAGAAAGCATCTATGCTTACACCACTATTTTGATCTCAGACTCTCGAAGATCTTACTTTCGATTAAAAAATGTGTACTTTCGTTGATATCGCACTCTGCCATGTCTCAGACGTTAAATTTAGGTCCGTCAGCCAACCATTTCACATTCTCACTAACGAAGACCTCCGCCTGTTCTTTGAACTATGTGAGAAATCTGTTGTTGTGTGCTCGTGTGATGGAAATCTCATCCATATATGGATTCTCCTCCTGTAATACCAACTTGTGTTACTCGACGTACCCTGCAACTTCTGCGCTATACTGCAACACTATCAAATGCGCTTTGCAATACATATCAAACCATGGCCTTGTTAGTTTCGACCCAATGGTTCCTTTGCCAGCAAGTTTGCCCTCATGTCTAGATATAGGAACACCGATTGCTTGTCTTTTTTTGAGATAGTCCACGCAGAAGTCAATAACCTCTTTTGTCCCATAACCTTGAACAATATTACCCTCAGGCTTCGACCAATTCCTCACATATGACTTTAATATACCCATATACCTCTTGAAAGGATACATGTAACGTAGGAATGCAGGTCCATATATCTTAATCTCTCTAATAAGGTGTACTATGAGATGGACCATCACGTCGAAGAAGGACGGGGGAAAATGCATCTTAAGGTGACATAGAGTCTGCACCACCTCACTCTATAAGTTGTCTAGCACATTAGGGTCGATAACCTTGCAAGAGATCACATTGAAGAAATAACACAGCTTCATGATTGTGAATCTGACATCCTCTGGCAGAATATTTCTAATTACAACAGGGAGTATTTGTGTCATCAAGACATGGCAGTTGTGGGACTTCATCCCAACCAAATTCAAATCATCCATAGACACAAGCTTCTTAACATTTGCGGAGTAGCCCGACGGAACTTGGATGTGGACAATTCGATCATCATATTTATAAACAAGCACCCTCAAACAGGAGACATTGGTTCCGCAGCCTAAACTCTAATATTCATCATATGACACAAACAATATAATTCCAGATTAGCATGAGAGCACTACTATCATGGCCCCAAATTCGAATTCGGCTCATGCGGCTAACATTAGCGCCAACTAAGTTTTGGGCTGCATTTGAGATCAACTTTCAATTTCGGTTAATATCCTAAACTGCCACTTAAGAATTTCCAAACGTAGCAAAAAAAATTAAGAGTTAGAATTTTCAGTGTGCAAATATGGTTTTCATCAAAGTTTAGAGCCGTGTAACTTGAGAACTATAAGGATCTAGAATGCACGGGTTAGCTGATCGCAATCTAGAAACTTTTCTCTACAGCATGGAGGGGTTTGAACCAAAATCCAATGTCAAATGTTAATTTAAATCATAGCATCAAAACTAAAACCAAGTGCTAAAATTCTGGACAGCCATTACAACCATTGCTTACTAGTGGGGGTTAAGTGAGCTCTATACAAAGAAATTGGGGGACAGCAAAAACCGATCAGCACTCCTGATTTTTCCTCCCATCCACACCTCATTTCTGTCTTCCCCAAGCAAACCCAGCAGCTCCTCTTCTCCATGCGCCTCCTCCAACTTCATCCCCAGCCGCATCTCCTCCCTGCAGTCTCCCTGGTGGCGCCTCCCTCAGCTCATCCAAGCCGGCCTCCCTCTCCCCCACAAGCAGCAGCTCCCTCCTCCTCTTCCTCCTCCACTTCCATGAGGTAAGGCTCCCTAGGGTTTAGGGTTAGTGTTTTCTGGTTTTGGGGGCAGCAATGGTGATTTTGGGGGCTTAGGTGAGTAGAGATTTGGGATTTGGATGGGGAATAACCAATCTAGGGTTTGGAGCAAAGTTCTAAATTTTCGAGCAGATTTCGTAGCTACTGTTTCGGGTTGATTTGAGCAAGTTCTGAGCATCTCCTGCTAGGCTGGATGTAAAGAAAGTTGTGGATAATGAAATTATCTTTCATTTCCAATAGGAATCACTCAATTTCATTAACCCAGCTGAAAGTTATGATGATTTTAGTGCGTGCTGCTCTGAAATGCTGAAAATGTGGAGCTGAAACTTGGGCTGCGAATTTAAATTATTTCTAGGCCGAATTAGAAATTAATTTTGCCTGAGGAGTTGTAGGAAATTTCGTGTAGATTGTAAAAATGTTATCCTTTACTCAATTCCATGTAGTATAGAAATTTTTATGACGAAAATGGTGCATGCTGTTCTGAAACTCTGAAAATTTTGAACTCTGAAACTGCTCTATGTTCCTGGCCAAACTGGAAGTTATCTGGGCAGATTCTGGAGGATTGGCCAAAGCTAAGTGGTAGATCTATGTCTTATGGTCGTTTAGAATCTGAGTTTGCTCAATTTGGCTTAGTGGTTAGAAAGTTACGATCATTTGTATCACTGCCTGTCCTGAAACCAGTTTTGCTGAAATTTCAAACTTTGGGGCTGAAGTTCAGAGTTTAGTTGAGGGCTTTAAATTCCATTTTCTGAATGTTTGTGCTTTTGGGAGCTGTCATGGGGGGTTGCATTTTAGTTTTTTATTTTCATATGCATTGCATGCATCTCATTTCATATGCATTGTAATCGTGTAGAGACCGAGCATGCAGAGGGTGACGCGACTGTGACCGGGGGGTACCGGAGAGCCGACTGTTATAGAGAATCCATCAGAAGCTCAAGACAAGCACCTAAGGATATTCAACCTTATTCATAATTGTATTTTAGCAAATAAATTGGCTTATTGGATGGTTAGGTTATGCATTAGGAATTGAAATGTGGAAAGGGTATTAGAACCTAATTGTTGCACATACACTCATTGTTAATTGTTGAACATCTTCCTTGAAGCTAGTGTATGGGTAATTATAATGTGTCCATGCTTAGTTTTCTTAGATGTCGGGTATGGGCCAAGTGGTGGATGGCTCCATCGCTTGAGATTTATTACTTCACACCGTTGGGTTGCAATGGATATGGTTATGTTCGAAATGTAAATTTGAGACCAAAGTAGAGGGTTGGATCATTTGGGTGTGGAGACTCAAATGTTGTAGTCTCGCTTTGTGTCGATTAAGGACCGATCCGTTGTTTGCCATGTTGATCGAGCACCCCTTGTTGATCGCATGCCCGATATAATGGTACGGTAAGCCACCCTTTCACTACAGGAAAACCAATATTTTTCGTCGGCCAAAAACATATTTTCGTCGGCCTTACAAAAGCCGATGATTAATAAACATGTTTTCGTCGGCTTAACTGGAGCCGATGATTAATAAACATATTTTCGCCGGTTTTACATTAATCGATGATTAATATATATATTTTAAATCGGCTATACGGTTAGGCGGCGAAAATAATATAAATTTTTCGGCTCTTACGTCATCGATTTAAATTATGGGCGTTAGGGCAGGGCACCGCCAAGGTTACTAAGTTTTACAAGCACGTATGTAGACCGACGAACATACACGGTTTAGGTCTACTCAATCCCAAATTCGCCGCCAACATTGAGCCTCAGCGCTGCTTGTAGACTCAAATCACAAATCCGCGCCATAGCTCCCCCCCAAGACACCGCCCCCCCGCTGCCCTCCCGCCGCCGCCACCACCGCCACGCCATCCCGACCACACGCCCCTCCTGCTGCCCTCCCCCCCAGCAGCTCCTCCCCGCCGCCGCCTCCCCGCCATCCCGGCCAAGACGCCGCCCCTCATGCTTCCCTCCCCGACCGCTTCCTCCTCCCACCTGGCCTTGTAGTCCCCGGCTGCCCAAAGGCGCCGCCGCCCGGCGGCCACCTCCCTAGCGCTCGGCGCCTCCCCCGTGGGACAAGAAAATCTGTTGACAAATCAGTGAGCTGAATTTCTCCCAAGATAGACAAGCATGTACCAATCTATGAGTGATGTGGGAAATTTTGTCAAGACAGAGCATTTGAAAATGTTCACAAGTTGTGTCAAACTCACAAATACTAATCTGTTGGGGCAATACATTTGGCATTAAAAATTAATTTGAAGGCAATGGCTGAAAACTGGACTCTTGTTTATCTTGTGCCTTTATTTACTGAGTCTCATTTTCTTGTTTAGTTGGTAGATGTATCAGTAACACTATTAGTGTTGTTAGTATAGTGAATTTAAACAAAGCTACAAACCTGCAACCCATAGGTTTGAACATTATACTTCATGTCTTATTCAGCGTCCATTAGACATTTTACTCAAACAAAAGATGGCTACTCACTTCTACTCTTCTCGCATTGGGAGGACTGCTTGAAGCAGAGGTATTTCTAACTAAAATTAACTATTTGACTACTTACCTTTGAGATCCATGATTTCGGTTAAATGCTTAAACAATCCTTTATAGGAGCCATCACCGGCTTTAAAAAGCAAGAGTAGCAAAAAATGGTTTAGTATGACACTATTTTGAAATGAAGATGCTTGGACCTTCCGTCCTTGTCTAGATCTTAGTTTCCTTGCGGTGTTATATATGGCCTCTTTATTGTTGTTCTATTGGTCGGTGTTTTAAATGTCATGCTATTCATTGATGATTCTTGCACAAATTATCCAACTAAATTGATCATGATCGATGATGAGACATGGAAAACCTTATTTATGTTGTGTTTTAAATGTCATGCTATTCATTGATGATTCTTGCACAATAACTAGCATCTTTGATGTCTGAAATTGAGATCGATACACACGGTTAGCATCTTATAACCTTGTTTAGGCAGTTCATTCCCAGTAGGGATCCTGTGGATGGGCTGCATAGAAACTAGCGAAGACTTTTAAGGCAATTGCTGTTGGATGCGTGATTGTTTAACTAAGGATCTGCTAGAATGTTTCATCTGGTATGGGTGATTGATATCTTATAAGCACAAATCGCTTATTTGTCTGCTGAGTGAATGTCCTCCTTTCTAGGGAGGTCATGCCTAAATTTTGTAAATTCGGTGGCTTAGTTTTTAAGCCGGTTTTAAGAGTTTAGGGTTGATTTCAGTCTTTTAAGAGAGGTGATAGGTTTTATGTCTTGTTAAAGGAATTCTTCGTTCAATTGAACTTGCTTGTGGAGAATTATTGTTTACTGGTAACCTTCTAGACATGTGTGGGTCCGAGGTGTTACAAGAACCCACAAATAACGAACACATGTAGAACCTATTTGTAGATATTCCATAGGATAAGACTATTTAATTTTTTTGCAAAGATATTTGTATTTGGCCATAGTTTGTATTAGTTTCCCATTTAAGTTGGATCATCATAATTCTTATATCATCATTTTTTAATAGAGTGGTATCAATATGGGTGATAATCGAGCATGGATGTATGTCTATTTGGAGAACAACGGGGTCCTGCGACGAATGGGTAGAGAGGACACAAGCATTTATGGATCATATTTTCTCTTTGAATCCACCTGGTGGTGTAGTGAAGTGTCCATGCAGCAAGTGCCGTAACTTCGCTCGTAAGCTGAAGGAGGAGATCGAATTAGACTTGTGCAGATATGGATTTATGCCCAATTACTTAACTTGGTTCGAGCATGGTGAGTCACGTTTGGGTTCTACATCTAACATAGTCCAGGATTATGATGACACGGAGGATAGATGCCGAGATATGGTGGAAGATCTTGGTCGACAGTACAGGGATGAACCGGAAGAATGACCTGCTGAGGTCAAATAATTTTATAGGCTTCTTACTGCTTCCAATGAGCCTCTGCATGAGTTTACCAATGTCACCCTTCTTGCTGCAAAGGACACGGTTGATGGCTATCAAATCGAAATACAATTTGAGTAAAGATTGTTACAACGATCTGGTCAAATTGATATGTGATGTTCTTCCAGAGAATCATAAGATGCCGAAAGATCTTTATCGGTCCAGAAAAATGTTGGCAGGTTTAGGGATGCAATACGAGAAGATACATGTGTGCCCCAATAAGTGTATGTTATTCTGGAAGGAGAATGTAGAACTAACACATTGTCTATATTGCAATGAGTCCCGGTATGTTCAAGTAACGGACGAGGAGGGAAACACGGTAACAACAAAGTCAGCGGCCAAAGTGCTCCGCTATATGCCCCTTAAACCAAGGCTACAACGAGCTTACCTATCAAAGGATACTGCCATGCATATGAGGTGGCACAAAGAAGGCATGCGTACATACGAGGGTTCCATGGGTCATCCTTCTGATAGTGAAGCTTGGAAGACATTGGAACGGTTCGATCCAAATTTCGCCAGAGATCCTAGAAATGTTCGTATTGGCTTGGCAACAGACGGCTTCACGCCTTTCACCACAAGTGCGGCTCGTGAGGCTCAGATGCAGGATGAGTTGAGACAACAACGCGCTCAGTTGGCTCAACATCGCGATATGATAGCCCGGCAACAAGAATTCATGAGGCAACAACAAGAATCCATATCCGCTCGCACACACAAATGAATGTAAGTTCATTTCCATACTTCATACAATTAGTGATATGAGTAAGAGTAAGATGCTTTCAAATTGATTATGTGCAATTATTCCACAGAGTATATGTCTGCTGCTTTTGGAAAACCCTTCAATCTTCCAATTTCGGCTCTAGTCTTTCCTACATTTATGACCGCACCATCTATGGTACTATATTTTCCAAAGATTGTTCTATTATAAAAAATATGATATTCTTGTTCTTGTATGTTGTTGTAATGCACTATATGTGTGTGCATGTGTATATTTACATCCAATTGCTAAAAATGCATGAAACCTATATTATAATAGAAATTAGTGGTCAAAGTTTAGTTGTAAAATAGTTCATCATATTTACAAGATGTTAAGTTGGGTACAAGTTTTACGCAAAACCACTATACTGTTCGACAACATGTAGATTCAATCTTGGCTTCCAAACCCGAAAATATATGAATTCTATATGGAAAACTATAGAGCTCATTTCACTTTCGTTGTGTGCTGTCTGTCAAAGTGGAGATGTAATATCTTCAACTTGCTGTACTACTCGTGCATTGTATGCTTATTAGAAGATCCATTTGTCTGGGCAATTGCACAGAAGATGGTGAGTTGCAAACTTGTTGTACTACTCGTGTCATTTGATATGACTTGTGTGTGCATGTGTATATTTACATCCAATTACTAAAAATGCATTAAACCTATATTATAATAGAAACACATCGTCCATGTTCTTTACATGTTGTAGAGCAATATGTAGAACTATCTGCACTGGTAAAGTACAGATAGTAGTTTGCTTCTTTCTCAATTCAGATCAATAAAAAGTAGGCCTTTATGCTGTTAAGCCTCTGGGAAGGACACGTTTTTGGACATCTCTGTGTTATCCATGTGCTTTATAGCTCTGGAGTACATAATATCATCTGATGGCCTATGAGTCCCTTTAGACCTTGATGGGGTGGCTTTGTCTCTTTAGCTTTGTATTGATGGTATAGCAAGCAGGAACTGGACTATGAAGTGGTGCCCGAGAATGTACACTTGGAGGCTTTATATTGCTTTGCTAATTAGTTCGACAGTGAGTAACAACTAGAGTTTCGTTGTCCTATCATATTGTCACAACTGCTTGCTCTTTTGTTAAGTTTATATGTGTTATACCCTTTTTTTTCCTGAAAGACAAAGCATCTCTGCACTTGCGTGCATTCTTGGGTGTTTTGTTTGCGGATGTTCTCTCTAGAAATGGCTACTCGTAGCTTCCTTGTACAATAAGGGCTTGCCTTGATCCACCGACTAGACTGAATTGAGCTTCTGCTTCCATGTATTTGGTTCATTTGTTTACAATGCCTTCATAAAGATGTCACAGCAGAAATTGCTATTTCTAGATTGTTTAGTCAAATGCTTACACTAACTATTTCTCTCCTTATATGTTGTAGGGGACGGATGGCTCATTGCAGAGCTCGATTAGGAGGTGATGGGTCACAAAATCTTTGGCGACAATAGTATACCAACTCCAAAGTGAATGAGCAATTTGATGATGTCCTAAACTTAGGTGGAGGCTCTAGTTAGTTTTTTTCATTAGTAATTTGTTGGATGGATAGTTCGATCGTGGTGCCTTTGAATTAAGAAGTCAAGATGGAGGCAAAACTCACAAGTATATGGTGCTGTTTTGTCGATATGAGTTCGGTTGGACTGAGTTTTGGAGATGTTTCCGAAAGGTGGTGATTTTCCGAGTTTGTGATGAAGTCCGGTTATATCTGTTTATGTAATGTCGGATTGCATGTATGTTTGTTCGTTTGTGCATTTATGCTATCTTGTTTGTGATATGGATCAATAGAATTCTGGTTACTACATATTATGATCTGGTTCGTATATGATGTGGTTTGTATGGACCAAATAAATTCAGGATTTTTATTTTTTGGTCGCACCGGCTATTTTAAATCGGTCCAAGTATAGACTGCCGAAAAAAGGCACACTATTTTTGTCAATCAGACTGTAGACCGATGAAAATGTGAACTATATTTTAAATCGACTAAATTTCAGGCCGATTTAAAATGTGAATCGTATTTTAAATCGGCTCAATTTTAGGCCGACGAAAATATCCATGACCCACGTCAGCTCAAGGCCGTCAGGTCGTGACGCACTATATTTTCGTCGGCTATATGAGGCCGACGAAAATGTACTGATTTTCGTCGGTCGCCGACGAAAATGGACTTATTTTCGTCGGTTTGTTGTCGTCGGCCAATTTTCGTCGGTCGGCCGACGAAAACAACTATTTTCGTCGGTTTTAGGCTTATTTTTGACGGTTCTTGGCCGACGAAAAAATATCGGTTTACTGTAGTGTTTCATGGCATACTACTCGATGGGTCATGCCCTCATGCAATTGGACGTGGTTGAGGGCGAGGCCTAGGCCGACTCTCGAGGGCTAAGTGAGGCTTGAGCCGCTCGAGGGAGGTTGCTAGGTGCTCAGGCCGCATGAGGATGGTTCAACGAGTAGATATGGATGGGAGGAGGGTTGACATGAGATTCCTTGTGGCACATGTCGTGCGATTGATGATCCTCGCAGGTGAATAAGCGATTCAATTGCAGCGCTCTCGGATATGAGCACGCTTGTATCATCCGACACTTCAACGTAGTAATAACTTAAATTGAAACTAGTTGGTATACTTGATGCGGTTACTTGTTCATGATTGTATTTGCTCTCTTAAATGTTTAAATTCAGCTCTCACTTTAGCAATAGGTGATGTACATAACTGCTATAAAATTTGTAAATTGAGTAGTTGAATGTGAAAATGAACCAAAGTTAAGCTTTTATGCACTTTTACCTTAAGCTTATCCCTTGCTACATCCAAATGCATATTCCTTCGAGTCGGTCATATATGGACCACGGGTAAGTCTTCTGAGTACCTTCGTACTCATGCTTCGCTTTGTGGTTTTCAGTGAGGACCTGACGGTGTGAGTTCTGCTGCATCTTGCTTCTCGGTGGTCTCAAAGGGCACCGAGTAAAAGCTAGCTCAACGATGTAAATGCCCTAAGTGTTCAAGGGCGGACACTTCCTGAGATATCGACTTTTGGGTTGAATTTAGTGGTTGTTCATTTATTTTGTTGTAAAGTTAACTTTAAAACTTGTTATGGCTATGTTTAATTACTTGGCTACTTCCGTTGTTGAACCTCGTTGTATCACCGTGCTTAACTCCTGTCTGTGATGTTATTGCTATCCATGTCGTTGTTTATGTTGTGGTTGTAGTTGTGATATATTTGTTTAGTTAATTGTTTTCTTCTATCTGCTGAGTGGATGTCCGTACTTCTAGAGGCGTTATGCCGAAATTTTATAGATTTTCTGAGTCAAGGTAGGATCTTGCGATTTGTCTGTTTGTGGGTCTTTATCTATTGTTGTTAGTTCTTGCCTTGTGTGGTTGTCTAGTTTGTCTTTGTGCCTTAGGTTGTAGTTGTTTTGTTGTGCTTCCGCGTTGCGTGTCTGGTCGTAAAGTTTTGGGTTCGTTGCCCCCTTTATGCGAATTGAATTGATATGGCAATGGAAACCAGTATGCGGGGCGATCCTGGGTGAGTTTCGAGTCGCATACCGGGGGAATACCGGGATTGTTGTCGAGTTATTTGAATGGGATCATTGTTGTCCTAATTGGGCTTGGGTGTTAGCACTGTGAACACCATCGGTGATCCGTTGCTAGCCTCCAAATCCGATGAGAGTGACCGGGCATTCGAATAACCCGAGGACGGTCTGGGCGGCTCCTCACAACTACAAATTAAGATAATTAAATATACATATGTGCTTATCAAATAAAGGGTGTGAAATATGATAGGATATATACACAGAGCCAGTGCAACCTAAACTTTCTTCGCGACATATCCAAATTATGTAGTGCAAAATTAAAGGGGTTTGAAGGAATGCTCACATTTTCAAGAAAACCACAAATTCTACAAAATAAGGGGAAATCTCCTCCAGCTTGGCTTCAAATTTACCCTCTTAACACCCACCCTTGAGGATTTCAATTTTTCTCACCCAAATATTGCTTCCAACCACAGAATATGAGTTGTTTTCTCAGGTGGCGGCAGAGAAAATCTCCTCTTAAAAGCAGAGGAGATCGAGTTCAGAACGAGTGGTATAAATAACCTAACGAGGCACATCAGAATCGATTCTTACTTACAAAGCAATATTGATGTTCATTCTCATCACTGTCGGTTTCCAAATAAGAAGCAATAGTGATATGATCATGCACATGACAATCGGTTCTTACAGGAGAAGCGATAGTGATCTGCATGAACATCACTTTCGCCTCCTTATTAAGAATTGATTGTGATGTGCATGTTCACATCACAATCGGTTCTTATGTAAAAAGCGATAGTGATGATCATACACATCACTATCGCTTCTCATATAAGAACCGATTGTAATATGCCCAGTGCTATATCACAGTCGCTTCTAACCTTAGAACTAATAGTGATTATTTTTACTACCCCTCCTAAGTCATCTTACACAATCATTTTTTCTTAAAAATTTAAGAACCGACCCAAATGAAGCGATAATGATGTACCATTCTGTAGTAGTGAACACCACGCTAGTGAGAGTCTTGACAAGTGCTTTGGTCGTTTTATGAAGATTTTAAGCGGCCTCCGAGCTGTTGGTTGCACATACCCTGACTTGGATAATACTCGATATTTCTTGACTGTACTCGATCTTTGAGTTTGGGAAATGAAGGATACCACCTTCAAGGATACTATCGACTTGTCGACTCTGACTGTTGACGGATGCTCTTCCCAACTCAAGACTCATGAGATCAATGTCGTCTCTTCCAAGATGCCACCGCGAGCTCCAAGGTCCCAAGCTCGAGACACCCGAAGGAGGGATGCCTCCTCGCCCTCGGGGCGCCAAGGTCCTTGCCAGCCTCCTTCGAAGCGGAGGCTGTCGACTCAGGTATGCCATCAGTTCTTCATTTGCACGGCTTCCTTTCTGTCTTTTAGCTTAGTAGCTTTTCCTTGTCGTAGACTCTGAGTGCTCGAGCTCAACCCTTGCCCATCTTGACCATGGCTATTGTCTAGGGTGAGTCTGAGTCCGAGGAGGAGGAAGAAACCTCCTACATGCTGGCACCCCGCTGGCCCTCGAGCCAGGGACGCACCCCTTCGGGCCCTCAAAGCTGGGCCACGGTTGGCGAGTTCGACCAGGGGGTCGACGACCCGGCCACAGACTAGACTTTGCCCGCGATCGATGAATACGACGCCGGTGATGCTGGAGGCGCCGGAGTCGACCTTTCCCCTTCAAAAACCACCGCAGAAGACGACACTCAAGATCCCCCAGCTACGGTGGCTGAGGCCATCCAAGCAGCGCCTGCCATGGCCGTCCCGGCCATGGAGGTCGGGGCGACCCCGGCCACAGAGGTCGACCGCGATCTGGCTAAGACTAGCGCGGAAGACCTTGATGAAGTCCCGATCAAGGCCTTCACGGGATAGGGAACAAGAGACGCTCCGACCGCGGAGGACGAGGCCAATCCGGTTAGCCGGGACCCGAGCAGGGAGTTGAGCCCCGAGGAGGAGGCCCGAGACGAGGTTGCCCCCGGCGGAGCGCCCGAAGGTCTTTGCCCAGGCAACCCAACGGTGGCAGAGGACAACACTGCGCTAGGGTCATCGGGCAGCAGGCCCGTTGAGCACCCCCGCGCACAGTTCGAGGGCCGGCTTAGCCAGGTACAAAGCTTCCTTCTGCCCTTGTCAAATTTTAGCTCGAGTCTCCTTTTCCTTCCTCTTCTGACAAAGATTATGTTCCTATTTCAAACTCCGCAGGCCATCGGTTTCGTCGCCGAAGGGCTGCAAGGTCTTTAGACGCACTATGACACGCTGATGGTCTTTTTTGACCTAGTGGAGGAGCGGGAGGTGCAACGATTCAAGCTCATGGAGACCTTGGAGGTTGAGCAAGAGGAGGCTGAGCGCAAGGCAGCGGCCCACTCCAGTGTGATCACTGACCTCCACCAGGCGATGAAGGTGCTCGAAGCCACCCACGCATTCGATCTCAAGTAGGCCATTGCCACCGAGCGCGACCACACACACAAAGCCGTGGAAGAGGAGCGCGTGCGATTGACCAAGGCGCTCGAAGCCGAACAAGCCAAGGCAGAGGAGATGGTGAAGGCTGCTGCGGAGCAAGCGGCCGTCCCGACGAAGGCCTCCACCGAACTCGATGCTAAAGTCACCGAGCTCGAGGAAAACCTGGGGCGGGCGACCAAGACAGCGAAGAGCGCCTTGGCCTAGCTCTAGGCTTAACGAGCAAGACTACTAACGCCAGTGATTAAGCCCTTCGTCTCCAAGGTGAGCTATCGACATTAAGGGCTAAGGTCGGTGTAACATCCCAAAATTTGGTTATTTTGAATTTCTGAGAATTTCTGGAATTTATTTGGAATTAATTGAATTTTTGGAAATAAACTCTTCTCTGAAATTAATTTAATAATAGAAAATTTTTAATAAAATATAAATGAAAATATTTTATTTGAGTCCAAAGTCTTTGTAAAGTATTTTTTGAAATTTTTCTAGAATTTTTATGATATGTTTAATGCCTCAAATATTTTAAATGAATTTTTAGAATTATTTTTATTCAGAAATCAATTGAAAATCATGATGAACACCCATTACTGTGTGCGTCACGGCCCGTTCGGCCGGAAACCCTAGAGCCGTTACGCCCGAGCCGCACGATCTTGATCCAAAGATGCGCCTTGTGCCACGTCGCTCGTTTGACAACAGATTGATCAACGACACGTGGGCAGCGAGATTGAGCCTCGGCGGCAGCAAGCGGTTTTGAAGCACCGCCGTCGCGCCATTACTGTCGGAGACACGCTCGTTATTAACGCCGCCGTGATCACCCTTCCGCTTCATCTTCCGGTGCGGCGTATAAATCACTTTCTTCCGCAGCTTTCGAGACCTTTCACGCCTTCCGAGGATCGCCATAGCTCCCACACGCACTCGCCGTAGTTCCGAAACACATTCCGCCGTTGTTCCGCCGTCTTCGGTCACTCTCCGCCGTGTTGGAGGTCGTCGCCGAGTTCCTCTCGTCGAGCCGCACACGAGAAGCCGTTCCGTGTCACCGTAGAAGCCCCAGAGCGCCATTGACGCCGCCGTCTTCTTCATCTCCGACGAGACCGAGCCGCCGTGACATCACCGTCGAGTCAAGCTTCTACCGCCGTTCGATCCTTAACCGACGCACCAGATACAGCCACGTCGTCGCATCAACAGTGAGTGCCATCTTCAAACATTGGCCGTTAGATTTTAATCGTGTAGTCTATATTATGCCACGTAGTGTCTTTAATCGTAGCCGTTGAATTAGAGATGAGAGTATAGGATTGGTTCAGTATTGGCCGTGGATCTGTGGACGTAGGGTCAGGATAGCGCCACGTGTCCGGATCGGGATTGCCCACGTGTGCTCAAAACTGTGCTAGATAATGGCCGTCGGATTCATGTTGAATGGTCTAGATTTTTCCACGTGTCACGCATCGAGACTAGCCCTGTAGCCGATCACAGTGCGTAGAATAGATTTAATCAGAGCCGTTGAAATTTAAATGAATGCGTGGGATTGCGCCGCGTTCGGACGATTCCGTGCTTGGCGCGTCGTCGCGGAAGCGAGGCGTCGGTCTTTGCCGTTGTTTGTCGACATCACCCGATTCACTTTTAGCCGCATGATTTAGATCCGAGGGTTGATATTGTGCCACGCGTTAGATCTGGATGGACAGAACTAAACCGTCGGTGCAATCTCGGCCATTGATTTCATCGCACGGTTTTGATTGAGACGCGTGGCAAGTGCACGAATCTTGGCGTTTGACCGGGTCAGCCGAGTCGTCATTCGATTTGATCTCCGCCGTTAGATCTTGATCCAATGGTTGAAATTGTGCCACGTGTCAACACCGGAATAACCCAAGCCGAAGCGTCAGGATAGATCCAGCCGTTCATTTTAAATCGGACGGTTGAGATTAAATTGAGCTCTCGGTTGATAGTTCGCCGCCAAGTGTCACGGCCAGATCGTGCCACGTGTCAAAAGCTGACGTCATCAGTGGGGCCCACTTGTCAGTGCCGGCACAGTAGATGCTGACATCAGCAGTGACGTCATGCTGACGTCATAATTCCGATTTTCTTTAGAAAAATAATTCGGCTGAAAATGATTTCGGTGCTGACGTCATTATTAGCCATGCTGACGTCATAAATACCGAATTTTCCGTATAAAAATAAATAAAGAAATTCGGTTTATTCTTTTTTATTTATTTTCAAATTTGAAAAGGCTATAACTTTTGCGTTTTAACTCCGATTTGAGTGATTCCAATTTCTAAAAATTTGTAAAATCAAGATCTATTTATTGGTGAAGTTTATTGAATTTTTAGAGTTGAGTTTGTTCTCTGTAAATTATATTTATTGTGTGTATATTGATTTTGATTAGACGTTGATTTGCCGGAGAGTGTTGAGGGAGGATTTTCAGAGCAAGACTTAGCTTCGGACCAGGACCAACAGCTGTTCGAAGGCAAGTTATGCTTTGACCATGTTGTTCCTAATTTTTGAAATGTATTTTGTTTTAAACTATGCATGCTAATTCAACTAAAAATGGATTTAATTATTTTGGGTGAATTAGCTAATCAACCAAATTGTTTATGCCACCTTGTTATTATTATTTGTATGCCATGATTCCTTTGATAACCTAAGTTTGGTAATATTAGTTGGTTGATAATATTGTGCCAACACGGGAGGCTAGACCGTGAATAGTTGCTTAAGCCTTGTTGCGAATGACAACCCCATCCTCACTCTGCTTGTTTTTGAACACCCACTTGGTCCCAATGACATTATGACCAGATGGGGGCTCTACAAGCTGCCAAACTTTGTTCATCTCAAAGTTTTCCAGTTCCTCATGCATAGCATTAATCCATGATTCATCGCATAATGCATGAGTAACATCCTTTGGCTCAAAAGAGGCAACAAAGGCAGAGTGAAGGCAGAAAGAAGATAAGCCTGATTTTGAGCACGTAACACGCTCAAATAGATCACCAATGATCTACTCAGGTGGATGAGAACGCTGAATGTGTCGTGGAGGACCAGAAGCAGAAGTGGCCTCTACCTGTTGAGGAGAAGAGGTAGGAACAGAGCCACTCGGCTGAAGGAGAGTCTCAAGGCAAAGGCTGATCATCTGAGGTGCGAAATGGAAACAAAGGGCACCTCGGTGAAGAGAGACTAGATCGGGTGGAACACCATCATCTCCATCATCCTCATCCTCTACAAAGATGGTCTCGGAGGGATAAGAAGAGCACGAAATATCGTGGTCTAGCTCTGGGCTAGCTTCATCAAAGGTCACGTCCACGGTCTCTATGATCCTATTAGCATCACAACTCCGGACCCTATAGCTACGAGAGGAAGTCGAATAACCCGTAAAGATACCATCAAAAGAACGAGACTCAAATTTATCTAGGTTACAGGACTTCAAGATAAAACACTTGCAACCAAAAAGCATAAAAATGAGAAACACCGGCTTTAGCCCATACCTCAACTCATAAAAGTACGATGCAAATGTGCTCTCAAGAAAACGCGATTGGAAACATGACAAGCGGTAGCTATAGCCTCAGCCCAAAACTTCCTAGAGTATCAGACTCGTCTAGCATCGTCTGGCCATCTCAACGAGGTCCTATTCTTCCTTTCCACTCGCCATTTTGTGGACGGACGTATGGAGAGGAGAACCGATGCTCTAACCCGAGACTCCACACAGAAACTCTCAAAGTAGGAGTTCTTGAACTCGTGCCATTATCCTTGCATATAGCTCGTAATGCACACAGGGAGCTCAATAGACAACCTACTAACAAATCCTGAAGTAAGAAAAAGTCTCATCCTTCGAGGCCATGAAAAATACCCAAGAATACCTCGAAAAATCATCAACAATGACAAGGACATACCACTTCCTCCCATCGATGCACTCTAGCCGGACCAACAGTGTCCATGTGTAAAAGGCGTCTGGTGCATCGATCATCACTACGGTGGTCGGAGGATGAGAAGCGATAACCATCTTGCCATGTCTTTGGGAGAAACAAACTAAGTCTTTGACCATCTTAAGTTTGGGCAAACCACGAATAAGATCGCGGTTGCTAACTCTGGTCAAATGATCAAAACCAATGTGACCAAGTCTCCTATGCGGAAGGAGAGATCACGGGACTCGAAGCAATCAAACATCGAAGAGATTCTCCGGAAAAGCGAGAAAAATCAGCACTAAATACTCTCCCAAATCTAGAAATCCTCAAACTAACCCTCACGATGAATCAAGGATTCTCAGAGGCATTACTCTTGAAGCTTACCTCGAAAGAGTCATCGATAAGCCGAAAACGAAGCGATTGTATTGCGGTTTACTTACTAAGGCAACATCTTTAAGAATAAAACTTTCATTAATGCAGATGGTACCTTTTGCAATGACCCTACTGAAGACGATCCCCAAAAGTGATCAACTCATCACCGGGGCTCGGACTAGGAAGAGAACCAACGAGAATCTCCGGTCATATGGCGAGAACAACCGAATCAATAATCCAAGCGTCTCCCTTCCCCATCCGATTTAACTGATCAAGTCAAGAAAGGGAGATGACTCGATCTTTGGGAAAAAGTGAAGTCCCGGGAACCCAATCTTGAACCACACGCCGCCTCAGTCTACCGCCCACGAGAAGAAGATCGACTCGAGTGTTTCTTTGATGATCGTGCAACTCTAGTAGATGATCTAGGAGCCAAAAGCTGGGTTGGCCCGCCCGTGGTGCAAAGGCGGACCATCCCAATGAAGTCGCCAAGGTCTCCTACCGAGAAAAACACCTCACGCCGCTGATATCTACCTCAATGGGAAAAACGAGGAATATCAAGAGGACGGTGGGTAGACTGACCACGAACAGCTCCAAGGCTAAAACTCAAAGAAGCAGCATGAAAACCAAGTCTGGATCTTTGTCCAAAACAAAGCGACTCTCTAACTTTGTCTAGAAGCGGTCGTGCCTTAGGAGCACTTTCAGTGCAGGGATGACCTGAATACCCCTAAGAGCATCAACACGCTCACGCCGAGTGATCTTGGCGCTGAAGCGAAATCTACTAAGTGACCATCCTTCTTACAGAAGGTGCATGTGTACTTTGCCTTGTTAGAGGCAGAAGCAACAAGAGAAGCATCCTTCTGGTCAGAAGTCCCGTGGACCACACCAGCAGACCTAAACACAGTGGTACTCACCCTGAGAGCTACCACTATCTCTCCACTCTTGGAGGCACGTACAACTGAAGGCGGATGCGCCCGTGCGTGCTCTAAGTAATCAAATCCTAGACCTTGATTGAATCTGCTAATCTTGGACTGGTCTAGAATGAGATTGAGTTTCTTCTTGCCTCCAACAAATTTCTCGAGAGTGCTCATAAGATACTGACACTCTCGAAAAAGTGAGGCGCATGAAGAGCAAGGGGAAGGAGTAGAAGAAGAACCAGAAGAAGAGGATTGAACAGCGCGTGCATATTTTTCCCTATACCGGCTACCTCAAGTTTGAGAGACTCACAGGGAAGCACAAGAAGCATCTCTAGTTCTACCAACTTTGGGCCTCTAACTTCTTCCTAAGCTCTGCGTGGACCTTATCCACGTCATCCTTAACCCTAACACACAAGAAGCAACAAGTTTGTGATTTAACTAGTAAATCCTTAGCAAGTTGATCACACTTGACATTCAAAGCATCATTGTCAAGTTTTAGTTGCTTCTGACCCTCACATGAGTATTTGGGTCCTTAGAAGCATACATCTCAAGTTCATCATTTCTAGAGGAAAGCTTTCTAAGGTGTGAGCTCATGGCATCAATCTCATCAAGCAATTTAGGGCAATTATTACGGGAAGCATTTGTGTGGGCATGAGAAAAACTAGCATCGGCAGGAATATCAATAACAACAGGACTAGCATTCTTCGACTTCAGATTCTCAAGATCAACAAGCACACTATCATGCAAAGTCCTTAGGTTCTCCAGCTCCACAAGCAAAGCATCACAAAGTGTCTGGTGTCGAGTCTCGGGAGGAACATGATTTAAGTGAAGCTAACTCCCGAGACAATCTATCTACCTCCTTCTCTAACTAAGAACACCTCGACCTAGCCTTAGCACGAAACTTGCCTAATTTACGAAGGCATCATTTAACTTCGTCGTAGGTGGGTACCTCATCCGTGTCAAGATGCTGCTCGGAGTCGCTCACTTTAATGGCGCCTGCCATGAAGCACATGCCGGAGAAGTCGTCGCCGCCTTTCTTCTCTTGCGGATCATCCTCGCCTTCGTCGCTCCATGTCTCCGTGTCGGAGAGGTTGATGTCGTCGAGGGCGGCGAGGACACGGTGGAAGAGCTTCTTGTTCTTGGAGAAGTTCGGTACTTCTTCTCGTCTTGTGGGTTCTAAGCCGGAGGCTTCTTGTTGCAGTTCTTGTCGGTGTAGTCGTTCTTGCCCAAACCGTGACGTCGTTCTTGCCCTTCTCCGCTTGGGGCGGTTAAGCTCGAATGTGGTTGGGGCCACCACACTCGAAGCGGTGATCATGCCACCTCTCTTCCTCTCTCTCACTCTCTTGTAAATATTGGAAAATTTTCGAGCGACAAGAGCAAGCTCATTTTCCGAAATCGTTCGAATTTCATAAACTACGTCGCAAAGAGCGGAGAGAAAATCCGAAAGCAAAGTCACGAGAAAATCCAGAAGAGGACCCAATGGGATTGAAAGACCATGTGGAGGTCTATCCTTGTGTGTGATGAATAATTGACAAGTGTTGAGCTTGGTTTGATTGAAATTGAGTTTGATTTGAATTGGATCTTCAAATTGAAGCAATTTGAGTGTTGGTTGCTTTTCCTAGTGCTCTGCCACGGAAGCGATATGCCGGACCATTGGGCTTAATTATGATTGATTAATGATTGTGGGATAATCATTGAAAATATTTGTGGGCATTGCTATGTGAAAGGTTTTCCTTGTCTTTGATGGTTGCTTGAGGCGCGGTGCTAGGTCATGGTGAGGCGGAGGATGACCGGGACTAGGCGAGGCGTCGGAGGTCCAGGCGGTCGAGATCGCCGGAAGATGACCGGAGGCGAGTCCGGCAAGCCAAGAAGATAAGGAAAGGAGATGATGCTAGCTAGATGCCGTGTGGATCAATGAGGGCCGTCGGATTGCGGTCTAGTTGATAGGTTAGCGGGTCTAGGTAGTGTGCTTTGAAAACCGTGCAAGAAAACCCGGTATGTGTGTGGGTTTTGGGTTAGCCCTTGCATGACTGTGTGAGTGGGTCAATCCTAGCCCTTAGATGAGTGTCCTAGGGTTGAGGGACTCATCCAAGGGTGGTAGGTGGCCCAAGAGTAGTATAAATAGGGGTGGAGGGTGGCCTCCTCCCTTGAAGGTTGAGTTGCTCCTTTGAGTTTTGCCCACATGAAGTGAGGCTTTGTAAACCTTCCACCAGAAATACAAAGAAATTTCTTTACATTATTGTGAATTTAAATTCGCATTTACATTATGTCTTTACTTTGCATAATTTAAATTCAGCATTTACTTTACTTAATTACTTTCGCGCAATTTACATTCATGCAATTTGGATTTGCCTCCTCCTTCTAAATGCTGATCTTGGATGTTTTGAGTGTGTTCCTATGGTTTTACATCTCTTTTGCACTCTTTGATTGAATAGAGATCATCTTTTCTTTCAAGTTCCAATTCTGTCCAGAACTTGTTCTTCGCGCAGCAGTTAGTCTTTGATTTTTGGAAAAATAAAGAAAAATACTTTTTGCGTGATTCTTGTTGGAGATTGTGCGGGACTCCTATATCCATCTGCAGAAAAACTTTGGAGTTCACTGGTTTCATAGTTTGGGTGCCATGAGGTGAAAACCGAGCCCCAAATTTTCTGGTCGAAGTTCCTGACTATCTATGTTCATAGATTTATGATGATTTTTCTACATGGCTTTTTGATCTGAATTTTGGTGGAGAGCTTCACGACTCATCTGCTCATAGGGAGAAAATTTCTTATAATTTTGTGAGCAGCATAAACTCACCAACCTCCTGTTCAAATTTAGATTCTGGAAATATCTGCTTTTGCTTTTCTAAAAGAGACTTTTGTGTTTTGGCTTGATCTCTTTTAGAAAAGAAGTATTTGAATTGATTCCTCTTTCTTTTGGACACTTGACAACTAGGATTGTGATTGAAAAATCCCTCACATATTTTATGGATAATATCCATGTAAGCTAGGGATGCACATAGTTGTCTAGTCGTTCCGGTTTTTGGGTTTTCACAATTTCCTTGCGCGATCTTTTCTCGGTTTTAGTTGGAGTATTTTGGGGGAAAATTTATTTGCGACCATTCACCCCCCCTCTGTTCGCCATCTCGATCCTTCAATTGGTATCAGAGCCGGTTTTGCTCTTCCATAGATCTTGACCGGTCTCGAGAGCCATGGCGACAGACAAGTATTCCACTAAGCCTCCCATTTTTTGTGGTGTCGATTTTCCTTTTTGGAAATCCCGGATGGAGTCATACATCACTGCCGAGGCTTCTGATATGGCGAAGGTGAAGCTCCCATATGAGGTTCTGCCGATGAAAACGTCACGGCACGCAATATGGTGGCGTTGAGGCAAATGCTAAGGCGAGAACATTCTCATCTGAGGACTCGGCCGTAGTGAGTATGATCGGATCTCTCACCGCGATCCGCTCATGAGATTTGGGTGACCCTCGATGCATACCATGAGGGCACTACCCAAATCAAGATCGTGCGGCGAGATCAACACAAGCGTGAGTACAACAAGTTTGAACAACACGCCGGTGAGAGTCTTGACGAGTGTTTTGGTCGATTTACTAAAATTTTGAGCGATCTTGGGCGCTTGGTTGCACATACCACGACTTCGGATAATGCTCGTCATTTCTTGACTGCACTTTTCGATCTTCGTGTTTGGGAAATGAAAGTGACCACCATCAAGGATACTACCGACTTGTCGACCTTGACTCTTGATCGGGCTCTATTCCCGACTCAAGACTCATGAGATCGACGTCGTCTCTCGAAGACGAAATCACGGTCGATGGCCTTGGTCACGATCCCATTGGACCTTCTTTTGATTCTTCTCTTGGGTTTTCCCTCTCGCACTTTGCGAGCTAGCGATGACCAAGCTGGACAAGTTTCGAGAAAGAGCTTGCTCTTTTAGCTCGCAAGTTTTCTCATGCCTACAAGAGGGTGAGAGAGAGGAAGAGGTGGTGGGATCACCGCTTGAATGTGGCGGCCCCAACCACATTGACGAGCTTAACTGCCCCAAAGCGGAGAAGGGCAAAACGACTCGGCGGTTCGGCAAAACGACTACACCGACAAGAACCGCAACAAAAGCCTCCGGTTCATGAGCGGCGCGAGAAGAAGTACCGCAACTTCTCGAAGAACAAGAAGTCTTTCACAGCGTCCTCGCCGCCTCGACAACAT
This sequence comes from Guadua angustifolia, assembly GCA_036346375.1. Lineage (NCBI taxonomy): Eukaryota > Viridiplantae > Streptophyta > Magnoliopsida > Poales > Poaceae > Guadua > Guadua angustifolia. Next base: position 941,891 of record JAYEVE010000810.1, on the reverse strand, counting down.
CAACCTCTCCGACACGGAGACATGGAAGCGACAAGCGAGGATGATCCGCAAGAGAAGAAAGGCGGCGGCGACTTCTCGGCATGTGCTTCATGGCAAACACCAACGACGTCGGCGACTCAAGCTCTCTGATGACTCGGACGAGGTACCTTCCTATGACTAGCTCAATGAAGCTTTTTGCAAATTAGGAAAATTTCATGCTAAAGCTAGAGCTAGGGTTATGGAGCTTGAGAAGGAAGTAGATACCTTGACTCGGGAGTTAGCTTCTCTTAGATCTTCTCCTCCCGAGTCACCGATGATTGTTCCTTGTGTGATGCTTTGCTTGTGGAGCTTGAGAACCTAAGGACCTGCATGATAGTGTGGTTTCTCGATCTTGAGGCTCTTAGGTCAAGGATGCTAGCACATGTTCTATTGATCCTATTCCTATTGATGCTAGTTTTCTTCATAATCACTGGCGCATCTTGTGAAAATTGCCCTAAGCTACTTGCTAAAATTGATGCCATGGGTTGTCACCTTAGGAAGCTTTACGCTAGAAATGATGAACTTGAATTGCATGCTTCTAAGGACCCGATCGGCTCATGTGAGGGTCAGAAGCAACTAAAATTGATAATGAAGCTTTGAATGCCAAGTGTGCGCAACTTGCTAAGGACTTACTAGTTAAGTCGGATAATGATTGCTTTCGTGTATTGGGGTTAAGGATGACGTGGATAAGGTCCACGCAGAGCTTAGGAAGAAGATAAAGGCCCTGTGTTGGTAGAATTAGAAATGCTTCTTGTGCTTCTGTGAGTCTCTCAAATTTGAGGCAGCCGTGTATAGGGAACAATATGCACGTTGCTTCAATCCTCTTCTTCGGCTCTTCTTCTACTCCTTCCCTTGCTCTTCTTGTGCCTCTCTCTTAGGGAGTGTGAGTATCTCATGAGCACTCTTGAGAAATTTGTTGGAGGCAAGAAGAAGCTCAATCTCATTCTAGACCACCAAGGTTAGCAGATTCAATCAAGGTCTAGGATTTGATTACTTGGAGCACGCACGGGCGCATCCGCCTTCAGTTGTACGTGCTTCCAAGAGTGGTGAGATTGTGGTTGCTCCCACGGTGAGCACCACGTGTTTAGGTCTCTTTGGTGTGGTCCATGGGACTTGACGACTGAAGGATGCTTCTCCGGTTATACGCCTCTAACAAGGCAAAGTACATATGCACCTTCAGAAGAAGGATGGTCACCTAGTAGATTTACATTTTTAGACGCGCCAAGATCACCAGGCGTGAGCGTGTTGCTGCACTTAGGGGTATTCGGGGTCATCCCTAGACTCTGAGTGCTCCTAAGGCACGCACTGCTTCTAGACAGGTTAGAGAGTCGCCTGTTTTTGGGCAGCTTCGAGGACTCGGTTTTCATCTCGTTGATCGAGTTTTAGTTCGGAGTTGCTCGTGGTCGATCTTTCCGCCGTCCTCTTGATATTCCTCGTTTTTCCATCGAGGTAGATATCGCGGCGTGAGGTATTTTCGGTAGGAGACTTAGGCGGCCTCGTTGGGATGGTCCGCCTTTGCACCACTAGCGAGCCAAACCAAAGGATGACTCCTAGATCTTCCACTCATACCGCTTCTTCGATCTTGTTAGAGTTGAGCGTCGGAGAGACACTAGAGTCCGCTTCTTCTTTTGTGATTGGTACTTTGAGGCGTCGTATAATTGATGATTGGGTTCCCAAATCTTCACTTTATCGATCTTGAGTCTTCTCTTCGACTTGATCGGGTTAAATCGGATGGGGAAGGAGATGTTTGGATTGTTGACTCGGTTGTTCTCGCCATATGACCGGAGATTCTCGTTGGTTCTCTTCCTAGTCCGAGCCCCTTGATGAGTTGATCACTTTTGGGGATGCTTCTTCAGGTAGAGTCATTGCTAAAGGTACCGTCTGCATTAATGAAAATTTTATTCTTAAGGACGTTGCTTTAGTGAGTAAGCTACAATATAATTTACTTTCTGTTTCTCAGCTTATCGATGACTCTTTCGAGGTAAGCTTTAAGAGCAATGCTTGTAGAATCCTCGATTCATCAGGAGGATTAGTTTGCGGGATTTCTAGATTTGGGAGAGTCTTTCGTGCTGATTTTTCTGTTTCTTCTGGAGACTCTCTTCGGTGTTTGATTGCTTCTGAGTCCCGTGATCTCTCCTTCTGGCATAGGAGACTTGGTCACATTGGTTTTGATCATTTGACGAGTTAGCGGTACCGATCTTATTAAGTGGTTTGCCCAAACTCAAGATGGTCAAAGACTTAGTTTGCTCTCCCCGCCGACATGGCAAGATGGTTCTCGCTTCTCATCCTCCGATCCACCGTAGTGATGGTGATGCACCAGACAGCTTTACACATGGACCTTGTTGGTCGGCTAGAGTCTTGATCGGCAGGAGGAAGTGGTATGTCCTTGTCATTGTTGATGATTTTTCGAGATATTCTTGGGTATTTTTCATGGCCTCGAAGGATGAGACTTTTCTCACTTGAGGATTTGTTAGTAGGTTGTCTATTGAGCTCCCGGTGCATTATGAGCTATCTGCAGATGATAATGGCACGAGTTCAAGAACTCCTACTTTGAGAGTTTTGTGTGGAGTGCAGGTTAGAGCATCGTTCTCCTCTCCATCGTCCCTCAAAGAAATGGCGAGTGGAAAGGAAGAATAGGACCTGGTTGAGATGGCTAGGACGATGCTAGATGAGTCTGAGACTCCTAGGAAGTTTTGAAATGAGGCTATAGCTCTTGCTTGTCATGTTTCCAATCGCGTTTTCTTGAGAGCACATTTGCATCGCACTTCTTATGAGTTGAGGTATGGGCGAAAGCCGGTGTTTCTCATTTTCGCGTTTTGGTTGCAAGTGTTTCATCTTGAAGTCCGTAACCTAGATAAGTTTGAGTCTCGCTTCTTCGATGGTATTTTTACGGGTTACTCGACTTCTTCTCGTAGCTATAGGGTCAGGTTGTGATGCGAATAGGATCATAGAGACCGTGGCGTGACCTTTGATGAGGCTAGCCAGTGCTAGACCCGATATTTCAGAGCTCTTCTTATCCCTCCGAGACCATCTTTGTAGAGGATGAGGATGATGGAGATGATGGTGTTCCACGATCCAGCCTCCTCTTCACGAGGTGCCTCTGTTTCCATTTACGCACCTCGGAAGATCAGCCTTTGCCTTGAGACTCTCCTTCACGAAAGTGGCTTTGTTCCTACCTCTTCTCCTCAAGAGGTAGAGGCCACTCGCTTACGGTCCTCCACGTCACATTCAGCGTTCTCATCCACCGAGTAGATTATTGGTGATCTGTTTGAGCGTGTGGCGCGCTCAAAATCAGGCTTATCTTCTTCTGCCTTCACTCTGCCTTTGTTGCCTCTTTTGAGCCAAAGATGTTACTCATGCATTATCCGATGAATCATGGATTAATGCTATGCATGAGGAACTGGAAAACTTTGAGAGGAATAAAGTTTGGCAGCTTGTAGAGCCCCATCCGTCATAATGTCATTGGGACCAAGTGGGTGTTCAAAAACAAGCAGAGTGAGGATGGGGTTGTCGTTACAAACAAGGCTAGGCTAGTTGCACAGGGCTTCACTCGGGTTGAGGGTCTTGACTTTGAGGAGACCTTTGCCCTGTAGCTAGACTAGAGGCGATTAGAATCCTCGCTTGCATTCTCTCAGATCCCAAGGCTTCAAGCTTTATCAAATGGATGTCAAGAGTGCATTTCCCAATGGCTTCATTGAGGAAGAGGTGTATGTCAAGCAACCTCCGAGTTTGAGAACCCCAAATACCGAACCATGTCTACAAGCTTTCCAAAGCCTTGTATGGACTTATGTAGGCCCCTAGAGCTTGGTATGAGAGGCTTAAGTCCTATCTTCTCACCATGGTTTCAAAATGGGTATAGTAGACAAAACTCTATTCATCGACACACGTGATTCTCTTTTTCTTCTCGTCCCATTTATGTGGGCGATATTATCTTTGGTGGTTCATCTCAGTCTCTTGTGTCTCATTTTTCTGAGGTGATGAGCACAGAATTTGAGATGAGTATGATGGGTGAGTTGAGCTACTTTCTTGGCTTCCAAATCAAGCGAGACTCGGGAGGTACTTTCCCGCACCAAGGTAAGTACACTCGGGACCTTCTGAGACGGTTTGATATATCGATGGAAAGCCCGTGATGACTCCTATGGCCACCTGCTGTCCTCGAGCCCGATGAGGATGGTGAGCCTCTTGATCAAAAGGAGTTTGAGCATGATTGGCTCTCTCTTGTATCTTCTTGCCTCATGCGGACATACACTTTGCTGTGTGTATGTGCGCTCGATTTCAGGCTTCTCCTCGCGTCTCTCATCGCCAGGCGGTGAAGCGCATCTTCAGGTACCTTCGAGCTACCATTGATTATGGTATTTGGTACTCTTCTTCTTCTTGTCTATCTCTTAGAGCCTTTTCTGATGCAGACTTTGCTGGCTGTAGGATAGATAGGAAGAGCACTTCTGGCACTTGCCAATTCATTGGCACTTCTCTTGTTTCTTGGTCATCTAAGAAGCAGTCCGAGTCGCCTGATCCACCGAGGCGAGTATGTTGTTGCAGCCGATTCTTTGTAGCAGTGCTCTGGATGAGATCGACCTTGCGGGACTTTGGGTTAGAGATAGAGAGTGTTCCACTTTTCTGTGATAACACTTCTGCTATTTGCATTGCCAAGAACCCAGTGCAGCACTCCCGGACCAAGCACATTGATATTAGATATCACTTCCTTAGAGACCATGTGGAGAAAGGAGACATAGTGCTTGGCCAGTGGAGAGTGACCACCGGTTGGCGATATCTTTACCAAGCCTTTGGATAGCTCTAGGTTTGTTGCCTTGAGGAGTGAGCTTGGTGTCGTGTGTCCTTACGGCTTATTGTGAGGGGAGCTAGTTTGTACTTTATGTATTATATGTATATATTTTCTTCGAGCTTTTCCCTTCTTTTGTCTTGTTACGGGTGCTATGGGTTTTATTTTCTAGAGTTCTGAGTTCACTTCACCTAGACTTCGGCATGCCTCGGCATGGACCTCTCATCTTATGCTTTAGGATGCTATTCTCTTCTTCTTCTCGGTTGAGCTCACTCACAGTCTTGTAGGTCTAGCAGTGTTGGGCCCCTGGTAGGCAGTGCTCATGTTTGCTCTGAAATTTGAGTTTGAGAGCTAGCTTTCCTTTGTCGATCATTGGGGAAGATGAGAGCGAGTTTGAGCCTAGTGTTCTCTACTATCTTTTCTATACTCTATAGTCACCCGGTTTGTAGTTTCTTGACTTCTTCCCTCCATTCGTGTTTCGGCTTTAATTGAGTTCTTTTCGACCTTTCTTGAGCTTAATCTTGCTAATAACTCAATTTGAACCAGATTTGTGCTTAAAATGGAATCACATGTTGAGGGGGAGTTTAAGAATCTGTCTCATGCATTGCATATAGACTTGATTTTTCATTTTATGAGCTTTGTCTATTATGCAATTGACTCAATCTTCATGTAATGCACCTTGCTACATCTTTTGAAGAAAATCACTAGCTTCGGGTTGTCCAAGTTCATCCATCATGCTAAGCTTGTTAAAATTTGAAAATTGAAAGTTTTAAGCTGAAAAACTTGATGAAACATGTTGCTTTTTCTTGCTAAGTTTCGTCTCTAGAGGTATTTACCATGATTTGTGAAATTTTGGAGTTCTCTAGAGTCCCTATAGCAACTTGGGTGAAACTAGCTTGATCCATACTTGAGTCCTTCCAATTGCTCATATGTGCTAAAATGAAAACAAAATTGACTCTTTTGTGCAAAATTGATCTCAACACTTTGCATTCACGAGGCGCTCCCATTGCACTTGGGATGAACTTGGAATGCATCGTGTATGACCAAGACCATCCTCTTAAGAGTTCTTCTTGAGATGGTCGAAGATGGCATGAGTCAATTACTCTTGAAAAATGCAAATAAACAAAAAACATATGTGGGTAAAGAATGCAAATTATGTCAAACATTTGCACCCGCTATGTCTTTTCAAATACTAAGGCAAAAGTCGCATTATATGGAAAATGAGCTCGAAGGACCTTGTATGCACTTCTAGATTTCCCAAAGTGTTGAGTAGGTTGAACTCTAGGTTTTCCATTTGATCCTATGAGTGGTGGTTGCTTCTAGTTTTGAAACTTTTGCTAAGTTTTGCACTTGTTCCAATCTTGTTAAAATAAAATCTTATAAACAAAGCTTGTGAGCAAAATGAATTTGTTCTTGGAGACATCTAAGTTTAGTCATTTTCTAAATTGATTAGCTTGGTGTCATATCTTGTCATTATGATCAGTTGGATAATCTTCAAAGCTCCTTAGGTTGCATCTCATGCATACATATTCAAGGGGATAAAAAAAAAAATTTGACTTATTGATGCCTATATTGCCAAAAGGGAGAAAATGTAGAAAAGGCATCTTCAAAGAAAAATTCTCATTCACTTTGGTTCTTATGATCTTTGTGACAATTGCAAATTTTATGATCATAAGCATATTCGAGTGTTCCTTGTGAGTTTTATTGGATATTTTAGAGCTTTTATGGAAAACTTGTTCTTTCTTTTGTTTTGCTCTAAAAATCTTTCTAGCCAACTTGGTCATGATATTATTTCCTTCTCTCTGGACCGAGTTTGGTTTTGCATTCAAATTGCTTTCTTCTTCTCCTTCAAACTCAAACTTATGCCTTTTCATGTGTTTGTCAATATACTCATCAAGGGGGAGATTGAAAGGCCATGTGGAGGTCTATCCTTGTGTGTGATGAATAATTGACAAGTGTTGAGCTTGGTTTGATTCGAAATTGAGTTTGATTTGAATTGGATCTTCAAATTGAAGCAATTTGAGTGTTGGTTGCTTTTCCTAGTGCTACTAGGCACAGAGGCGATAGCCGGACCATTGGGCGCAATTATGATTGATTAATGATTGTGGGATAATCATTGAAAATATTTGTGGGCATTGCTATGTGAAAGGTTTTTCCTTGTCTTTGATGGTTGCAGGGCGACGGTGCTAGGTCATGGTGAGGCGGAGGATGGCCGGGACTAGGCGAGGCGTCGGAGGTCGAGACGGTCGGGAGATCGCGGAAGATGACCGGAGGCGGAGTCCGGGCAAGCCAAGAAGATAAGGAAAGGAGATGATGCTAGCTAGATGCCGCGTGGATCAATGAGGGCCGTCGGATTGCGGTCTAGTTGATAGGTTAGCGGGTCTAGGTAGTGTGCTTTGAAAACCGTGCAAGAAAACCCGGTATGTGTGTGGGTTTTGGGTTAGCCCTTGCATGGCTGTGTGAGTGGGTCAATCCTAGCCCTTAGATGAGTGTCCTAGGGTTGAGGGACTCATCCAAGGGTGGTAGGTGGCCCAAGAGTAGTATAAATAGGGGTGGAGGGGTGGCCTCCTCCCCTTGAAGGTTTGAGTTGCTCCTTTGAGCTTTGCCCACATGAAGTGAGGCTTTGTAAACCTTCCACCAGAAATACAAAGAAATTTCTTTACATTATTGTGAATTTAAATTCGCATTTACATTATGTCTTTACTTTGCATAATTTAAATTCAGCATTTACTTTACTTAATTACTTTCCATAATTTACATTCATGTAATTTGGATTTGCCTCCTCCTTCTAAATGCTGATCTTGGATGTTTTGAGTGTGTTCCTATGGTTTTACATCTCTTTTGCACTCTTTGATTGAATAGAGATCATCTTTTCTTTCAAGTTCCAATTCTGTCCAGAACTTGTTCTTCGCGCAGCAGTTAGTCTTTGATTTTTGGAAAAATAAAGAAAAATACTTTTTGCGTGATTCTTGTTGGAGATTGTGCGGGACTCCTATATCCATCTGCAGAAAAACTTTGGAGTTCACTGGTTTCATAGTTTGGGTGCCATGAGGTGAAAACCGAGCCCCAAATTTTCTGGTTGAAGTTCCTGACTATCTATGTTCATAGATTTATGATGATTTTTCTACATGGCTTTTTGATCTAAATTTTGGTGGAGAGCTTCACGACTTATCTTCTAATAGGGAGAAAATTTCTTATAATTTTGTGAGCAGCAGAAACCCACCAACCTCCTGTTCAAATTTAGATTCTGAAAATATCTGCTTTTGCTTTTCTAAAAGAGACTTTTGTGTTTTGGCTTGATCTCTTTTAGAAAAGAAGTATTTGAATAGATTCCTCTTTCTTTTGGACACTTGACAACCAGGATTGTGATTGAAAAATCCCTCACATATTTTATGGATAATATCCATGTAAGCTAGGGATGCACATAGTTGTCTAGTCGTTCGGTTTTTATGGTTTTCACAATTTCTTATGCGATCTTTTCTCGGTTTTAGTTGGAGTATTTTGGGGGAAAATTTATTTGCGACCATTCACCCCCCCTCTGTTCGCCATCTCGATCCTTTAGGGATCGGTGACCAAAGCCATCGACTGAGATTTCGTCTTCCGAGAGACGACATCAATCTCATGAGTCTTAAGGCGGGAATAAAGCCCGCCAAGAGTCGAGTCGACAGATCGCTGGTGTCCTTGATGGTGGTCACCTTCATTTCCCAAACCCGAAGGTCGAGTGCGGTCAAGAAATGCCGAGCATTGTCCGAGTCAGGGTATATACAACCGACTGCTCGGAGGTCGCTCAAAATCTTGGTAAACCGACCAAAGCACTCATCGAGACTCTCACCAGCGCGTTGTTCAAATTTGTTGTACTCGCGCTTGAACTGGTCCTGCCTCACGGTCTTGATTTGAGTAGTGCCCTCATGGTAAGCATCGAGGGTTACCCAAATCTCGTGGGCGGAGCGAAGGTGAGAAATCCTGTCGTACTCACTGCGGCTAAGGCCCTGTATAAGGATGTTCCTAGCCTTAGCGTTTGCCTCAACGTCAGCCATATTTCCGGCCATGACGTCCTCATCGGCAGGAACCTCATATGGGAGCTTCACCTTCTGCCATATCAGGAAGCCCTGGGCAGTGATGTACGACTCCATTCGGGACTTCCAAAAAGGAAAATCAACTCCATTGAAAATGGGAGGCTTGGTGGAGTATTTGTCCGTCACCATGGCTCTTGAGACCGGTCAAGATCTATGGAAGAGCAAAACCGGCTCTGATACCAATTGAAGGATCGAGATGGCGAACAGAGGGGGGTGAATGGTCGCAACTAAATTTTCCCCAAAATACTCCAACTAAACTCTTGAAAAGATCGCGCAAAGGAAATCGTGAAAAACCCGAACAACTAGACAACTATGTGTACCCCTAGCATGCATGGATGAGTTCCATAGAATATGTGGGGATTTTTCAATCACAATCCTGGTTGTCAAGTGTCCAAAGAAAAGAGGAATCAATTCAAATACTTCTTTTCTAAAAGAGATCAAGCCAAGACACAAAAGTCTCTTTTAGAAAAGCAAAAGCAGATATTTCCAGAATCTGTCTTTAATTTGAACAGGAGGTTGATGGGTTTCTGCTGCTCACAAAATTATGAGAACTTTTCTCCCTATGAGAAGATGAGTCATGAAGCTCTCCACCAAATGTTAGATCAAAAAGCCAAGTAGAAAAATCATCATAAATCTATGAACACAGACAGTTAGGAACTTCGGGCAGAAAATTTGGGGCTCGGTTTTCACCTCATAGCACCCAAACGGTGCAACAAGTGAACTCCAAAATTTTTCTACAGATGTATATGGTAGTTCCGCACAATATCCAACAAGAATCACGCAGAAAGAATTTTTCTATATTTTTCTAAAAATCAAACACGAACTACTGCGCAAAGAACAAGCTCTGGACAGAATTGGAACTTTAAAGAAAAGGTGATCTCTACTCAATCAAAGAGTGTAAAAGAGATGTAAAACCATATGAACACACTCAAAACATCCAAGATCAGCATTTAGAAGGAGGGGAGGCAAATCCAAATTGCATGAATGTAAGTTGCGGGAAAGTAAATGCTTAACGTAAATGCTGAATTTAAATTGCACAAAGTAAAGACATAATGTAAATGCGGAATTTAAATTCACAATAATGTAAAGAAATTTCTTTGTATTTCTGGTGGGAAGGTTTACAAAAACTCACTTCATGTGGGCAAAGCTCAAAGGAGCAACTCGAACCTTCAAGGGGTGGAGGCTACCCCTCCACCCCTATTTATACTACTCTTGGGCCACCTACCACCCTTGGATGAGTCCCTCAACCCTAGGACACTCATCTAAGGGCTAGGATTGACCCACTCACACAGCCATGCAGGGCTAACCCAAAACCCACACACATATTGGGTTTTCTTGACGGTTTTCAAGCATACTACCTAGACCCGCTAACCTATCAACTAGACCGCAATCCGACGGCCCTCATTGATCCACGCGCATCTAGCTAGCATCATCTCCTTTCCTTGTCTTCTTGACTTGTCCGGACTCCGCCTCGGATCATCTTCCGCGATCTCCCGACCGTCTCGACCTCCGACGCTCCTCGCCTAGTCCCGGTCATCCTCCGCCTCACCATGACCTAGCACCGTCGCCTGCAACCATCAAAGACAAGGAAAACCTTTCACATAGCAATGCCCACAAATATTTTCAATGATTATCCCACAATCATTAATCGATCATAATTGCGCCCAATGATCCGGTTACTCTTCTGTGCCCAGTAGCACTAGGAAAAGCAACCAACACTCAAATTGCTTCAATTTGAAGATCCAATTCAAATCAAACTCAATTTCAAATCAAACCAAGCTCAACTCTTGTCAATTACTCATCACACACAAGGATAGACCTCCACATGGTCTTTCAATCTCCCCCTTGATGAGTATATTGACAAACACCCGAAAAGGCATAAATTTGAGTTTGAAGGAGAAGAAGAGAGCAATTTGAATGCAAAGCCAAACTCGGTCCAGAGAGACGGAAATAATATCATGACCAAGTTGGCTAGAAAGATTTGTAGAGCAATAAAAAAGAAAGAGCAAGTTTTCCACAAAAGCTCTAAAATATCCAATAAAACTCACAAGGAACACTCGAATATGCTTATGATCATAAAAATTTGCAATTGTCACAAAGATTATAAGAACCAAGGTGGATTAGAATTTTTCCTTTGAAGATGCCTTTTCTACATTTTCTCCCCCTTTTGGCACTATAGGCATCAAGAAGTCATTTTTTATTTTATCCCCCTTTGAATATGTATGCATGAGATGCAACCTAAGGAGCTTTGAAGATTATCCAACTGATCATAATGACAAGATATGACACCAAGCTAATCAATTTAGAAAATGACTAAACTAGGATGTCTTCAAGAACAAATTCATTTTGCTCACAAGCTTTGTGTACAAGATTTTATTTTAGCAAGATTTGAACAAGTGCAAAACTTAGCAAAAGTTTCAAAACTAGAAGCAAACACCACTCATAGCATCAAATGGAAAACCTAGAGTTCAACCTACTCAACACTTTGGGGAATCGAAGTGCATACAAGGTCCTTCGAGCTCATTTTTCATATAATGCAAATTTTGCCTTAGTATTTGAAAAGACATAGCGGGTGCAAATGTTTGACATAATTTGCATTCTTTACCCACATATGTTTTATTGTTTATTTGCATTTTTCAAGAGTAATTGACTCATGCCATCTTCGACCATCTCAAGAAGAACTCTTAAGAGGATGGTCTTGGTCATACACGATGCATTCCAAGTTCATCCCAAGTGCAATGGGAGGCAGTCTCGTGAATGCAAAGTGTTGAGATCAATTTTGCACAAAAGAGTCAATTTTTGTTTTCATTTTAGCACATATGAGCAATTTGAAGGACTCAAGTATGAATCAAACTAGTTTCACCCAAGTTGCTATAGGGACTCTAGAGAACTCCAAAATTTCACAAATCATGGTAAATACCTCTAGAGACGAAACTTAGCAAGAAAAAGCAACATGTTTCATCAAGTTTTTCAGTTAAAACTTTCAATTTTCAAATTTTAACAAGCTTAGCATGATGGATGAACTTGGACAACTCGAAGCTAGTGATTTTCTTCAAAAGATGTAGCAAGGTGCATTACATGAAGATTGAGTCAATTGCATAATAGACAAAGCTCATAAAACAAAAGAAAATGCAGTCTATATGCAATGCATACACAGATTCCCAAACTCCCCCTCAACATGTGAATCAATTTTAAGTACAAATTTGGTTCAAATTGAGTTATTAGCAGAATTAGGCAAATGAGAAACTCAAGAACTCAATCGAAGCCAAAAATATAGAAATGAGGAGAGAAAGATTGAGAAACTGCAAACTGGGTGACTATAGAGTATAGAAAAGATAGCAGAGAACACTAGGCTCAAACTCGCTCTCATCTTCCCCAATGGCTAGGGGTGCAAACGGATCGGATACGGACGGATTTCGCTCATTCCGTATCCTATTCCAAATTTTTTCTCGGATATAGAATCGGATACGGACAGTGTCGGATTCGAATACAAATACGGATTACTTCGGTCACGAATACGGAGCGAATACAGATCATTCCGGATACGGTTAGTCTCGGTTACGAATAGTTAGTCGGATAATGCGTGAAAGCAGAAACCATATATGTCGCGCATATTAAATACACAAAACTTTACTAGAACCTTGGAGACATATAAGTGTTTCAAATTCAATAATAGTTGCTTCCCTATATAAGAATAATATACAGCCAAGTATAATTCCAATCAACATATGAACTTATATGATGTAGAATGTTTATGTTTATCGGATCTGTTATCGGATATCTATTGCACTCATTTACACTGATATTTTTCGGATATCTCGGATATGCGGGTATGGATCGGATACGGATCGGATACTTCTCTTCCCATACCTTACCCCATATTTTTTTCGGATAGGCAGATTCGAATCCGGATCGAATCCGGATATAACCGGATATAACCGGATATCATTTTTTCGGATTCGAATCGGATTTTAAACGAATTCGGTCTTCGGTCGGTCGGGAACTATCCGCTCCGTTTGCACCCCTACCAATGACTGACAAAGGAAAGCTAACTCTCAAACTCCAGCCCAGGAGCAAACACAGACCCTGTCTACCCAGGGGGCCGAACACCTGCTAGACCTACAAGACTGTGAGTGAGCTCAACCGAGAAGAAGAAGAGAATAGCATCCTAAAGCATAAGATGAGAGGTCCATGCCGAGGCATGCCAAAAGTCTAGGTGAAGTGAACTCGTAACTCTAGAAAATAAAACCCATAGCACCCAGACAAGACAAAAGAAGGGAAAAAGCTGAAGAAAATATATACATATAATACATAAAGTACAAACCAGCCCCCTCACAATAAGCCGTAAGGACACACGACACCAAGCTCACTCCTCGGGGCAACAAATGAGCTATCCAAAGGCTTGGTAAAGATATCGCCAACCGGTGGTCACTCTCCACAAACCAAGCACTATGTCTCCTTTCTCCACATGGTCTCGAGAAGTGATATCTAATATCAATGTGCTTGGTCCGGAGTGCTTTGACGGGTTCTTGGCAATGCAAATAGCGAAGTGTTATCACGAAAAAGTGGAACACTCTCTATCTCTAACCCAAAGTCCCGCAAGGTCGATCTCATCCAGAGCACTGCTACAAACAATCGGTCAAAAGAAACATACTCGGCCTCGGTGGATCAGGTAACTCGGATCGCTTCTTAGATGACCAAGAAACAAGAGAAGTGCCAACGAATTGACAAGTGCCAGAAGTGCTCTTCCTATCTATCCTACAGCCAGCAAAGTCTGCATCAGAAAAGGCTCTAAGGGATAATCAATGGTAGCTCGAAGGTACCTGAAGATGCGCTTCACCGCCTAGCGATGAGAGACGTGAGGAGAAGCCTGAAATCGAGCGCACATACACACAACAAAGTGTATGTCCGGCCGCGAGGCAGTAAGATACAAGAGGGAGCCAATCATGCTCCGGAACTCCTTTTGATCAACAGGCTCACCATCCTCATCGGGCTCGAGGACAAGAATGGTGGCCATTGAGTCATCACGGGCTTTCCATCGACATATCAAACCGTCTCAGAAGGTCCCGAGTGTACTTACCTTGGTGCAGAAAGTACCCTCCGAGTCCGCTTGATTTGGAAGCCAAGAAAGTAGCTCAACTCACCCATCATACTCATCTCAAATTCTGTGCTCATCACCTCGGAAAAATGAGACACAAGAGGCCGAGATGAGCCACCAAAGATAATATCGCCCACATAAATCTGACGAGAAGGAAATGAGAATCTCGGTGTCCGATGAATAGAGTTTTGTCTACTATACCCATTTTGAAACCATGATGAGAAGATAGGACTTAAGCCTCTCATACCAAGATCTAGGGGCTGCTTAAGTCCATACAAGGCTTTGGAAAGCTTGTAGACATGGTTCGGTATTTGGGGTTCTCAAATCTCGGAGGTTGCTTGACATACACCTCTTCCTCAATGAAGCCATTAAGAAATGCACTCTTGACATCCATTTGATAGAGCTTGAAGCCTTGGGATGCGAGAAAATGCAAGCGGATTCTAATCGCCTCTAGTCTAGCTACGAGGGCAAAGGTCTCCTCAAAGTTAAGACCCTCAACCCGAGTGAAGCCCGTGCAACTAGCCTAGCCTTGTTATGTAATGACAACCCCATCCTCACTGCTTGTTTTTGAACACCCACTTAGTCCCAATGACATTATGACCAGATGGGGGCTCTACAAGCGCCAAACTTTGTTCCTCTCAAAGTTTTTCGGTTCCTCATGCATAGCATTAATCCATGATTCATCGCATAATGCATGAGTAACATCCTTTGGCTCAAAAGAGGCAACAAAGGCAGAGTGAAGGCAGAAGAAGATAAGCCTGATTTTGAGCGCCAGAACACGCTCAAATAGATCACCAATGATCCGCTCGGTGGATGAGAACGCTGAATGTGTCATGGAGGACCGTAGGCAGTGGCCTCTACCTCTTGAGGAGAAGAGGTAGGAATAGAGCCACTCACTGAAGGAGAGTCTCAAGGCAAAGGCCGATCATCCCGAGGTGCGTAAATGGAAACAAGAGGCACCTCGGTGAAGAGGAGATCGGATCGTGGAACACCATCATCTCCATCATCCTCATCCTCTACAAAGATGGTCTCGGAGGGATAAGAAGAGCTCAAATATCGTGTCTAGCTCTGGGCTAGCCTCATCAAAGGTCACGTCACAGGTCTCTATGATCCTATTCGCATCACAACTCCAGACCCTATAGCTACGAGAGGAAGTCGAATAACCCAGAAAGATACCATCAGAAGAACGAGACTCAAATTTATCTAGGTTACGAGACTTCAAGATAAAACACTTGCAACCAAAAACGGAAAATGAGAAACACCGGCTTTCGCCCATACCTCAACTCATAAGAAGTACGATGCAAATGTGCTCTCAAGAAAACGCGATTGGAAACATGACAAGCGGTAGCTATAGCCTCACCCAAAACTTCCTAGGAGTATCAGACTCGCTAGCATCGTCTGGCCATCTCAACCAGGGTCCTATTCTTCCTTTCCACTCGCCATTTTGTGGACGGACGTATGGAGAGGAGAACCGATGCTCTAACCCGGACTCCACACGAAACTCTCAAAGTAGGAGTTCTTGAACTCGTGTCATTATCACTGCAGATAGCTCGTAATGCACACGGAGCTCAATAGACAACCTACTAACAAATCCTGAAGTGAGAAAAGTCTCATCCTTCGAGGCCATGAAAAATACCCAAGAATACCTCGAAAAATCATCAACAATGACAAGGACATACCACTTCCCTCCCATCGATCAAGCACTCTAGCCGACCAACAAAGTCCATGTGTAAAAGCTGCCTGGTGCATCACCATCATCACTACGGTGGTCGGAGGATGAGAAGCGATAACCATCTTGCCATGTCGGCGGGGAGAGCAAACTAAGTCTTTGACCATCTTAAGTTTGGGCAAACCACTTAATAAGATCGCGGTCGCTAACTCGTCAAATGATCAAAACCAATGTGACCAAGTCTCCTATGCCGAAGGAAAGATCACGGACTCGTATAATCAAACATCGAAGAGATTCTCCGGAAGAGCGTAAAAATCAGCACGAAATACTCTCCCAAATCTAGAAATCCTCAACTAACCCTCCCGATGAATCAAGGATTCTACAGGCATTACTCTTGAAGCTTACCTCGAAAGAGTCATCGATAAGTCGAGAAACGTAAAGCGATTGTATTGCGGTTTACTTACTAAGGCAACATCTTTAAGAATAAAACTTTCATTAATGCAGATGGTACCTTTTGCAATGACCCTACTCAAGACGCATCCCCAAAAGTGATCAACTCATCACCGGGGCTCGGACTAGGAAGAGAACCAACGAGAATCTCCGGTCATATGACGAGAACAACCGAATCAACAATCCAAACGTCTCCTTCCCCATCCGATTTAACCCGATCAAGTCAAGAAAGAGGGAGATGACTCAAGATCGGGAAAAAGTGAAGTCACAGGAACCCAATCTCGAACCACACGCCTCCAGAGTACCGACCACGAAGAAGATCGGACTCGAGTGTTTCTTTGATGATCAAGAGTAACTCTAGTAGATGATCTAGGAGCTAAAAGCGGGTTGGCCCGCCGTGGTGCAAAGGCCGACCATCCCAATGAGGTCGCTTAGGTCTCCTACCGAAAAACACCTCACGCCACGATATCTACCTCAATAGGAAAACGAGGAATATCAAGAGGACGGTGGGTAGATCCCGACCACGAACAGCTCGGGGCTAAAACTCAAAGAAGCGAAGATGAAAACCAAGTCTGGATGTCTGTCCAAAAATAGGCGACTCTCTAACTCGTCTAGAAGCGGTCGTGCCTTAGGAGCACTCGAGTCAGGGATGACCACAATACCCCTAAGAGCATCAACACGCTCACGCCGGAGTGATCTTGGCGCTGAAGCGTAAATCTACTAAGTGACCATCCTTCTTCTGAGAAGGTGCATGTGTACTTTGCCTTGTTAGAGGCGTATAAACAAGAGAAGCATCCTTCAGTCAAGTCCCGTGGACCACACCAAGAGACCTAAACACGTGGGTACTCACCACGAGAGCTACCACTATCTCTCCACTCTTGGAGGCACGCATAATCGCGAAGGCGGATCGCCTGCGTGCTCTAAGTAATCAAATCCTAGACCTTGATTGAATCTGCTAATCTTGGACTGGTCTAGAATGAGATTGAGTTTCTTCTTGCCTCCAACAAATTTCTCGAGAGTGCTCATAAGATACTGACACTCTCGGAAAAGTGAGGCGCATGAAGAGCAAGGGGAAGGAGTAGAAGAAGAACCAGAAGAAGAGGACTGAACAGCGCGTGCATATTTTTCCCTATACACGGCTACCTCAAGTTTGAGAGACTCACAGGAAGCACAAGAAGCATCTCTAGTTCTACCAACCTGGGCCTCTAACTTCTTCCTAAGCTCTGCGTGGACCTTATCCACGTCATCCTTAACCCGAACACACAGCAAGCAACAAGTTTGTGATTTAACTAGTAAATCCTTAGCAAGTTGATCACACTTGATATTCAAAGCATCATTGTCAAGTTTTAGTTGCTTACAGCCCTCACATGAGCTGACTGGGTCCTTAGAAGCATACATCTCAAGTTCATCATTTCTAGAGGAAAGCTTTCTAAGGTGTGAGCTCATGGCATCAATCTCATCAAGCAATTTAGGGCAATTATTACGGGAAGCATTTGTGTGGGCATGAGAAAAACTAGCATCAGCAGAAATATCAATAACAACAGGACTAGCATTCTTCGACTTCAGATTCTCAAGATCAACAAGCACACTATCATGCAAAGTCCTTAGGTTCTCCAGCTCCACAAGCAAAGCATCACAAAGTGTACGGCTGTCAGAGTCTCAGGAGGAACATGATTTAAGTGAAGCTAACTCCCGAGACAATCTATCTACCTCCTTCTCTAACTAAGAACACCTCGACCTAGCCTTAGCACGAAACTTGCCTAATTTACAGAAGGCATCATTTAACTCGTCGTAGGTGGGTACCTCATCCGTGTCGCAGTACAGCTCGGAGTCGCTCACTTCAATGGCGCCTGCCATGAAGCACATGCCGGAGAAGTCGTCGCCGCCTTTCTTCTCTTGCGGATCATCCTCGCCTTGCCGCTCCATGTCTCCGTGTCGGAGAGGTTGATGTCGTCGAGGCGGCGAGGACACGGTGGAAGAGCTTCTTGTTCTTGGAGAAGTTGCGGTACTTCTTCTCGTCATGCGGTTCTAAACCGGAGGCTTCTTGTTGCAGTTCTTGTCGGTGTAGTCGTTCTTGCCCAAACCGCGACGCCGTTCTTGCCCTTCTCCACTTAGGCGGTTAAGGTCGAATGTGGTTGGGGCCACCACACTCAAGCGGTGATCATGCCACCTCTCTTCCTCTCTCTCACTCTCTTGTAAATATTGGAAAATTTTCGAGCGACAAGAGCAAGCTCATTTTTCGAAATCGTTCGAATTTCATCGCTACGTCGCAAAGAGCGGAGAGAAAATCCGTAGCAAAGTCAAGAGAAAATCCGAAGAGGACCCAATGGGATCGGTGACCAAAGCCATCAATCGAGATTTCGTCTTCCGAGAGCGACATCAATCTCATGAGTCTTAAAGGCGGAATAAAGCCCGTCAAGAGTCGAGTCGACAGATCGATGGTGTCCTTGATGGTGGTCACCTTCATTTCCCAAACCCGAAGGTCGAGTCACGGTCAAGAAATGCCGAGCATTGTCCGAGTCGAGGTATATACAACCGATCGCTCGGAGGTCGCTCAAAATCTTGGTAAACCGACCAAAGCACTCATCGAGACTCTCACCGGTAGCGTTGTTCAAATTTGTTGTACTCGGCTTGAATCGTCTGCCTCACGGTCTTGATTTGAGTAGTGCCCTCATGGTAAGCATCGAGGTTACCCAAATCTCGTGGGCGAAGGTGAGAAATCTGTCAGACTCATCTGCGGCTAAGGCCACAGTATAAGGATGTTCCTAGCCTTAGCGTTTGCCTCAACGTCGACCATATTTCCGCCATGACGTCCTCATCGGCGAGAACCTCATATGGGAGCTTCACCTTCGCCATATCGAGAAGCCACAGGCGATGTACGACTCCATTCGGGACTTCCAAAAGGAAAATCAACTCCATTGAAAATGGGAGGCTTGGTGGAGTATTTGTCCGTCACCATGGCTCTTGAGACCGGTCAAGATCTATGGAAGAGCAAAACCGGCTCTGATACCAATTGAAGGATCGAGATGGCGAACAGAGGGGGGTGAATGGTCGCAACTAAATTTTTCCCAAAATACTCTAACTAAACTCTTGAAACGATCGCGCAAAGGAAATCGTGAAAAACCCGAACAACTAGACAACTATGTGTACCCCTAGCATGCATGGATGAGTTCCATAGAATATGTGGGGATTTTTCAATCACAATCCTGGTTGTCAAGTGTCTAAAGAAAAGAGGAATCAATTCAAATACTTCTTTTCTAAAAGAGATCAAGCCAAGACACAAAAGTCTCTTTTAGAAAAGCAAAAGCAGATATTTCCAGAATCTGTCTTTAATTTGAACAGGAGGTTGATGGGTTTCTGCTGCTCACAAAATTATGAGAACTTTTCTCCCTATGAGAAGATGAGTCATGAAGCTCTCCACCAAATTTTAGATCAAAAAGCCAAGTAGAAAAATCATCATAAATCTATGAACACAGACAGTCAGGAACTTCGGGCAGAAAATTTGGGGCTCGGTTTTCACCTCATAGCACCCAAACGGTGCAACAAGTGAACTCCAAAATTTTTCTACAGATGTATATGGTAGTTCCACACAATATCCAACAAGAATCACGCAGAAAGGAGTTTTCTATATTTTTCTAAAAATCAAACACGAACTACTGCGCAAAGAACAAGCTCTGGACAGAATTGGAACTTGAAAGAAAAGATGATCTCTACTCAATCAAAGAGTGTAAAAGAGATGTAAAACCATATGAACACACTCAAAACATCCAAGATCAGCATTTAGAAGGAGGGGAGGCAAATCCAAATTGCATGAATGTAAGTTGCAGGAAAGTAAATGCTTAACGTAAATGCTGAATTTAAATTGCACAAAGTAAATACATAATGTAAATGCGGAATTTAAATTCACAATAATGTAAAGAAATTTCTTTGTATTTCTGGTGGGAAGGTTTGCAAAGCCTCACTTCATGTGGGCAAAGCTCAAAGGAGCAACTCGAACCTTCAAGGGGAGGAGGCCACCCCTCCACCCCTATTTATACTACTCTTGGGCCACCTACCACCCTTGGATGAGTCCCTCAACCCTAGGACACTCATCTAAGGGCTAGAATTGACCCACTCACACAGCCATGTAAGGGCTAACCCAAAACCCACACACATACCTGGTTTTCTTGCACGGTTTTCAAAGCATACTACCTAGACCCGCTAACCTATCAACTAGACCGCAATCCGACGGCCCTCATTGATCCACGCGGCATCTACACTACAAGGAACAGGGGAAATTCGTGGGCCCAAAACCCACGAATTTAGGTTAAATCCGTGGGCAAACCGTCGAATTTAGTTCACGAATTTAACTCGACGAATTTAATCAATTAAATTCGTGTGTACCCACGAATTTAAATTAAATTCGTGGGTTAGTGGAAAAACCCAGGAATTTAACTGTTAAATTCGTGAGTGCACAAGAACCCACGAATTTATTTAAATTGTGGGCACAAAAAAATCACAATTTATTTAAATTAGTGGGCGAAAAACCCACAATTTATTTAAATTAGTGGGCAAGAAAACCCATTTAATTTATTTAAATTCGTGGGCCAGAAAAAACCCATGAATTTATTTAAATTCGTGGGCCAGAAAAAACCCACGAATTTAGTTAAATTCGTGGGTCAAACAAAAATCCACGAATTTAACTATTAAATTCGTGGGTATTTATGGGCCCACGAATTTAACAGACATTGTACAAAAAAATATATATATCCACATCGGCAGATAAAATATATGGCCTAAAAATGAATATTAATTTATGTATTGTACAGTCAATATTAATTTATGAGATGCAAATCGAGCCGACTAATTCTTGTTAAGAATATAACAAAATTATAAAAGCAATTCTAGAAGACAATCAACCAGATCACATGAGAGGAGCCGCCCAAACCGTCCTCGGGTTATCGAATGTCCCGTCGTCCACATCGAATTGGAGGTTAGCAACGGATCGCCGGTGGCGCTCGCGGTGCTAACACCCAAGCCCAATAGAGACAACGTCGGCCCCATTCGATGAACTCGACAACCGTCCCAGTATTCCCCGGTATGCAACCCGAAACTCGCCAGATCGCCTGCATACCGGTTTCCAATGCCATATCGGTTCAATTAGCATAAAGTGGGCAACGAACCCAAAACTTCACAATCGAGACCGCATACGCGAAGCACAAAAACAACACCAACTCAAGCATAAAGACAAACTAGACAACCACCCAACTAAACAACTCATCTAGCATACTAGAAGCATATAAAACATGACTAGACAAAGAAGATAAAAGTTCGAAATTTGACATGACGCCCTAGAAGTATGGACATCCACTCGTGACGGAAGAAACAATTGGCTAAACAATTATATCACAACCACAACCACAAGCATAAGGATCAACATAGCTAGAAGCAACACTAAACATGAATTAAGCACGAGAATACAACAAGGTTCAACGACGGAAATAGACAAGTAATTAAACATAGTCATGACATAGATTTGGGAGCTAACTATACAACAAAAATGAATCAAATCGCAACACATTAGCAAAATAAAACTTCTCCTAAGTGTTCTCCTTTGAACACTTCCGGGCGTAGCGATGTCGCTAAGCCTCTACTCGGTGTCCCGCCCACCACCGAGAAGCAATATGGACAGAACTCACAACCGTCGGGTCCTCACTGAAAAATCACAACGCACAACATGAGTACAAAAGGTACTGCAAGACTTACCCGTGGTCCATATATGACCGACTCCAAAGGAGATGCATTTGGCGGTAGCAAGGTAAACAGCTTAGGTTAAAAGTGCGGAAATGCTTAACTTTGTTTCAATTTTAGTCATCTACTCAAGTTTTTCTCAATATAGTTAGCGGTGTAACAAAGACCTACCTCTAGCATGATATTGTAATTAATGAATGTAAAGCAAGTCATCTCATATCAAAATTTAGCTCAAGCCCAACGGCGAACCACAAGTTCAAGTTGTTTACTACGCAGAAGAAGTTCGGACCAAGCGTGCTCATATCCAAGAGCGCGGCAATTCAATCGCTTAATTAACCTGCAGGAAGCATTGATCGCATCGACACTTACCACAAGGGCCTAGTGTCAACCCTCCTCCCATCCATACCTACTCGGCGAACCATCCTCATGCGCCCGAGCACCTAGCAACCTCCTCGGCGGCTCAAGCCTCGCTTAGCCCTCGAGAGAGACCTAGGCCTCGCCCTCAACCACGCCCAATCGCATGAGGGCATGACTCATCGAGTAGTATGCCATGAAAGGGTGGCTTACCGTACCATAATCGGGCATCGCGACCAACCGGGTGTGCTCAATCTTATTCCACTTACGGATCGGTCCTTAATCGACACAGACGGGCTACACATTTGAGTCTCCGTACCCAAATGAACCAACTCCCCGCCCGGTCCACAATTCATTTCTTTCCAAAACCTTTCCCAATTCCAAGTCCGACATAAAGTAGTATGTGTGTAATGATAACAACCGCAAGTGACAGAACCCTCCGTCACTTGGCCCAACCCCGACATCTAAGCATTCTAAGCACAGACTCATTAATACCCATAGTCTAGCTCAAAAGGAGATATGCGACGAATACAAGGGGTGTACGTGCAGCAAATAGGATCTATTCCTATCCCACATGGCAATTCCTAATGCAATACTTAACATTTCAATTAATCACATTATTCTCAAAAATAACGATACATAAGGATAAACATGCTTAGGTGCTTGCTCGCAGATTCTGCGGACCCCAACGACAACTTGCCCACCGATGTCCCCTCGACCACGGCCACGCCACCCTCCTCATGGTTTCGTTCTCTACACGAGCAGTGCATATGAATGAGATGCATGCAATGCATATGAGATGGAATGAGAATTAACGATTTATAATGCAAGCACTCATCAAGACAAACGAAATACAAATGCGAATTTCCACACTAGCAACC
This sequence comes from Guadua angustifolia, assembly GCA_036346375.1. NCBI lineage: Eukaryota > Viridiplantae > Streptophyta > Magnoliopsida > Poales > Poaceae > Guadua > Guadua angustifolia. Next base: position 918,835 of record JAYEVE010000810.1, on the reverse strand, counting down.
AAGCGACATTATGAATTTGCTCAACACTATTTGAGCCGAAACCTCCATAGCTAGTGACTTAACTGTTTATCACCCAAGCTAGCTCCAAAAGCGCAAACATTCAACTCAATTTAAAACTGAAAACACAATTGCTTAACTCCACTTCTATTCTATAGCAAAATCTGAAAATAACAAGCACATACCTCTAAACAAGTATAACTTTTATTTGGCTAACCCAAAAATGACTTCTTAGACTCGAAAAGACCACAAGAGGGTGATCTAACATTACCATGCATCATAACATTCAGAAAATAAATTTAAAGTTTGCAATTAAACTCTGAACTTTAGTCCCAAAGTCTGAATTTTCAGAAACACGGTTTCAGGACAGCATGTATACAAATGACCATAACTTTTTGATCACTTAGCCAAATTGAGCAAACTCAGAGCCTACACGACCATAAGACATAGACCTACAAATTAGCTTTGGCCAATCACTCAGATTCTGCCCAGGTAACTCCCAGTTCAGCCAGCAACAGAGGGCAGTTTTCAGAGTTCAGTATTTTCAAAGTTTCAGACAGCATGCACAAATTTTATCATATAAATTGCTATACTTAGTAGAATTGAGTAAAGGATGATATTTTCACAATCTACAAGAAATTTCCTAAAACTTCACAGGAAAAATTAATTTCTAATTCGGCCTCTAACTAATTCTTATTCACAGCTCAAGTTTCTACCCGAAATCTTCAGCATTTTCAGAGCAGCAAGCACTAAAATAGACATAACTTTCAGCTGGATTAACGAAATGAGGTGATTCCAGTTGGAAATAAAAGATAATTTGATTACCCACAACTTTCTCTACAGCCAACCTAGCAGGAGATGCTCAGAATTTTCTCAAATCAGCCCGAAACAGTAGCTAAAAATTCTGCTCGAAAATTCAGAACTTGCTCCAAACCCTAGATTGGTTATTCCCCATTCAAACCTTGATTCTCCACTCATCTAAGCCCCAAACTCACCAATGCTGCCCCAAAACCAGGAATCACAAAACCCTAACACAAGGAAGAGCCTCACCTCAAATCCATATGGGGAAACAAGAGAAGGAGAGGAGGTTGCTGCTGATGCTTGGAGGAGGAGAGGAGGCGCCACCATGGAAGTGCTGCAGGGGAGGAGGCGCCTGGGAGGTGCTGGCCTGGTGCTGGCTTGTTGGGGAGGGAACTCCAGGAAAAGAAGGCTAAAGGGAGGAGTGAGGGAGGTGCTTGGGAAGAGAGACTAGGAAATGAAATGAGCCTGATGTTGATTCGGTTTGGGGAGAAAAAAAAAAGCTGGCTTCGGTTTTTGCTTGGGGAAGAGAAGCCAGGAAAAGAAAAGAATACTGATTTGGTTCGGCTATGCCCTCAATTCTTTTGTGTATTGCTCACTTGACCCCACTAGTAAGAAAAGATAATTTGGCTCTCCAGGATTTTCAGCATAGGATTCAATTTTGAAGTTAAGATTTAAATTAGCATTTGACGTTGGATTGGGCTCAAGACTCAACCATTGCATAGAGAAAAGTTTCTAGTTTCCATTTTTCTAACATGCACGCTCTAGATCATTATAGACCTCAAGCTACAAGGCTCCAAACTTTGATGAAAATCATATTTGCACGTTGACATTTCTAGCTCTAGATTTGCTAAGTTTGGAATTTCTCCTAAATGGCAGTTTAGGACATTCACAGAAGCTGGAGTTGATCTCATTTGCGGCCGAAAGTTGGTTGGCGCTAATGTTAGCCGCAAGAAATGAATTTCGAAATTTGGGGCCATGACATCACATGATATTACTACATCCTTAGAAGCCACTAGTCAGCAGTTCTGCATCAAATATTGTTTATAAATATAAAAGGACAGATATTGTTTCGAAATATAAAAGGATAAAGTAGCAATAATGACCTCAATATATTTTTTGCTCGTATATCTAGAACTTCACATTTCAACTCAATCTTATCATTGGCTGATGGCTCACTATTTTTCAAAGGTAGGGTCCCTTTCATGGACAATCTCCTTTCCTCCCAACCACGCTTTCCATAGAACTGATGCATAGTGTGTTGGATATAACATGAACATTACCAAATAAATTTGTTAGTGGTGACCTAAGGAAAGGAGAAGTCACAGTTGCTCTGTGAAATGATGCGAATCCATTGACAACAGTTGGTCAGCAAGGCCTTTAACCTTTCATCCAAATGACACGAAAGACAAGGGAAAAAGGATCAATTGCCTTTGTTTCATATTAGATAAAAAAAGGAAGAAAGAAAACTATTTGCACAGTGTAACAGAAGACCTACATATATAAACACAAAATTAATGCTTGATAGTTTACTTTTATCATACATTTTCAACAGTGAGACTTAACGCTACTAAAAATGTGAAAAAGAGTAATCATACAATGTCATAAATGGAATTATGGAAATTAAACAAGAATGGACCGCTGGAGAGAACATCAAGATAGCCTTGAAGCCGGTTTGCGTAAGGACTTAGTGCGATTATCAACGTCATACCCCCATCCTTTATGTCATCAACTCATATACCTACATACTTACATAGGTCACCATTGACTATTTTTGCACATACAAGAGAGGACATATAAATAATTAAATATATTACATATTAAAGTCAAACTAATTTTTTCTTGTTGTTCATGATATGTGGGTTCGGTGTAGCTAATTCCATATAAGAGTTCGTGGTAAATCCTCAAATTGAGCAAGACAAAACTAATGTGCAATATGTTCTCTCTTTCTTGAACTATTAAGCAACCTTCTTGACTTCATTATAATTAACACAAGAATTTCTAGAATTTACTCCAAGTGTAGTATAGTTAAATCATATATGACATGTCCAAATATAGGCCAGCCATTAAGTAAAAAAAAGGATCCAAACTTCATGAAGGAATCTAGTATTCCAAACAAGGCATGCAACACCCATAAGAAACCGGGGAGAGTATTTTGTCTTCGAAACATTAGAGGTCTCATTTTCATTGTCTTCATAAGTGCATTAACTTCGACAGATGGAACCTGCAAAGAGAATAGAAATTATCATGTGAATTTAAGCATTGGATTTAGGGGACTACATGTATGACATATACTCAAATATGCAATTAGCAAGTTTAAAGGTACCTGGCACATTAGATGAAACTCTCCATCCTCAGGATTTAGAGCAAAATCACTAGAAGCTTCAACTGGAGCATCACCAAACCAACCACTTGCATTATGCAGAAATACTCTTTGACCACGAAACGATAGAGTTGCCATTATTTCCTGAATGTGTTAAGGCTTTCGTTAAAAAGCTATAATCACTTAGAAAATTTCTAGTAGTACACTTCAAAAAGAGTGCAACGTTTGCATATTCTAAGTAAAATCCGAATTGGACATTTGAGCGCACAAGATCTTTTTTTACATCGAGCAAGATATCGGTGTCCATAAAAATAATAAATACTTTGAAATGCTAACAACCGATATGTTTCTCAGGGACATTGCAGATGGGTAGTGCATACGAGAATACTACATAGCAACCATTCATATCCCTTGTCCCACACCTCATCTTGAAATCCAAATTTCAGTCGGTTTTATATACAAAAATAGTGCGTACTAGCTATTTCAATAATATTATCCCATTTTCCCGGTGTGTTTTCTTTTCCTTCAATGCAATAACTACTAAGATGAGATCAATTTTCACCCTCAACACAACAATTAGTGTTTATTAGCAAAGTAAAAAGTCAATGGCATAAGAGAAATATTGTTAGCTCAGGTTAATGGCAAATTATCAAGAAAGCATCAAAATCATGTAAATCGTCTTGTGACTTGAGAAATAAAAGGAATATCATTCATTTGCAAGACCCTATCTATTTCAAATATGCAGAGTTAGAGAAAACAAAGTAATAGGGTAAACCATAAACATACCGAAAATGATGATGGAGCATCTGCTATCCGAAAAGCTAGGCCTTTCACGTCAAGTTGACCATGAATGCTCGGAAACTATCACCGTTTGACATACAGATATGCACACGGAGGAGGATAATGAGAAACACTGGTGCAAGCATTTTATATATTCAAGCATGACAAAAAAATAGTTTCCATGAGTCATGGATGTCTTGATGTAGCTTACAATAAACCCCTTTGTTAAGTCTAGCCGTTCATTAAGTACATATGAAAAGTCATATCTCTCCTAGCTTACAATAAACCCCTCTGTTAAGTCCAGCAGTTCGATACCAAAAAATACCGTAAACACATACTCTCCTCGAAGCTCATACTTGCTATTAGCCTGCTCTAGAACTGATTTTTCCATAGTAATCTGGGTATTGAAAATACAAAAGAACGGTTAGTAAATCAATGCAGAGACAGTTGACAACTAATCATTTAAAAAAGAGATAAAGAACCTCACTTGGAATATATAACTAGAGTCGAAAGAATAACACACGAATGCGCACAAAACACATATACGCTATATATAAATTGTGCTCGATTTTATTGGGAAAGGCAAACACCGGAGACAAAACAGTTTTTGCCTGCCATTTTCAAACAAAAAGCTCAAGCACAAGTGCACAATGACCTATGATGAAATAAAGCTAACCTTGCATAAATGGCTCAAGTAGCAAATAAAGACTTGTATATCACCAAAATGTAACCCAGATGTTTATATACAAGCACGTCTCGAAAAGTCATCCCATTGTCATTGTTTAATAGAAGACAAAGTAAGTAAAAAACAATAAAAGGGCCTCCTTTGAAACATCAACAATTCTCAAATAACTAATACCTGCATATACCGAGGAAAGGAACACACAATACAGAAGTATAAAACAATCTTGAACTCAAACATCTTTGGAAAGAAGAACTGGAGATGGCATCAGAGGAATAAACCTAACTTTGTTATTAATCTTGTGGAGCTCGACAATATTTTCCAATAAAGCTTCTGCACAACATAAATTAGTTAATGTGGTATTCTGCAAATAGAACAACATATATAAACAACAGATCTGTAGCAACAAAATAGGTAGATGCTAGATACTTACTTTCCTCCGGAGTGTCTTCCTTAGCTACGTTCATATTTTCCTCACTCAATTTGACCAAAAATTCCACACTTGCGTCATCTCAGCGGATTGGCAACCAAAATACAAGACATGCCACATAACACTCAAAATACAAAATTCCATACTCATACTAAGTCACCGAAATGTACAAAATTTCGCATGACCTCTCTAGTAAATAGGACATCCACTCGTGAGACAAAAAAACATTTGCGGTTATAATATATGTATCAATCTCACAAGAAACCAGAAGGAGACATTCTAGCAGATCCTTACTGCCGGCGGTATCCATCACAACAAGTCATCACAACAAGTCATACACCACAACAAGTCGTACATCACAACAAAATTTCGGTCCATCACAATAAGTCGTTCACAAGGTATCCATCACAACAAGTCATAAAGTCCAACAGTCATACACCAATCGAGCTCACAATGGAATTCATGCCTCGGGGTTGTTGGAGTTGTGGGCGCTACCACTACCGCCGGCGCTGTTCAAGATGTCTTCTATGATGTCGTCGTTAGTACGTGCTAGAGGGCGTGACCCAGAAACCTGCAAGTTCAAGATTAATCTTTTAAGCATTCAATAGAAGCAGTGGCAACAATCTATATGAAGGAAAATGATGCACTAGTATTCAATGGTAGGTTCTATAATCTGATAGCAATTAAGGACACAAGCTATCTAAATTAACAAACCAATCTAATCTATATATATAAGCAATTTTAACCACTGGCTTCATTCATAGATTGATGATTCTCCTTGGTGAGAAAGTGCATTTTGCAGTTGTGGTCCACTATTAGCAATGTTGGGTGCTGGAGGCTCTCTTGTTTCTTGATGTCATTGATAACATTTATAGTTTAAGATACAAGGAGGATGGAATTCCTACTCTCGCTTATCACTTTTCAAAATCAATATTAGAAAATGTGATTTTGTTGATGGTGCATAAAATTGTCGTTTATCTATCACCATGGTTTTTCTCCATATTTTGTATGTGTTACAAGCATTTCTCATTGTATGTGCAGTCCGGCTATCAAGAAGATCAACATGGTAGATTTGTCATTATCGGAAGAAGATGAGTTATTGGATGTTACAAGCATTTCTCATTGTATGAACTCATCTTAGCACGGTGTCGGGGAATGCACTACTAGTTAGTAAATAAAAAGGTAAAGGTAAATTAAGTAGGGCGGTCCACAACAAGGCTCTTGCTACATACAAAACAAGAGTCTACGCTTCGCTTTTGTTCTCTTGCCAATGGACTAAAGACTTTCCCAACCCATATAACACTTGTCTTTGACCGATGGCCTAGTAGGTAAAAGAGGAGTAAGAATAGCAATGCCTCCAAATAATGTGAGTTCGGTTTGGCTTCGGCAGAGCTTTTCTTGGTTGGCGGGGCGAGAGGATATGCCACCTAAAGCTTCTTTTGTTGAAGCACATCACCATATAGATGAAAAGGAGTTCGATATGTGATGTGCTTTGTAAGTTCTAATAGGTGGTGGAAGACCCAAACCACAACCAGGCTCATCAACTTCAAGCTCTTGGGCGGCGGGTGAAACATGCCCTCAAAATTAAGGTTTCTGCTAGGATTTACAGAAGTATAAAGCTCTTTTTATGGAGCGAGCCTCTGGGGGGACGTATCAAGCCTTTGTTTGGACCCATACACTAGATTGGTTATATATTGATATATCCAACCGTACAAATGAAGTATATTGTTAAAGAAAGTAATGATGTGGATGTTTGATATTCATACCATCATAAGCACCTAAGCATCAGTGAATAGACAAATACCTGTGGTGTCGTCTGAGGTGTCATCTGAGGTGGCTGCAAGGCCCACGGGTTGAAGTACATAGGCATTCCTTGGCCTGGCATAGGTGGTGGGTACATGTAGAACGGGTTTGGAGGCTGGGAGCCTTGTAAGGCATAGACAGGTACATTATGCGACATATAAATCATTAGTTCAAATTTTGAATAATGAATTGAACCGATCCGTCTTTACCTGTGGTGCCTCTCCTACAGAAGGTGGCTACATCTGTGGAGTGAACATGTAGAAAGGACGAGGAGGCTGGGAGCTCTGTGGATCATAGTTTGTGATATAAAGTATACATAATAGAGTTTTTTAAAAATAAAGAATGCATGACAATTTCATATAACCTGAGGTGCATCTTCTAGGGGTGGTGCCTGCATCCCAGTAGGGTTTATGAAGGACGCCGGGGGAGGCTGAGCACCCTGTGATGCTTCTCCTTGTGGTGGTGGCTGCATGTACGGAACATGATTTTACGAGCTAAGTTAATTAGAGAGTAATGAACTCAAGTATCTTTACCTGGGGCATAACAGGAGGGCGAAACACTGGCACGTTAGGTCCAAGAGATCCAATAGATTCTGACAGTTGCTACATATATAGATTGTTTGTTAGATTTTAATCACAATTGTGGGCCGCGAGCGATTTGTTTAGAGTTGAGATTGTACCTGCAGATACATTATCACGTATTCTGAGCCTTCTCGGCTTCTGCGAGCATCCTCTCGTGTTTGACAAGACTCTTCTTGCGCTTTACGAGCCGCCTCCTGCGCTTGACGAGACTCCTCTCGCGCTTGACGAGCCTCCTCGTGCGCTTGTGCTTCCCGTGTGGACCTCGACGAGCGAGCAGTACTCCCCTGTGAGGAAGTCGAGCCTCGTGGAAATGATCGCAGTCCACAACTCCATCCCCCATGGCCCACCTACAAATGATATATACTGAAATGTAACCATGCAACATTTTTGTTATTCGTAGAGCGAAAACAATTAAAATCAGTTTTATTAACGAACCTCCCATGCTTTAGGCCCCCTCCAGCGTGGTACAACGCTTCCACATCGACCGGCGCGGCCCTCCAATCAAACTCCGGCCCATGACGTTGTGTCATTTCTTCTGCATATGACGTCTGCAAAATAGCATATTGGTGCTCCTGGATGTAAATTTGCACAAACATATTGTGTCATTTATACTTACCATCCTCGCAGTAGCCTGGTCGTCGCACAAAGCATCCGGGTTCTGTGGATCCTCGCCTTGGTGCCCCCGGATGTAAACTTCCACAAAAGTGGGAGTACTCCCAGTTTCAGCCTCCTATGGTGCAAAGTTAGAAACATAGTGACAAATTCACTACCAATTATAATACCGATATTTACCATGCTTGCTCTAGGCCAATGTGTCCGTCTGCGCCGTACTTGTGCTTCCCCAATCTACTTCTTCTGTTCCCTCGATTTCTATTTGATTTTTCTTGAAAATCCACCGACGCCCCGATCTGCACATCCACCTCCAAGCCTCCATGTCCTTCATTATCCAATCGACCGAGCTCGAGATACTCTTGTTCATCGGTGTATCCTCCTCGCCTCTGGTCTTCTCATGTTCACCTTCTTCACCCTCTTGTAAAAATGGATGACAGCTTGAATCCGTGCATTACTGATCGCATCTCCGACAACCTTTTGTGCCGCCCTATTGAAGACGCTTTTGGCCTTCTTCACAGTGTTGTAATCGTCTTCGTTCTCAATCTGGAACCTCTCCTGCATAGATTACACATTGTCAAATTGTATTTGCATTTAAAGCAATACTCAAATAGAGTAAATACATAACGCAAACTCACCCAGAAGCCAGCCCAGATCATACGACATGTTTGGTTGTCGCCGCTTCCTTCCACGCTCTTCTTCAACGCCCAAGCTTCGGTTGTGGGCATGAATCTATCCTGCTGACTCAACCATGCCAGGGGTAGTAGTAGCGCCAAGGGCTCCAAAGACGGCGTTAACCTTTGTAATGTGGCCCGTCGGTCAACCCGGCTCTTTCCAAAGCCTACAACAAAATACAAGACAAAGATGCATGCAAACAATAAGTTGTCACTTAGCTCATGCTAAAAGAAAAGACATGAAAGATATAATCATTACTGCTCCGTGTAGCTCTATCAACCTCCTATCGGCCGGGTTGCATCTCGGACGAACTGAGACGCTTTTACGAAACCTGAAATGCAAATCATTAGTTCATAGACATTACAATGTAAATATGGATATTAAATGCTAATCCAATACTACGCATATACCTGATGGTACCCGAAGAAGTCCCGCCCTCTTCAACTGGCTCTAAGGTCGCCGCCAACTCTGCATCTGCTGCTGCCTCGGCCTCGGCGTCTGCATCTGTCGTCCCACCGCCACCACCCCCAACGACCTCCTCGTCGTCCGCCTCGCCCAAGTCCTCGTCCTCCTCCCCACCGCCTCGTCCTCCTCCCCCACCTACCCCTCATCCTGAACCCCCACCTGCCCCTCGTCCTCCTGTGGCTGCTCCCCCAGCTGTTCTCGTGCCTACTCATCGAAGCACCTCTGGAGCTGCTCATGCCGTTGTCTAATATGCGCAGCCCCAACAAACATGGCGCTGCCGGCCGTCGAGTCCTGAGCATCGGAACCCCTGCTCCTCGACATTTTGGAGGACGACCCGCTGAACTTGCCTTTAAGCTTGTCAACCCGATGCCTGAACATACTCATCTGTTCAAATTTGACAAGAGTTAGTACACAGGTCTACAAATAATTTTCAATAACTTGCAAAAATGAATGAGACAACAATAACTTGTAAAAATAGTTGTTATTGTCCTTTACTTGGTATCATCAACCACACCAGGTTTGATAATTTCACAATTTATTCTTTAGTTACCAATTACTTGCAACAAGATATTGTCAAGGAAATAGAACTCAAATATGACATTCTTCTCAAAGATGGCATTGAAACAAATAAAGGAGAAATTAGTGCAAAGGTACAAATTGAAACAAATAAAGGAGAAATTACCATAAGAAAGCGAATAAACTAGTGGCACTCTTAAGAGAAAAGAGAAGCTTCTTGTGACCGTGACCAAAATTGCGCTTCCTCATGTACCATTAATTGTAATAGAACATCTGATATCAAACAGGTCATTCCACTTCCACTCATCAAGCACATCTTACAAAATATACATATCAAAAGTCGCCGGGCGTCGACCGCTTCTCATGACTCGCATTTCATTGAGACGTGATTGAAGACGTGCAATCCTTACTGACTTTTTACGGCGTATCCGTGAAGGGCCTGGTTCATCTGTTATTACGTCTGTGGCATCGGTAGGTAATTGATCGAGTCCTGCCCCGTCGGAGACAAGGAAAGAATCCCCCATAGCTTCTTCTTGATATACATCACCCACATCATCTTCTACGTTGCTTTGCACGTACGAAACATCCCCAGGAGGATATACTTCAGGGTTAACTTTAAATACAACCCACCAAGCCTTCAAGCTACGGTGAGGATAGCTCAGGTAGTACACCTGCTCAACCTGATGTGCAAGCACAATGTTATTGTTGTGGCCCTGAAGCCGCGAACTGTGCTTCACCTCCACCATTCCAAAGTCATCGACACGTGTGCCGTTGTGTGGATCGAACCAATGGCAATCAAAAAACACAACCTTCAGTTCTTTGGCACCCCCAAAGGTATACTCAATTATGTTTTGTACAACACCGTAGTAGTCTAATATATCACCGCTGGAATCGAACGACGTTGTGACTACTCCATTTGTTTGAAGTGGCATAAGTGGACGGCTAGCTTCTAATTTTGTTGTTCAAAACGGAACCCGCTCACATCATAGCGACTATAGTTCCTTGCCGTCACATCACCATGTGAGAGCCGCCGGACATCCTCGGGGATCGGAGGCATCACGCATACACTATATAGCAATATGCATCTTTGTTAGTCTAATATTAAGTTATTACAACAATTCATTTTAAAAAATGAATAAATAGTCAAATTACATCTTGTGGAACCATTGCACTGAAGCTTGGGCGCCTTTCAACCCATCACGACGTAGGTTATCCAATTGCTTACTTGTGGGTTGTCGGTTGACTTCAATTTTCTTTGTCAAACACTCTGCGTCATTTATTCCCGGGTTAAAAAGGACACTACATTGAAATGTTGAAAACATAATTCGGAAAGTCACTTACTCAAAATATTTTTCAACTTCTACCATGTTACTGAACATGTAAAGCATGGCCAGGTTCCACTCCTCATACTCAACATGGTGTGCAGTGTACGACCCAACAGGTTGACCCTTGCATTGAAAAAGCTTAAGTTCGCACAACGGTTCTTCTTCCGCGGCACGGTACCGACTCGTAGGGGCACTCACGTTGTGCTTGACTGTGAAATACTTTGTTGAGAAGTTTGTGATCTCTTTACTTGCATAAGCCTCTGCGATACACCCCTCTACCCTTGCCTTGTTGCGCACTGTAGCTCTAAGCTTTTTCAACTCCCTTTCCTGACTATACATCCATCTGAACTGCGCAGGACCTCCAACCATCGCTTCCCAAGGCAGATGCACCAGCAGATGTTGCATCACATTCATAAAACCAGGTGGGAAAGTTTTTTCCATCTTGCATACAAGCAAAGGAATTCCCTTCTCTAACTTCTGCATCAACGTCTTGAGATTTCCTTAGCGCATATCCGCTTATAGAAGGCGAGCTCGGCTAACATCCTCCACAACTCATTATCAAAATAGCCACGAAACATTACGGAACAAGTCTTTCCATGATAATATGGTAATCATGACTCTTTAGCCCGCTTAGCTTACGGTCTTGACATTCACTGACCGTTTATGTTAGATGCATAGCGATCGAGAAACTTTAGAGTTTTCAACCACCTCAAAATTTGTTTACGGTCTTACGGCTTCACACAAGATGGAGCTCGTGGCGGCTCTCATTTCCATTTAAACCAACTTTAACCTCGAGCCACGGCCTAGCACAATGATCACCCATGTCTTTCCTAGCACTCACGTTATCCTTTGTTTTGTCCGTTACATCAAACACCATGCTTATGATGCTTTACGCCACATTGCGCTCTTGGTGCATCAAATCTATGTTATCTTGGCAGAATCAAAGCTTTCAGAAGGCAGCTCCCAAAGAAAAGAAATATGAGTCGGTTGTGCTCCTTTCCATAGCCGTGAAACCCACTTAGTAGATCATTCAAGCCGACTATGCCATTCAGCTATCTCTCTCCCTGTGAGTCGCCCGGTGGCCCTTTTTAACTTTCTTTCCTTTTCAAATGCTTTGGCATCGTTCTGAAAGGGTGCCTCACGGAAGCCACCGTCTATGGCAATCGAAGAATGTGATCTTTTTACCGTCGCGTGAGCTGAATGCATCGAGTCATCCATACAAACCGACAACACAGACGACCATGAACACACCAAAGGCCCAAATGCCATATGCCAACAAATCATGGACCGACCACGTATGCGGCTCGTAAGGTAAATTCTCTACCAAAGAACGCTGTCGTATGCCTTTTCCCTCGCCACAACTTTTTCATTTCGTCAATTAAGGGCGCATGAACACATTGAGATCCTTCCTGGATGCTTAGGACTGGAATGACAAGAGCAAGGAATATGAACCCTCTTTCAAGCAAATCTCGGTGGAAGATTGTATGGCATGATGAAGACCGGCCAACAAGAGTAGGGGCTAGCGCTTGTCTTTGAAGGTGTGAAACCGTCCGTGGACAAACCAAGACGGACACTCCTAGGGTCGCTTGCAAATGCAGGATCGAATCGGTCCAATGCCCGCCATGCCTCGCCATCGACGGATGCACCATCATATCCGGTCTCGGTCCTCACGTTTACCTTCTTTGTGGCACCGCATATGTTTCATTTATTCGTTTGACATGTACAAACCGTTTAAGCCTATCCGTGATCGGCATGTACCGAAGCTGTTTAGTCGCGACCTTTGTAGTCACCGATACCCTTCCTCATCTACCACCTCAACGAATCTACACGCATCGCAATGCATACAATGAGTATCCTTGTCATGATCCTTCGAGCAAAGATGCAATTATTCTCGCACACATCAATCTTACCGTAATTCATCCCGAGGCCGCCATCAACTTTTTCGATTGGTACAAATCCTTTGGCATCTTGTGGTTAGGCGGAAGGACATCATTCATAAGTTCAAGCAAAGCGTTGAAGCATTTGTTCGAAAAGTTGAACTTCGACTTCATCGACATAAGCCGTGTAACCGCCTGCAGGACGGTCACATTGGTCAAGTCATGCAGCTTCGCATCCGAGGCGTCAAGTATGTAGGGTCGAGGATGCGCCTAGAGGGGGGGTGAATAGGCGTTTTACAAAATTAATCGCTCTCTAATCAATTCGCTCTAATACACCCCTAAGTCAAAACCTAATCAAAGATATATGCGGAAGCGATAAATAGGTTTTGACAATTTAAAGCCTAAATCTACTAGGCTCACTAGTGCACTTAACTAAATTATGTCTCTACACAAGAATTGCTATATTGAACAACTAATTAATACTAAGCAATTCTAATACATTCAAGCAATTGATAAATATGCAAAAAGTAAATACTTGAATGTAAAGAGACAAGAGACAACCGATGTTTTTCCGTGGTGTTCGGAGACTTGCCGGTCTCCCCTAGTCCACGTTGAGGCTAGCCCACACTTGGACCGGCTCCCGCTCGAGCACCCGCCTCTTTCCACTAGTCGTGGTTTTTCACGCTCGCGCGTAGGCTCAACCCGAACCTTCACAAACTTCGCCGGGGCTTCTCACACCTCGAGAGCTCCCGCGCACGACGCCTACGCCGTCTAGGAGTCGGCAACCTCCAAGAGTAACAAGCCGCTCCTTGCTTGAACTTCACCGAGCACAACGAATGCGCTCCCGGTGATTACCAAGTACAACACATGCACAAGGACCTCACTCAAGTGCAACACATGCACAAGAGCCTCTCAAACCACTTCCTAATTGCAACACATGCAATTAGGGCTCACTCTTAGCTCAAGAAGCAAATGGAAGAGGGCAACAGATGCACACAACTCCCACACACTCACAATAACTCCAGCAACCTGCCCCAACACCCCAAGGCCTCCTTTTATAGCCTCCAAGCCAAAACTAGCCGTTGGGGGTCGAAATGGGCAAACCCGCAGAAAACCCGGTGCTACCGCCCTACTAGAACCGGTAGCACCGGCCTACGGGCCAACGGCTATAAAACTAGCCGTTACCAGAAAATCCGGTAGCACCGACCAACTAGGAGCGGTGCTATCGCTCGCCGGTAGCACCGGCCATAAGCCCGGTAGCACCAGACCTCAACAAACCACAAAAACACACCCCTCTGGAAAAATCACACCGGGGGTTCGGCCGGTGCAACCGCTCCTCCGGTAGCACCGGACCACCATGGCCGGTAGCACCGACCCTGAGGCACAAGAACATCCCCTCTGGAAATTTCACACCGGCCAGAGGGGCGGTGCTACCACCCACCGGTAGCACCGGACTACCACCACCGGTAGCACCGACCTCACAGAGAAAACAAGATTTTTCACACTAAAATCATTTCTCCAAAAACCAAATTATATTCTTTGAGCTACCAGATGATCAACACATGATCATATACACATGCAAAACACATTTGCACCAACATAGCTCATGCTCAAAGAATTTAAACCAAATTGCAAAAACACATTTTGCAACCAACTCCAAATCTATTTGCAAAACGTATTAAGCAAATCAAACTCGAGTTTATGAGATTAATTCCCCTAGCCATGTGAAGGTCAACACAAGACCAGGTCAACTTGCCAACACCCGTTGCAAGCCCCACTCACATGCTCTCGAATTCGGACTCATAAACCTTAGTTTATTCGCTGCTAACTTGCAAATAGCGCAATAAACACATTTCATGCTTGAGCACTACTCTTTGCAACACATGCAAAAGTCTAGCTCCAAGCAACATCAAATCAAGATGCATGAACTCTCTAATTGCAACACATGCAATTCTCTTAGTTCAATGCAACCACAAATCAAACTTCAACTAAAACCAAAACCATACGTATGAGCTCTTTACTGCTTAACACATGCAAGCCTCTAGCTCCATACAAACACACAACATAAAATCATGCTTGAGCTCTCTCCTTTTGCAACACATGCAAAACTTAGCTCCAAACCACCACACGGTTTTAAGAAAGATTTGTTTCGAACCAAAACGTGAAGCTTCAACTAATGCAACACATGCAAAAGTGAACTCCACGCAAAAGCCAACGCATTAGCTTATCCTATTTGCAACACATGCAAATCAAAGCATTATGCGAAAACCAAATACAACCAAGCATAAGTTTAACCCATTCGCAACACATGCCAAATGGTTAACCCATATGCAAAAACCAAATCAAATACGATTTGAGCTTGAGTGAACGCGGAATGAGATCACCAACACATGATGAAGCTCAAGCAAAAGAGACAACCCCCTTAATAGCACGGCGATTAAAACCTTAGACTCAAAGACTACAAAAGTCCTTAGCCTATCTAATTATACCTTCGCCGCGCGCGCAAGCAATCCCCTTTGGGGTCTTTATGATCAACACTTGATTTCTCCCCCGGGATCTCCACTCGACTTTATCTTCGGGATCCATTCTTGACGCCCATCAACTCATGATGCCGTCCTTGTCCCGTTCTCATCATCTTTGGACCTAACTAAAACATAACTCAAGAAACTTGTTAGTCCAAGATGCATGGTTGTCTCAATTATCTTTTGCACTCCATTAACACATAATGGATGCCTCTAGATCAATTGAGCACAACCTAAATCAATTGAGATGATTTAATTGTGTCTTAAGTACAATAATGCAACCCATGCTTTATTATACTTAAGAACTATTCATTTGTCCTTAATTAATCACAGAACACCATCAACACATGATGAAGTGTTCTTTAATGATTAATAAGACAAATGAACTCAATTTAAATTATCATTTAAATTGATATGAGTATATATATCAACTACACAAGTTTTCATATACTCATGTTGATGAAAAGTAATGATCCATTTATGTAAATTGTATGGAAATGATCATTACTCTAAATCATCAACTATAGAATAAACTCCACATGTATATGTGCATCAATGTGATTTACTTGGAGATAATATGCACATATTCAAATTGATCGTATTGGAGTATATCCTATATCACCATGAGTATACTTATAACTAGGCAATTCAAATATATACTCAAGGATTTAGTTTCTTTGTCTTGATCCTTTTATGTGTCAATAACGAATAGATCAATACAATGAAACTATCAAGTTAAACCACGAACTCCCCCTAAGTGTGTGCATCCATGTAATATATGGATTGGGAACATGATGCACGTTTTGTGGTTAATATAACGGGACATTCATATTTTAACTTGACTCCAAAGTATGCAACTAATATTAAGATGAATATGCAAACATACCTTGGGTTTTCCATTTTTCAATGCGATGAGACTAATCAAAAGATATTCTAAACAAACATGTTAGTCTCGATATAAGATTTGTCATTAATAACAATATCGCATTAGGGGATTAACTCAATATTGGATTTGTCATTAACACAAGATTAGATTTGTCATTAACACCAAAACCATAATTAATGAAGGTTGAACTTACAAAGTAGCCTATAGAATTCCTTAACCTCCTCCGGCTGTGACCCCTCCCCCGAGTTAAATTCAATCCCCCTACCAAGATCATGCATCATCTCTTCCATCCGGTCGTCATCCTCCCCATGGTCCGACTCAATGGCCTGCCCTGCGGCCTCTCCATGACGGTGCCACACCAAATAGTTAGGCATGAACCCGTTTTTGCAAATGTGATATTGCACTATATCCTTCTTTGTAGTAGCTGTTATTCTCGCAGAGGGTACACGGGCAATACACATATCTGACTCCTCCAAATAATGCTTGCTTCAAGAAAGCATCGATGATCTGCCCCATTCCCTTGTGTGCCCCCATCACTCCTCCATCCGTCATACATCGCCTTCGATCGTCACCCATTCTCAAAGCTAAACAAATGAAACGATGTCAGCGTCGACCATGGCTTAGGTGACAAAGACAACCTGTTAGGAAAGATGTGTTCTAAACCCACCCAGAATGGAGGCCGTTGCATGCGACTGTGACATGCGCTCTGATCGAACGAAATTTCGGCAGCATAACCCCGCCGTTCTCCAAACACACGCCTCATGCTGGTGCGTCGGAGAACAACAGGGTTATGCGGCCGAAATCACGTTCGGATCGCTCGCACGTCACAGGCCCCATGCAACGACCAACATTCTCGGCCGTCAAAATCTGTTGGACAATTCGGAACCGCTCACCTCACAAGCAAGCGTGAGATCGCCGTTCTGAGCGGTGACGCCTAGGCTCTCTCTTTGTTCGACGCAAACCCTAAACTCTAACGTTATATACAACGACAGCAAGAGAATTAAAATATATATACCATATGCAGCGAATATAAAATGACATGAAATAACTTCAAACGAATTAATCATTTCACATTGAGACTAAATGAATTTTATGCCCATATTTGAATTGTAAAATAAATGGAGATTGTTATGCATTCACCTGCACATGTAACCTCAGAATGCATCCAAAGAATTATACAAGTTTAAAAGTTCTGGAATGATTAACTGGAAAACACTTTGGCAACAAATCTAAACTAACTAAACAAAAAAGCAATAAGAGTATAAGAGGATTCCACTATTCTTAATTTACAGGTCCTAAGGGATGCTCATTGATTGGCCTTTGTGTGTCAGTTGACAATTTGGGCTAGCTAGTAACTTCGATTATGTCTGTAATAGTTTAGGCATTAAACTCTGGTATCAACGTTTGCTCACAGTAATGAAAAATGTTAATGAATGGGAGATAATACACACAATGTGACACACACAAGTAATCAATTCATATATGATAGAACCGCTATACTTATTCTTGACCTTGCAATGGTTTAGTTTCAGTTACTGAAGTCTGAAACAACTCGAGCATTTCTTTGCAAGCCAATAAAACAACTCGTTAGGTAAATACAACCAGAATCTTAAGCTCGGCATGACGAACTCGAAAGTCATAAGACTTTAGACCGTATTATACTCACTAGTACAGTTGCACATCACATTTAACAGCAATACATGCATATAGACAGGAAACAGGATAGAATTATAGCGAATGGCATGTCGCAACCACACCATTTCTTTGTCCACTTGCTATATACATATGGAGATGCTACAGCCTGGAGGAAGAACAGCCTGAGGATCAGGCCGGCGCCACTCACCGTGAGGTTCCTGCCGCCGGTGAAGACCCGTGCGTCGCGGCGGGTCCGGGGATGGGGGCGGCGGCGTGGGGCGAGGGTGTCGCGGCGGGTTCGAGGAGGTGGCCTGGCGGCAGCGGCAAGCGGCGTGGGAGGGGGGTCCCGGAGAGGGCGGCACGGGAGGGGGGTCCGGGAGAGGGCGGCGTGGGCGGGCGGCCTTTGCTGGGCGATGGCGCGGTGGGCGGGCCGAGGCGAGCGCGGCGGGCATGGCATGGGTGGCGTGCGGCCTGGTGGCGGCTCTCTCTGAGCGAAGATAGATCGAGAGAGGAGACGCGCTAGGTCAGGGAGACACGAAGAGAGAGAGGGAGGCGCGGGCCGGGTTAGTGGGTTACACAAATAGTTAAATTAAGTGAGACTCGTGGCCCACGAATTTACTTAAATTCGTGGGTATTGTCTAAAACCGAAGAATTTAAATTATAAATTCGTGGGTATTTTCTTGCAATTTGGATTTACCTTCCCTCCTTCTAAATGCTGATATTCGATGTTTTGAGTGTGTTCATACGATTTTATGTCTCTTTTGCACTCTAGGATAGAGTAGAGATCATCTTTTCTATCAAGTTGTAACTCTTTCTAGAACTTGTTCTTCACACAATGCTGATGTTTGAATTTTATAAAATCTATGAAAATCTTTTTTAGTGATTTTACTTGTATATTGTGCGGGCCTCCCATATTCATCTGTGAAAAAATTTGGGAGTCCACTGGTCGCACAATTTGGGCGCCATGAAGTGAATACCAAGCCCCAAACCTTCTGCTTGAATTTCCTAACTGTCTATGTTCTTTGATTTTTCCTGATTTTTTTGAAAGGATTTTTGAGGTGAACTTTGATGGAGTACTTAACAGCTCAATTGGTCATAGGGAGAAAAAGTTTTAAAATTTTGTGAGTACCAGAAGTCCACCAACCTCCTGTTCTAATTGAGGACAATTTCTGAAAATTCTGCTTATTTTTGCTTTTCTGAAAGTGACTTTTGTGATTTGAATTGATCTCCTTTCTAAAAGTAAGAGTTGAACTGATTCCTTTTTGTTTTGGAAACTAGACAACTAGGATTGTGACTTAAAAATCCTCACATATTCTATGGTACTCATCAATGCAAGCTAGGGATACACATAGTTGTCTAGTTGTTTGGGTTTTTCATGATTTCTTTTGTATGATCTTTTCAAGGTATTAGTTGGAGTATTTTGGGGGAAAATTTTATTTGCGACCAATCACCCCCTTTATTCGCCATCTTGATCCTTCAATTGGTATCAGAACTGGTTTTGCTCTTCCATAGATCTTGACCGGTCTCGAGAGCCATGGCGACAAATAAGTATTCGACCAAGCCTCCCATCTTTTGCTGTGTTGATTTTCCATTTTGGAAGTCCTGGGTGGAGTCATACATCACTGCCTAATGCTTCCTGATATGACAGAAGGTGAAGCTCCCATATGAGGTTCCTGCTGATGAGAACGTCAAGGCTAGCAATATGGCTGATGTTGAGGCAAATGCTAAGGCGAGGAACATTCTCATATAGGAACTCAGCCGTAGTGAGTATGATCGGATCTCTCACCTGTGATCTGCTCACGAGATTTGGGTGACCCTCGATGCATACCATGAGGGTACTACCCAAATCAAGACCGTGAGGCAAGATCAATACAAGCGTGAGTACAATAAGTTTGAACAACACGCTGGTGAGAATCTTGACGAGTGTTTCGGTCAATTTACAAAAATTTTGAGTAATCTCCGGGCAGTTGGTTGCACATACCCTGACTCGAACAATGCTCGACACTTCTTGACCGCACTTGATCTTCGTGTTTCGGAGATGAAAGTGACCACCATCAAGGACACTGCCGACTTGTCGACCTTGACTCTTGACGGGCTCTATTCCTGACTCATGAGATCGACGTTGTATCTCGCAAAACGAAATCACAGTCGATGGCCTTGGTCACCGATCCCATTGGATCTTTTCTTGATTCTTCTATTGGTTTTTCCCTCCCCGCCCTTTGCGAGCTAAGCGATGACCAACTAGAAAAATTTCCAGAAACTGAGCTTGCTTTTTAACCTCGCAAGTTTTCTCATACCTACAAGAGGGTGAGAGAGAGGAAGAGAGGTGGTGGGATCACCTACTTCGAATGTGGTGGCCCCAACCACATTCGAGCGAATTGTCTCAAACTGGAGAAGGGCAAGAACGACACCGGCGGTTCCGGCAAGAACGACTACACCGACAAAAATCGCAACAAGAAGCCTCCAGTTCGCGAGCCAGCGCATGAGAAGAAGTACTGCAACTTCTCGAAGAACAAGAAGCTCTTCCACCGCGTCCTTGCCGCCCTCGACGACATCAGCCTCTCTGACACGGAGACATGGAGCGACGAAGGCAAGGATGATCCGCAAGAGAAGAAAGGCGGCGATAACTTCTCCGGCATGTGCTTCATGGCGGACACCAACGGCATCAGCGACTCTGAGCTACAGCGACTCGGACGAGGTACCTTCCTATGACCAGCTCAATGAAACTTTTTGCAAATTAGGAAAATTTCATACTAGAGCTAGAGCTAGGTGTATGGAGCTTGAGAAGGAAGTAGGTATCTTGACTCGGGAGTTAGCTTCTCTTAGATCTTCTCCCTCCCGAGTCACTGATGATTGTTCTTTGAGTGATGCTTTGCTTGTGGAGCTTGAGAACGTAATGACTTTGCATGATAGCATGCAAACTGAACTTGAAAGTCTTAGGTCGAAGAATGCTAGCACTTGTACAGTTGATATTTCCTCTCTAGATGCTAGTTTTGTTCATGCTCGTGCTACTCCTTCATGTGAAAATTGCACTAAGTTACTTGCTGAAATAGATGCCACGAGCATTCACCTTAGAAATGATGAACTTGAAATGCATGTTTCTAAGGACCTTGTCAGCTCATGTGAGAGCTGTAAGCAACTAAAACTTGACAATAAAGCTTTAAATGACAAGTGTGTTAAACTTGATAAGGACTTACTAGATAAGTCACTTAAGAGTTGCTTGCATTGTTCTGTGATTGAGGGGGACTTGGATAAAATCCAAGTCGAATTTAGGAAGAAGTTAGAAGACCAAGCCCATGGGATTAGAGAAGCACCTAGCGTTTCTTGTGAGGCCCTCAAGATTGAGGCAGCCGTGTTGAGGGAGAAAAATGCACGTGCTAGTGTTTATTCTTCTCTTTCTGGTTCTTCTTCTTCCTCTCACCCCTTTTCTTCATGTGCCTCTCTCTTCGGGAGTGTGAGTATCTCATAAGCACTCTCGAGAAGTTTGTAGGAGGCAAGAAAAAGCTAAATCTCATTCTAGACCAATAAAAAATTAGCAGATTTAATCAGGGTCTAGGATTTTACTACTTGGAGCACGCTAGGACTCATCCTCCTACCATTGTGCATGGATTCAAGAGTGGAGAGATTGTGGTAGCTCCTAGGGTGAGTACTACTGTGTTTTGGTCTACTGGGGTTGTCCATGGGAGTTCTGAGCAGAAGGGTGCTTCTCCTGTCACTTCTGCCTCTAGTAAGGTGAAGTATTCATGCACCTTCTGTAAGAAGGATGGTCACCTAGTAGATTTCTGTTTTAGGCACGCCAAGATCATGTAACAGCCCAATTTTCATTGATCCGGTAAGTGAGGCTTGTCATGTTAAAGTCTTCCGTAATGTCATTAAAATCCTCACTTAATTATAATTATACAAGTGTTAGGACATTTATCTTGCATGAGGAGGGAGTAACAAAATCCTAAAAATCATTTTTCAAACTGCACACATGTTATATTACCTTAGTTCATGACATGTGGCCCATGTTCATAAGAGAGAGGAGGGTAGGCTGCACATACCTACCGTACCATTTCTTACTTTACTCACCTCTACCCACTTACCTAACCAGTCAATGACACATAGGTCCTACCTTGCATAGGAGCTTGTGGGCTGCACATCCCCTCTATGTCTTTTCTCACTCCAATCACTCATACCCACCGTTTTACTCACCCTATAACATGTGGGACCTAGCCCCACATGTAAGCATGAATGGGCAGCCATATATATAAAGTTCTAAACCTTGGTTTTTCCTCCCCCACCTGCTCATTTGCTCAGCCCAAACCTGAAAAACAGCAAGCCCCTCTTCTCCAACACCTTGCCATTCTCCCCCACAAATTCCCTCAAATCTTGAGTTTGAGCTTGTGCATGTTATACCACATTGAAGCCAAGAGCAAGAGCTTCAAATCCATCCAAATGGATTCTTGAGGCACCAAGTTTTGGGTGAGTGGTAACCAATTTCCTTCTCCCCATGTTCTGAAATTTTTGCCATTGTGACTCATTTCCTTCTTCTCCATGGAATCCATCATCACATCTTGAATTGGGTCGCGCATGTCACAGGGAAGCTTGAGGAGGAGGGCTAGTTACTGTTGCAAGCATGAGTAAGCAAGGTCATCGTTGTCTACACAAGCTAGGAGGAGACGAACCGCGAGAACCGGTGTTGCGACACCTTTTGTCATTCCCTCGCCGAAACCAACCGTCACCATGTGCAAAAGTAACCCCGTAGTAGTAAGATCCCACCCTAGTCCACCCTTTTTAAGTCCTGGACCATTTCTATGAAGTATAGAAGCCAATGGACAAACGGCCGTTTTGAAACAGAATAGGTCAGCCCGGACAGTCCGAGGTTTTACTCGGACAGCCCGAACCACTCGGATACTCTGAAGAAAATTTCGGATAGTCCGAACAGGATTTAACTCGAGGGCTGGATTGGCTAGACAGAGGAGGTCTACTCGGACATTCCGAGGTGACACTTAGATACTCCGAACATAACCACTCGGATACTCCGAAGAAAATTTCAGATATTCCGAATAGAATTTATCTCTAAACCGAGAGGGTACACTCGAACATTCCGAAGTGACACTCGATACTCCGAACATAACTTGATGAAATGCTCCTAAGACTTGAACTTTTGACACACAAGTCCAAACTTCACAAACTAAATTGGTACTTTCATATTATAATTAGTATTACACATCATGAGCATTTCGCGCATCCTTTAATTGTGTGCACCATTTGAATTCTTGATTTGGTGTTTATTGAATTGGATTTTCTCGTTAGGTGTTGACACTTCGGAAGGCAGTCCCGAGTACGACTACGCCTTCGAAGTCAAGAACGAGCAGCAAGGCACTACTTTACTCCATGACCATGATTGCTCCTACTATTTGAAATTTATATTGTTGGAATTATTTTATCAATTGCATGCTTACTTTCAATTACAATTATGATTGGGTAGAATTGTTAGCTATTGCCACATCGTTATGTTATCCCCTTGCCATGTTCTTTCCATGTTCCATTGTCACCCTAGGTGGTTGGTTTATTATTATTGTATATGGGTTCGTGCGAGTTGCTTAGCCATGCTTAGAACCTCGTTAGAAACCGCGATAGATGGACTTAGTCCATCGGTCGCAATGATCAAGAATTATTCTGATAATGATGATCTCAAATGTTGGTTGATGAGTAGAGATATTGGTTAAGGACCTTAAGGATTGAATCCTGGTGACGTCTCTTTGAGTAACAATCATGCGAACCACATGCCGTTTATGGGACCAGCGTAACCAAGTACATGTGTATGATTAGGGTATGTAAACCATGTGCACATGGAATTCCTTAAGCATATTGGAGCATCAAGGAATGTCCGCCAGAATTCCCTGAGCTCGTGGTAGCGTCAAGGAACGTCCTCAGAGTCCCTCGAACTTTGTTGAGTTGGGGATGTCCAACAACGGGTGTAGTCCTTGATCCACACACACAGGGCACTAGGCACGCGGGATCAAGGGTCATAGTCATCCGGATGGTTTAGATACACTACCATACATACTGAAAAATGGTTTGTCACGTTCACCTCGGTCGACACATATAAGGAAATGTGTTAATAGCTTGGCTTACGAGAATGACGTGTCGTGTGGGTAAAGTCGTACCTCGGCAGAGTATAAACTATTCGAATAGCCGCGTCCATGGTTAAGGACGATCGCTTAATATGCCAGTCACTGGGCGAGTATTAAGGACTTGGTAAGAATGGGATGGGAGTGAGAAAAAGACACGAGTATTGGAGTACTCGTGTGTGCAATCGAACATGAGCGATGGAACTCATGGTTCGGAGGATGCTTGAAGGCATGATATATATGTGATCATGATGATGTTATATTATGTATTAGATTTTGCAAATGTTTACTAAATGCAATTTTTCAATCTATACATGCTTATGATTTATCCCAAATATTGCCTTATGCTGAAATTGCCATTTTGCCTTCCTTGATGTAGCAACCACATGTAGTTAGAATTCAGCATACAACTTATATTATTGTGCGAGTACACTTTTTGTACTCAATCGGATTGTCCACTTGCTGCAGGTGAGGATGAGGCACTGCCCGGGGACTTTTACCGGGTAGATTTCGACAATTCTAACGTTTAGTCGCCGTTCTTGCCCCAGTTGGTTCCCTGAGGGTTTGGGGGCATGCCATGCTGGCCCTTTTGTTGTTTATCTTATGATCTCCGCTGCTACTTGGTGTAATAACTCTAAATATATTGTTATGGACAGTAATCCTACTTTTGGAATGTAATGATGTTTATGCTTCCGATAATTGTGTATGTGTTGTGATGTCAACTGTTGGACGAGAATGCTCTTGTTGGCGAACTTTCCTGGGACCAACATGGGTATATTCACGGAACGCCCGAGGTTCTCTTGATTCACTTAAGATGTACCACGCATTTGGGTGAATCAGTGGAGTCCCGGGGACGGCTCCCCACAGATCACGAGGCGTGAGCATGTTGCTGCTCTTAGGGGTATTCAGAGTCATCCCCAGGCACTGAGTGCTCATAAGGCACACACTACTATTAGACAGTTTAGAGAGTCGACTGTTTTTGGGCAGCGTGTAGGACTCGGTTTTCATACTGTTCAGTTGAGCTTTAGTCCTAGTGTTGCTCGTGGTCAATCTTTTTCACTGTGCTCTTGATATTCCTCATTTTTTCCATCGAGGTAGATATTAGCGGCTTGAGGTGTTTTCAGGTAGGAGATTTAGGCAGCCTTATTGGGATGGTCCGGCCTTTGTACCACGGCGGGCCAAACCAGTGATAGCTCCAACATCTTTTACTAGAGTTGCTTCTTCTGATCTTGTGAGAGTCGAGCGTCAGAGAGACACTAGAGTCCAGTCTTCTCCCTCTATGGCTGGTACTTTGAGACGACGTGTGATTCAGTATTGAGTTCTCATGTCCTCACTTTATCCCAGTATTTCTCTCTCTCTTTTGACTTAATCAGGTTTGTCGGATGGGGAAGGGAGTTGTTTGAATTGTTGACTCCGGTTGTTCTCGCCATATGACCGGAGACTCTCGTTGGTTCTCTTCCCTAGTCTGAGCCCCCGGTGATGAGTTGATCACTTTTGGGGATGCTTCTTCAGGTGGAGTCATTGCTAAAGGTACCGTCTGTATTAATGAAAATTTTATTCCTAAGGACATTGCCTTAGTGATTAAGCTGCAATATAATTTGCTCTCTGTTTCTCACCTTATCGATGACTCTTTCGAGGTAAGCTTTAAGAGTAATGCTTGTAGAATTCTTGATTCATCAGGAGAGTTAGTTTGCGGGATTTCTAGATTTGGAAGAGTCTTTCATGTTGATTTTTCTATTTCTTTTGGAGATTCTCTTCAGTGTTTGATTGCTTCCGAGTCCTGTGATCTCTCCTTCTGGCATAGTAGACTTGGTCACATTGTCTTTGATCATTTGACCAGAGTTAGCAACCGTGATCTTATTTGTGGTTTTCTCAAACTCAAGATATTTAAAGACTAAGTTTGCTCTCCCTGCCGACATGGCAAGATGGTTACTACTTCTCATCCTCTAGTCATTGTAGTGATGAATGATGCACCAGGACAGCTTTTACATATGGACCTTTGTTGGTCGGCTTAGTCTTGCATCGGCGAGGAGGAAGTGGTATGTCCTTGTCATTGTTGATGATTTTTGAGGTATTCTTGGGTATTTTTCATGGCCTTGATGGATGAGACTTTTTCTCACTTCAGGGGATTTGTTAGTAGGTTGTCTATTGAGCTCCCAGGTGCATTGCAAGCTATACGCAGTGATAATGGCACAAAGTTCAAGAACTCCTACTTTGAGAGATTCTATGTGGAGTCTGGGTTAGAGCATCAGTTCTCCTCTCCACACGCCCTTCAGCAAAATGGTGTAGTGGAAAGGAAGAATAGGATCCTGGTTGAGATGGCTAGGACAATGCTAGATGAGTACAGTACTCCTAGCAAGTTTTGGGCTGAGGCTATAGCTATTGCTTTTCATGTTTCCAATCACGTTTTCTTGAGAGCACATTTGCATCGCACTTCTTATGAGTTGAGGTATGGGCGAAAGCCCAGTGTTTCTCATTTTCGCGTTTTTGGTTGCAAGTGCTTTATATTGAAGTCTAGTAACTTGGATAAGTTTGAGTCTCGTTCTTCTAATGGTATTTTTCTGGGTTACTCGACTTCTTCTCTAGCTATAGGGTCTGGAGTTGTGATGCGAATAGAATCATAGAGACATATGACGTGACTTTTGATGAGGCTAGCCCAGGAGCTAGACTTGATATTTTAGGCTCTTCTTGTCCCTCCGAGACCATCTTCGTAGAGGATTAGGATGATGGAGATGATGGCGTTCCACCTGATCCAGTCCCCTCTACACCTTAGGTGCCTCCTATTTCCATTTCTGCACCTCAGGGAGACCAGCCATTGCCTTCAGACTCTCCTTCAGTGAGTGGCTTTGTTACTATCTCTTCTGCTCAAGATGTAGAGGCCACTTCTGCTTCTGGTCCTCCCCACCACACTCAGCGTTCTCATCCCCTAAGCAGATCCTTGATGATCTATTTGAGCATGTGACGCGTTCAAAATCAGGTTTTTCTTCTTTCTGCCTTCACTCTACCTTTGTTGCCTCTTTCGAGCCAAAGGATATTACTCGTGCATTATCCGATGAATCATGGATTAATGCTATGCATGAGGAACAGGAAAACTTTGAGAGGAACAAAGTCTGGTAGCTTGTAGAATCCCCATCTGGTCATAATGTCATTGGGAAAAAAGTGGGTGTTTAAAAACAAGCAGAGTAAGGATGGGGTTGTCATTCGCAACAAGTCAAGGCTAGTTGCACAAGGCTTCACTCAGGTTGAGAGTCTTGATATTGAGGAGACCTTTGCACCTATAGCTAGACTAGAGGCGATTAGAATCCTGCTTGCATTTTCTGCATCCCAGGGCTTCAAGCTCTATCAAATGGATGTCAAGAGTACATTCCTGAATGGCTTTATTGAGGAAGAGGTTTATGTCAAGTAACCTCCAGGATTTGAGAACCCCAAATACCCGAACCATGTCTACACGCTTTCCAAAGCCTTGTGTGGACTTAAGCAGGCCCCTAGAGCATGGTATGAGAGGCTTAAGTCCTATCTTCTCAGTCATGGTTTCAAAATCGGTATAGTAGACAAAACTCTATTCATCAGACACTAGGATTCTCATTTCCTTCTCGTCCAGATTTATGTGGACGATATTATCTTTGGTGGCTCGTCTTAGTCTGTTGTGTCTCATTTTTCTGAGGTGATGAGCACAGATTTTGAGATGAGTATGATGGGAGAGTTGAGTTACTTTCTCGACTTCCAAATCAAGTAGACTCGTGAGGATACTTTCCTGCACCAAGGTAAGTACACTCGGGACCTCCTAAGGTGGTTTGATATGTCTGATGGGAAGCCTGTGATGACTCCTATGGCCACCACTGCTGTTCTCGAGCCTGATGAGGATGGTGAGCTTGCTGATCAGAAGGAGTTATGGAGTATGATTGGCCCTCTCTTGTATCTCACTGCCTCTCGGCCAGACATACACTTTGCAGTGTGTATGTGCGCACGCTTTCAGGCTTCTTCTCGTGTCTCTCATCGCTAGGCGGTGAAGCGCATCTTCAGGTACTTTCAAACTACCATTGATTATGGTATCTAGTACTCTTCTTCCTCTTGTCTATCCCCTAGAGTCTTTTCTGATGCTGACTTTGGTGGCTGTAGGATAGATAGGTAGAGAACTTATAGCACTTACCAATTCATTGGCACTTCTCTTGTTTCTTGGTCATCTAGGAAGCAATCCGGTGTTGCACAGTCTACCACTGAGTCCGAATATGTAGCTGCAGCCAATTGCTGTGGCCAGGTGTTTTGGATGAGATCGACCTTGTGGGATCTTGGGTTAGAGATAGAGAGTGTTCTACTTTTCTGTGATAATACTTC
The DNA here is from genome assembly GCA_036346375.1 of Guadua angustifolia. Taxonomy (NCBI): domain Eukaryota; kingdom Viridiplantae; phylum Streptophyta; class Magnoliopsida; order Poales; family Poaceae; genus Guadua; species Guadua angustifolia. Next base: position 890,477 of record JAYEVE010000810.1, on the reverse strand, counting down.
TACTATCTGCATTGCAAAGAACCTAGTGCAACATTCCCGGACCAAGCGCATTGATGTTAGATATCACTTCCTTAGAGACCATGTAGAGAAAGGAGATATAGTGCTTCAGTTCATGGAGAGTGACCAACAGTTGGCTGATATATTTACCAAGCCTTTGGATAGCTCTAGGTTTGTTGCCTTGAGAAGTGAGCTTGGAGTTGTGTGCCCTTATGGCTTATTGTGAGGGGGAGTTGGTTTGTATATTATGTATTATATATCTTCTTCCAGTTTTTCCTTTCTTTTGTTTTGCTCTGGGTGTTTGTTGGGTTTATTATCTAGAGTTATGAGTTCACATCACTTAGACTTTTGGCATGCTTTTGCATGGACCTCTCATCTTGTGCTTTAGGTTGCTATCATGCTTAATTAGTTGTTCTCTCTTCTCTCTAGGTTAAGTTCCCTCACAGTCTTATTAGTCTAGCAGTTGTTGGGCCCCCTGGGTAGATAGGGTCTGTATGCACTCCTTAGTTTGGGATTCAGAGGCAGCTTTCCTATGTTAGTCATTTGGGAAGATGAGAGCGAGTCTGAACTGCAGTGTTCTCTACCATCTTTTTTATACTCTATAGCCACCCAGTTCACAGTTTCTTGACTTCTTTCCTCTATTATGTGTTTACGGCTTTAATTGAGTTCTTTTCGACCATTCTTGAGCTTAATCTTGCTAATAACTCAATTTGAACCAGATTTTTACTTAAAATCGAATCACATGTTAAGGGGGAGTTTAAGAATCTATCTCATGCATTGCATATAGACTTGATTTTCATTTTATGAGCTTTGTCTATTATGCAAATGATCCTTATTTCATTTTATACACCATGTGTAACAGCCCAATTTTCATTAATCCGGTAAGTGAGGTTTGTCATGCCAACGTCATCCATAATGTCATTAAAATCCTCACTTAATTATAATCATACAAGTGTTAGGACATTTATCTTGCATAAAGGAGTAACAAAATCCTAACAATCATTTTCCAAACTGCACACATGTTGTATAGAAGCAAATGGCAAATAGCTGTTTTGAAACAGAACAGGCCAGCTTGAATAGTCCGAGGTTTTATCCGGACAGTCCGAATAACTCGGATACTCCGAAGAAATATCTGGATAGTCCGGGTAGGGCGTAGCTCAGCGGACCGAGGGTGTCTACTCAGACATTCCGAGGTTCCACTCGGACAGTCCGAATCTTTCGGACATTCCGAATAAAATTTTGGATAGTCCAAATGGAATTTAGCTCTAGACCGAGGGGGTCCACTCGGACATTCCGAAGTGACACTCGGATACTCCGAACATAACTTGATAAAATGCCCCTAAGACTTGAACTTTTGACACACAGGTCCAAAATTCACAAAACTCAATTAGTACTTTCATATTATAATTAGTATTACACATCATGAGCATTTCACGCATATTTTAATCATGTGCACCATTTGGATTCTTGATTTGGTGTTTATTGAATTGGATTCTCTCGTTAGGTGTTGACGCTTTGGAAGGCACTCCCGAGTACGATTATGCCTTCGAAGTCAAGAACGAGCAGCAAGGCACTACTTTAATCCTTGACCATGATTGCTCCTATTATTTGAAATTTATATTGTTGGAATTAATTTATTAATTGCATGCTTACTTTCAATTACAATTATGATTGGGTAGAATTCTTAGCTATTGCCACATCGTTATGTCACCCCCTTGCCATGCTCTTTCCATGTTCCCTTGTCGCCTTAGGTGGTTGGTTTATCATTATTGTATATGGGTTCGTGCGAATTGCTTAGCCATGCTTAGAACATCGTTAGAAACCGCGATAGATGGCCTTAGTCCATCGATCGCAATGATCAAGATTTATTCTGATAATGATGCTTTCAAATGTTGAGTAGAGATATTGGTTAAGGACCGTAAGGATTGAATCCTGGTGACATCTCTTTGAGTAATTATCGTGCGAACCACATGCCGTTTATGGGACCGGCGTAACCAAGTACTTATGTATGACTAGGTTGTGTAAACCATGTGCACTCGGAATTCCTTGAGCTTAGTTGAGCGTCAAGGAATGACCGCCGGAATTCCTTGAGTTTAGTGGAGCGTCAAGGAATGTCCTCGGAGTCCCTCGAACTTTGTTGAGTTGGGGATGTCCAACAACGGGTGTACTCCTTGATCCACACACACCGAGCACTGGGCACGCGGGATCAAGGGTCACAGTCATCCGGATGGTTTAGATACACTACCATACATACTGGAAAATGGTTTTTCACGTTCACCTCGGCCGACACATCTAAGGAAATGTGTTGATAGCTTGGCTTACGAGTGTGACGTGTCATGTGGGTAAAGTCGTACCTCTGCAGAGTTTAAACTATTCGAATAGCCGCATCCATGGTCAAGGACGATCGCTTGATTTGTCAGTCACTAGGCGAGTATTAAGGACTTGGTAAGAATGGGTTGGGAGTGGGGAAAAAGACACGAGTATTGGAGTACTTGTGTGTGTAATCGAACATGAGCGATGGAACTCATGGTATGGAGGATGCTTGAAGGTATGATATAAATGTGAATATGATGATGTTATATTATGTATTAGATTTTGCAAATGTTTACTAAATGCAATTTGTCAATCTATACATGTTTATGCTTTATCCCAAATATTGTTTTATGCTGAAATTGCCATTTTGCCTCCCTTCGATGTAGCAACCACATGTAGTTAGAATTCAGCATACAACTTAAATTATTGTGCGAGTACACTCTTTGTACTCAACCGGATTATCCACTTGTTGCGGTGAGGATGAGGCCTTTGCCGGGACTTTTCTTGCGATTTCGACAATTCCAACGTTTAGTCGCCGTTCTTGCCCCAGTCGGTTGCCTGAGGGTTTGGGGGCATGCCATGCTGTCCCTTTTGTTGTTTATCTTATGAATTCTGCTGGTACTTGGTGTAATAACTTTAAATATGTTGTCATGGACAGCAGTCCTACTTTTGGAATGTAATAACGTTTATGCTTCTGATAATTGTGTATATGTTGTGATGTCAACTGTTTGTGCGTGTTGGCAAACTTTCCTGGGACCAACACTGGTATATTCCCGGAACGCCTGAGGTTCCTTTGATTCACTTGAGATGTACCGCACATTTGGGTGAATCAGTGGAGTCTCGGGGACGGTTCCCCACACCATGCTATATTATGAAGAAAATTACTAACTTAGATATGTCCAAGTTCATTTATCTTGCTAAGCTTGCAAAAATAAAAAAAAAAGAGATTTAAAAGAAAAACTTGATAAAACATGTTGCATTTACTTGTTAAGTTTCTTTTCTAGGTTTGCCATGATTCGTGAAATTTTGGAAATCTCTAGAGTCCCTATAGCAACTTGGGTGAATCTTGTTTGATCCATACTTGAGTCCTTCACTAGCTTAACAATCAAAATGCTAAAATGAAAGTGAAGCAAAATTGACTCTTTTTGTGCACATTAGACTCAACACCTCACATTCACAAGACAGCTTCTTATTGCACTTGAGATGAACTTGGAATGTGTTGTGTATGACCAAGATCATTCTCTTAAGAGTTCTTCTTGAGATGATCGAACATGGCTTGAGTCAATTGTTGTAAAAATACAAATAAAAAAATATATGTGGGTAAAGAATGCAAATAATGTCAAACATTTGCACCCTGTTATGTTTTCAAAGATTCAAAGAAAAATTTGCATACAATGAAAAAATAAGCTCGAAGGATCTTGTATGAACTTCTAGATTCCCAAACTGTTGAGTAGGTTGAACTCTAGGTTTTCCATTTGATCCTTTGAATGGCTTTGCTTCTAGTTTTGAAACTAACGACAAGTGTTGCTCACGTTCAATCTTGCAAAAAATGACATGGTTTCAGATAAATCTTGCTAGCAAAATGTTATTTGCACTTGGACATGCCTTAGCTTAGTCTATTTTTGCCATAACTTAGTTTGGTGTCATAACTTTGTCTTGTTGGTCACTTGGATAATCTTCAAAGCTCCCTTAGACTGCATTTCTTGAATAAAAACAACAAAAAAAGGGAGAGAAAAGAAAATGCCATCTTGATGCCTATATTGCCAAAATGGGGAGAAATCGTAGAAAAGGCATCATTTTGCATCTTGATTCATCTTAATTCTTATGATCATTGTAAATCTTTGCTATCTTTCATAGATCATAAATATTTCTAGTTGCCAACTTGGTCATATTCTTGATTTCCATTTCTTTCATCAAGTTTGGCTTTGCATTCAATTTACTTTATTCTCTCTTATTCAAACTCAAAACTTATGCCTTTTCATGTGTTTGTCAATATACTCATCAAGGGGGAGATTGAAAGACCATGTGGAGCTCTATCCTTGTGTGTCATGAGTAATTGACGAGATTTGAGCTTGGTTTGATTTGATATTGAGTTTGATTTGAATTGGATTACGATTTGAAGCAATTTGAGTGTTGGTTGCTTTTCCGATGCTCTGGCACACGGGCGTAACATCGGACCGTTGAGTGAAATTATTATTGATTAATGATTTTAGGATAATCATTGAATATCTTTGTGGGCATTGCTATGTGAAAGGTTTTTTCTTGTCTTTGATGGTTGCAGGGCGACGGTGCTAGGTCATGGCAAGGCGGAGGATGATTGGAACTAGGCGAGGACTTTGGAGGTCCAGACGGTCGGGAGATCGCCGGAAGATGATTGGAGACAGAGTCCAGGCAAGCCAAGAAGACAAGAAAAGGAGATGATGCTAGCTAGGTGCTGCGTGGATCAACGAGAGCCGTTGGATTGCGGTCTAGTTGATAGGTTAGCGGGTCTAGGTAGTATGCTTTGAAAACCGTGCAAGAAAACTCTTTGTTGGTGTGGGTTTTGGGTTAGCCCTTGCATGGCTGCGTGAGTGGGCAAATCCTAGCCCTTAGATGAGTTCTCTAGGGTTGAGGGCTGTATCCAAGGGTGGTAGGTGGCCCAAGAGTAGTATAAATAGGGATGGAGGGGTAGCCTCGTCCCATTGAAGGTTGTAGAGGTTTTTGTGCTCCTTTGAGTTTTGCCCACCTTGTTGTGAGGCTTTGTAAACCTCTTCCTTCCAGAAATGCAAATCTTTTTTCATTCATACTTGAATTTACAATACGCACTTACTTTATGTCTTAAATTTAGCATTTAAATTCCTGCAATTTACTTTCTCGTAATTTACTTTCTTGCAATTTGGATTTGCCTCCCCTCCTTCTAAATGCTGATATTGGATGTTTTGAGTGTGTTCATATGGTTTTATGTCTCTTTTCCACTCTAGGATAGAGTAGGGATAATCTTTTCTATCAAGTTGCAACTCTGTCCAGAACTTGTTCTTCGCATAGTAGTCAGTATTTGATTTTTAGAAAAATCTAGAAAAATATTTTTTGAGTGATTCTTCCTGTAGATTGTGCAGGACTCCCATGTTCATCTGTGAAAAAATTTGTGAGTCCACTGGTCACACATTTTGGCCGCCATGAAGTGAAAATCGAGCCACAAACCTTCTGCTCGAATTTCCTGACTGTCTGTTGTAACATCCCAAAATTTGGTCTATTTTTAATTTAATAAGTTATTTTGAATTTTTGGAATTTATTTGGGTTTAATTGGATTTTTTGGAATTTAACATTTCTTTGGAAATTAATTAATTAATGAATAAGTTTTTGCAAAATATAAATGAAATTATTTTATTGGGCCGAGCCCGTTACTGTGCTGTCGCTAGCCAAAAATTGATGGAACGCTAATCGTCATTATTCGGTGGCCGTTGATTTCGGATCGAGCGGTCCGGATGAAGCCATGTCGCTTGTGCTTCGGCAGCCGTTGATTTGTCGCCGCGTGTACGTCTGAGATGGCGCCATGTCGCCTCGCTACCATTTGCGGTAACGCCGTCGCCGCGCACTATGGCCGGAGATTGCGCGCGCCAATAGCGCCGCCGTGTCCACTCCCCGTCTTCATTAGCTGGCGCATCATGCAGAGCGTTCCTTTCCGCTTCATTTGTGCCCTTTCACGCCACCCGAGACACACCGTAGCCAACGCTAGAGCTTGCCGTAGTTCTGAGGCATTCTCACTGTCCTTGCGCCGCCGCCAGTCCATCTTTGTCGCGTTGGAGGTCACCGCCGAGTTCCTTGCATCAAGCCGCGTCCGTTGCTTCAACTCGTGTCGCCGGAGGAAGCCCCAAACGCCGTCACCGTGTCGTCTTCTTCCTCTCTGGCAAGGTTTGCACCGCCACGACATCACCGTCAGCTCGAGCTTCGTCAACCGTCCGATCGTCTTTCTACGCACGAGATTTCGCCACGTCGTCGCCACAACAGTGAATCCTATCTTCACCCCTTGACCGTTAGATCTTCATCACACGGTTCTGATCCTACCAAGTAGCAGCATTAACCATAGCCATAGGATTCGTGTTGTGGGCATAGGATCGATTCAATCTGGAACGTCCGATTTTAATTGTGTGGCACAGATGCGTCCATGCATCGAGCACCGGGGTAGCCACATAGCAGATCACGATGCATATGATAGATTTAATCTGGGCCGTCGGAGTTTGAATTAACGGCTCTGATTTCGCCGTGCATGGAACCAATAAGTTTCCACCGCATGTCACGTTTAACCGAAGCGTTGGATTAAATCTAGCCATTGGATTTGAATCGGATGATTGAGATTGAATTAGAAATTCGATTGATCTGGTTGCTCCGCGTGTCGCAACGGGATTGGTCCAGCTGTCATGCTGACATCAGTGCTTGCATCATCCGGTGTACAAACATAGTACCGCCAGTCCACCATAGACCCGCACTATTCTGTGGACCAGGTGTATGCACCGCTGCCACGTGTCGGGCCGAGAGGCTGCCACGTGTCATGCTGACGTCATAAATAAATTTTAATATAAAAATATTATGACCGAAATTCATTTCGGTGCCGACGTCATCATTAGGTCATGCTGACATCATAAATCCCAATTTTCAGTATAAAAATAATTAAAATAAATCGGATTTTCTGATTTTTAGGATTTTCCATTTATTTAAACCTTTGAAAGGCTATAACTTTTGTGTTTTAACTCCGATTGAGATGATTCCAATTTATAAAAATTTGTAAAATCAAGATCTATTTATTAGTGAATTTTGTGGAATTTTTAGAGTTGATCTTGCTCTTAGTAAATTATATTTATTGTGTATTTATTTATTTTGAATAGACGTTGATTTGCCAGAAAGCTTTGAGGGGGAATTTCCATAACAAGACCAAGCTCCAGATCAGGATCAACAGCTATTTAAAGGCAAGTTATGCGTTGATCATTTTTCTCCTAAGTTTTGAAAATGTATTTTGATTCAAACTATGCATGCTAAATCAATTAAAAATGGATTTAATTAATTTGGGTAGATTAGTTAATCAACCTATCTGTTATTGCCACCTTGATTTTAATATTTGTATGCCATGATTCATTTGTTGCCCTAAGTAATAATATTAGTTGGATGTAATGATATGCTAACACGGGAGGCTAAACCTTGAATAATTGCTTAGCCTTGCATATATCGTGAATAATCTTTTAAAATACAAAAGCAACATTGACTAAAGGAATAGTGAAGGTATTTTGGTAAATGGTGGGATATTCTTGGTAATGACGTTGAAATGTGGAGACCTGTGTGGTTCTACATGAAGGTTGATTTACTGGCATGTGTTGCACCGTAAAACAATTGGGGTGAGAAATGATTTAGACTGAGGCAAGTGGACCGGGGCTTTGTACCAAAAGGGGGGCCTGTGTGGCAAATGAGATGGCTATGTGCCAAACTGTTGAGAGATGGAAGTCTTGCCTTGGTCAGTTAAGGACTTTACCTTGCAAGCCTTTGAACTATGTTAATCGTACAACCACATGTCTGGTATAGGACAGACCTAGTTTAGTAAGGTTCTAACATCTTTCCTTTGATTCCTCGGGGCGGTAGTTATACAATGGTATAACTGTGTGGGGGAGCGTACCTGTACTATGGCTTGGTACACATCCAACAGTGTTCACCTGTCCTATACTTGGACTCTGTGTGAGGGAAGTGACAGGGAAGGCAATACTGGAGAGGTTCATAGCTTTAGATGGAAGTTTCTGAAAAACTTTGTTACGATCAATCACCTGTGTGGTGAGCGACTGTATCTTGTGGGTAAAGCGTACAACCTCTGCAGAGTGTGTGAAAACTATTCGAATAGCCGTGTTCGCGAAATTGGATAGAGCTCGGGGATTACAGTCAAGGGGTAGATCTTCAAAAATAAAATGGGAATGAGAGGCTGTGTGCCAGGGATAAATGTGAAATTTGATTCAGGACTGTGTGTCAAAAATATGTGGAAAAACAATTTGAGAAACTTATTATATTTATATGGTTTTGCTGCTTTCCATCTAAATAAATAATAAGTTAAAATGTTGATTCAATGGAAAATAACCCAACAAACCATTCCTTTGTAATAAGCCATGCATGTTGTAATAGAACTGCATTCTGTGCATGACTTGTTGAGTACGGTGTGTACTCACCCTTGCAACAACTATATACCAGAGGAGGAGTCTACGCCTGCTTGGGAAGAGGAGTTTGTCGAGGAGCCAGAGAACTAGGGAGCACGGCTTGTCAGTTGCCTGTGGCAAAGTGATGAGTCTCCATGATGCTTTATTTTCCGCTGTTATTTTCCTGATACTTTGATTAATGTAAGCCCTGCGTGGCAAACTATTATAAGGTGACCATAAGGTCGTACAACTCATTTATATACATGTTTGAAGTACTTTATTATTATTCCGCTGTGTATGATTGTGGTACTTAAACCCTGTTTAGCCTGTGTGCACTAGCTTGATTCTAGACTAGTGCAGAATACACAGATGGTCCGGATTTGCAGGTTCGAGTCCCGACAGAGGTGTACTGACTATAGGACTTGACCCTAGATAGACTGGCCGAGAAAGATAAAACTATTTTCTAAAGATTAAAATGTTACAAGATTATCAATGAAATCTTAACTAATCTCTTTCTTCTTACTTCATACCTATGCTGCATTTTCTGTTGTTACTTTATGATTTTAAAATTTAGGTTTGACGGGGATATCTTTTGGCAGATGAGGATGATCCACACTTATGGAGTGCGCACAGGAGGGTACGCCGCTGAATTATGGCGTATGATGCAGCTGCTCAGAGGCTTCGACAGGCCGATCTACCGGGGGACCTCTATAGTGCGGGTAGGACTTGATATCGCCTGGGACGTTGAGATCACGGTCTACGCTCGGGAAAGGACGAGGGCGAGTCGTCCTATCTACATCACTATCAGGAGGTCTTCGTTCGAGACCGGGATCCAGGAGACATCGCGTCTGGCAATGAGACAGATTGCTCGTACCTACTCGGCAGAGCTGGAGGGCACAATTTTTCGCCATCACCCGCGCCGAGACAACCGTTTCGACCGGGAGCCGATAGTGGAGGAGGACGCCACGATCACCCACCTGGTGAGATATGTCATCGTGCAGGAGGAGACCATGGATGAGACCGTCCAGGAGTTGCAGAGGGCCCGCGACGAGGTCACGGAGGTGAGAACACAGCTGCGGGAGGCTCGAGAGTACCTAGCTCACTCTATTCAGAGAGTCCATGAGCTGGAGATGGCCCTGTACGGACCTGAGCCAGAGCCAGTTTTGGAGCTGCATAACCTAGATCCGGAGGAGCCGGGCAGTCACGAGACACCAAGTCAGGAGGTACGAGAGCCACGAGCACGAGAGCGAGCAGCCACAGGACCAACGGAGTTAGTGGGGTCATTCAATGACCGCAGAGGGCATCGAGACCGCTTGCCTGTGCCACCGCACCCGCCGCAGTACCCACCAGGAGGACCGCACCCTAGGTGGCTCAGTGGCTGAGAGTTCTTTTTCCTTCCAGAGTTGACTCAAATGTTGAGTCAAGTTATTTAGTCGATTTTATTGGGTGCATCCTTAGAACACTTGTTTGAGTTAAAATTTGCTATGTTTATGCGGTGTGCTAGATATCGTTGCATTGCACTGTAGGTACTTGTGAGCGACCATATCATTTAATAATAATAAAATTGTGTGTTTTGTTCTGAGTCAAACCTTTCTCCCTGCACTAGTTTCTTGTGTACTTGTCTTCCCTGTTTCCCTCTTTCCTATAAACCTTATTATTTTTCAGATGGTGAACACACGTGGAAGCAACGGAGTGGGAGGAAAAGTTCGCAGCAAGGAGGCAGCCAGAACAATGCACCAATTCCACAGGCAGCACCACAGGTTGACATGCAGAACTTAGGAGCATTCCTAGCAGCACAAACTCAGTTGATGCAGACGATGATGGCAACCATGCAATAGATCACCAATCAAGCAGCCGCCAACAATCAGGCTGCTAACAATGGACCATGTCCCTACTCAAGACTGTCAGAGTTCATGACACGTCCGCCCACTTTCTCTAGCAACGCCAATCCACTTGAAGCAGATGACTGGCTAAGAACTATTGAGAGAAAACTGCACATAACTCAGTGCGTTGGAAATGAGAGGGTGCTTTATGCCTCTGTAAGGACCCGAATTCACCAATTCGAATCCACTGTGTTTTACCGCACTATTCCCAGGATCAACGCTAGTGCACACAGTTTAACATCGGTAAGCATCATATCATACACAACGATAAGAATAATAAGACTTCATTTATTTAATATAATTAGTGTATGATCATATGAACACTTACAATTATTCAGACTCGCAGGGCAATACTAAGATAAAATAAGACAAATGCAGCGGAAAGTAGTAGAAGACGTAGTGACTCATCAGTACACCACAGGCGATTGACAAGGCTTGGCCTAGTGACTCGTGTCCACCTGTAACTCCTCCTCCAGTAACGGTGATGATTCCTCCACTGTTGTTGGTTGTTAAGCAAGGGTGAGTACAACAGCACGTACTCAACAAGTTGTGCACAGAATGCAATTCTATCATAGCTATATGCAGGCTTATTCCAAAGGAATGGCTAAGTGGTTCATTTGTAGTAAAGCAGCGTTTATGAACACATACATTACATAGATTGAAAAGACAGTAAAAACAAATAATAACAGTAAGTAGATTCCATTTTTCTCAAGTCAACCCAAGTTTTCATCCTAAGTCAAGTTCCATTGTCCACATGGCATCCTGCCATCCCATCCAGTTGTTAATTTTATTAAACTAACCCTTGACTGTAATTCCCGAGCATTGCTCAATACCGTGAGCACGGCTATCCGAATAGTTTGTACACTCTGCAGAGGTTATGCACTTTACCCACACGATACAACCATGCACCACACATGTGAAGGATTATAACAAAGCCTTTACAATGCATCCTCTTAACCCAGTGCTACCCGCTGAGGTTTCAACACTGAAGGGTTACACCACCACAACAGGGCCCCCCTCTTGCGCCATGCGAGTTTCCTCCGTACACCCGAACTCACACCACCACGATAGCACTCAAGCTAAGCATTTGCAAATTAGTCAGCTAGGCTGCCCCATAACAGACATGTGGTTGCAAGATTGACTCAGGTTAAAGGCTCGCAAGGTTAAGTCCTTAGGATTGATTAAAGCAAGACTTACACATACCCTCAGCTCCACTGAGCCCACCCTGGCACACTTGCCCCTTCCACTTGCTTCAATTGTAAAATGATTACCACCCGGTTGGTTACCAAGCACCACGTGCTACTCACAAATCAACATCGTTGTGTGACCTCCCCGCCACGACAACTCAATCTCTTTGTGTGACCACACATGACACACAAGTTAACATCATTGTTCCATATTCCATTAGTCAAAATTAATAATCGACATCTCATGTACATGTGATGACGTGGCATGGCTAAGCATTCTAATCCGATCTAACCATCCATGTTGATCTCATTATTAACCAACTACAGTGAACCAACCTAAGGTGACAAGTGGATCATGGCATACAATTAACAAGGTAGGGTGTAATTCAAAGGGTACATTAACTAATCCCAAATTTAAGTTAAAACCATTTGTACACATAAAATACCATGCAATAAAGTAAATCAAAATAGCAATTTTGCAAACATGGGTGCACCATGATCAAAGCACAACTTGCCTTGGTTAAGCTCCTAGTCTTGGTCTAGAAATTGCTCCTGAGTTGCTAGCTCCTCCTCCGAAGCCTCGCACAATTCAACGTCTACGCGAATCGAGAAGAAATAGCAAATAAATACCAAGAACATAGAACAAATGAACTCAAAAATTCAAATAAAAACCACCATTAGATAGATCTCAATTTTACAAATTTTTAGAAATTTGAATCACCCAAATCGGAGTTCATACGAGGGAGAACGAGCCCTCGGAAAATTCAAATTCCTGAAAATTCATGAAATTAAAAAATCAAAATATTCCGAATTATTTTTTAGAAAGAAAATCCGAATTATTGCATCGGCTGATGTCAGCATGGCGCTGGGTCAGTACGGTCGACGCGTGGCACAATCCCAACTATCTAAAACCGATCGAACGATCTCTATCTAATCCCCGACGTGGCCGAATGATAACCATCCGATCTAAATTAGACGGCAAATACCTACCCGAGGCGTTTACTGTAGACTTATTCGACGTGGCACGATCTAGAGCACATGATCTTAATCTAATGGCGAAGAACTTACCCGAGCGATGCACTGTATACCGAGGCGACGTGGCTTGATATTGTCCGTCCGATGGCGATCCGACGGTTGAGGTTCTTCGTGAATGGCGATGGAGACGCGGCGGGCAGTCTTGCCAGACTTGGAGACGATGACACACCCGACGGCACTCCGGTGCTCTCCGGCAATGAAGAGGTAGCGACTCGGATGCGTCGCAACGCGGTGAACTCGAATCCGGTCTGGGATCGGCGAAAGAAACTCTCCACGGTGACGAAACACAGCGCAACACCTTCAAAAACTTCGACGAGATCTCGCAATTGCTTCGGTGCTCCTCCGACGACAGCGCAACAGAGAAAAGATGGCTCGGGCTCTGGGAATCCTCGGGAGAGTACCCTGGTCCTTAAATACCCATGGCGGCGCAAGATCTTGGAAGGACTTTCCTCGGACACGGCGGCGGCGCGTTCGAATAGAACTCGGAGTCCGGGTTGAAGACGACGACTCACAACCGTGCGATCTTGATCCAATGGCCCAGATAGAACGAGGTTTCTGAATCGGTAAGTTTTGATGAAGACCATCCGATGAAGATCGGACGGCTCACAGCGCTAGGGTTTTAGTAATTGACACGGCTTGACGAAGTCTGTTAGATTTCGATCCAACGGTCGGCGATCGTATCCCTTCGGCTGGCCAAGCGATTGGGCCGGGCCCAACACTGTTCATGCTAATTTCTCGGGATTTTTTATTTAAAATAATTAAGGAAAATAATTTGATTTATTTAAGATAGTAAAAATATCAAAAAAATTCCAAGAAAAATCTCAAAAATACTTTAAGACATTCTGAGTTTAAATAAAATATTTTTGGCAAAACTTTATTTTAAACTTATCTTTTATAATTAATTCTTGACAAAAGGTAATATATTTTAATTCAAAATAATTCAAATAAATCTCGGAAAATCCAAATAAATCCAAAAAATTCACAAAAATCATAAATTGCAATAAAATAATATTAAATAAATAAAAAACCAAAATTTGGGATGTTACAGCCTCCCATCAACTTGAGGGAACTGCAGCTGAGTGGTGGAAAAACTACTGTGCATCGCAGGAAAACCCACAGGAGATCACTTGGGAAGAATTTATCGCACTTTTAAATCGATTATCATGTCTTTGAAGGGTATCATGAAGTCAAAAAATGTAATGACCCAATTTTCGTTGATCCGTAAGTGAGGCTTGTCGCGTTAACATCTTCCATAATAATCGTTGCATCCTAAATTAATTATAATCATACAAGGGTTAGGGCATTCATCTTGCATAAATAGGGAGTAACCAAAAATCTAGTAGTCATTTTTCAAAGCGCACACATGTTGTTTTGCCCTAGTCAATGACATGTGGGCCATGTTCTTAAGAGAGAGGAGTGAAGGCTGCACATACCTACCATAGCAATTCTTACTTTACTCACCTTTACCCACCTACCTAACTAGTCTATGACACATGGGACCTACCTTGCCTAGGAAATTGTGGCTGCACATCCTTTCCATTGTCTTTTCTCACTTCAACCACCCATACCCACTCTTCCACCCACCCTATGACATGTGGGACCTAGCCCCACATGTAAGGCATGAGTGGGCAGCCTATATAAGGCCTAAACCTTGGTTTCTCCTCACTTTTTTCTGCCCATTTGCACAGCCCCAACCCAGAAAAACAGCAAAGTGTTCTTCCTCACCTCTTGCCATTTCTCCCCCTCAAATCCCCTCCAAACTTGGGTTTTGGTTTGTGCATGTTACACCATCTTGAAGCCAAGATCAAGAGCTTCAAATCCATCCAAGTGGATTTTTGAGGCATCAAGTTTTGGGTGAGTAGCAATCGTTTCTCTCCTCCATGTTCTGAAATTTAGAACCTTGTAACTCATTTCCTTTCTTTTCCCATGGAATCCATCATCCAACCATGAATCGGGTCGTGCATGTCACGTGGAAGCTTGAGGAGGAGGGCTAGTTGTTGCTGGGAGCACGAGCAAGTGGCGGCATTGTCGCTCTCGCGAGCAAGGAGGTGACGAACCGTGAGAACCGGCGTTTCGACACTTTTCGTCATTCCCTCACCAAAACCAATCTTCACCAAGTGCAAACGCGACCTTGTAGTGGTAAGGTTCTACCCTAGACCACCCTTTTTAAGTCCTAGTACATTGCTATAAAGCGTAGAAGCCAATACACGAATTGTCGTTTTTAAAACAGAGAAGCCTAGCTCGGATAATCCGAGATTTCACTCGGACATTCCGAACATTTTCGGATATTCCGAACAAAGTTCCGGATAGTCCGAATAGGAATTGACTGAGGGCTGTTATGGCTAACCGAGGGTCTGCTCGGATAGTCCGAGATTTCACCGGATATTCGAACACCTTCGGATACTCGAATGAATTTCCGGATAGTCCGAATAGGAATTAGCTTGAGAACTAAATTGGCTAACCGAGAGGTCCACTCGGACATTCGGCGAACACTCGGATAGTCGAACCATTCGGACATTCGAACATAATTTCGGATAGTCCGAGTATAAATTCAACTTCTTACCGAGAGGGTCAGTTCGGACAGTCCGAAGTGAAACTCGGATACTCCGAACATAATTCAATAAAAGCTTTAAGACTTGAACTTTTAACGCAAACACTCAATTAGTACTTGCATATTATGATTAGTATTACACATCATGAGCATGTCATGCATCTTTTACTCATGTGCACTATTTGAGTCCTTGTTTGGTGTTTATTGAATTGGATTTTCTCGTTAGGTGTTGGCGTTTGGAGGGCACCCCGAATCGACTACGCTTTTGAGACCAAGATCGAGCAACAAGGCACTACTTTACTCCTTGACCATGATTGCTCCTACTATTTGAAGTTTATGTTTTGGAATTATTTTATCAATTGCATGCTTACTTTCAACTACAATTATGATTGGGTAGAAAACTTAGCTATCACCACATTGTGAGGTTATCCCCTTATCATGCTCTTTCCGTGTTCCATTGTCGCCCTAGGTGGTTGGTTTATTACTATTGTATATGGGTTCATGCGAATTGCTTAGCCATGCTTAGAACACCGTTAGAAACCGCGATAGATGGACTTACTCCATCGGTCGCAATGATTGAGAATTCTATGATGATGTTGTTTTCAATTGTTATTTAATGAGTAGAAATGTTGGATAAGGACCCTAAGGATTAAATCCTGGTGACGTCTCTTTGAGTAACTATCGTGCGAACCACACGCCGTTTATGGGACCGGCGTAACCAAGTACTTATGTATGACTAGGTTATGTAAACCATGTGCACGCGGAATTCCTTGGGCTTAGTGGAGTGTCAAGGAATGTCCGTCGGAGTTCCTTGGGCTTAGTGGAGTGCCAAGGAATGTCCTCGAGTCCCTCGAACTTTGTTGGGTTGGGGATGTCCAACAACGGGTGTACTCCTTGATCCACACACACCGAGCAATTGGGGCACGCGGGATCGAGGGTCACATCATCCGGATGGTTTAGATACACTACCATGCATCTGGAAAATGGTTTGTCACGTTCGCCTCGGCCGACACATCTAAGGAAATGTGTTAATAGCTTGGCTTACGAGTGTGGCGTGTCGTGTGGGTAAAGTCGTACCTCTGCAGAGTTTAAACTATTCGAATAGCCGCGTCCATGGTTAAGGACGATCTCTCGATTTGTCAGTCACTGGGCGAGCATTAAGGACTTGGTAAGAATGGGATGGGAGTGGGAAAGTAGACACAAGTATTGGAGTACTTGTGTGTGTGTAACTGAACATGAGCGATGGAACTCATGGTTCGGAGAATGCTTGCGAGCATGATATGAATTAATTGAACATGAGCGATGGAACTCATGGTTCGGAGAATGCTTGAAGGCATGATATGAATGTGATTATGATGATGTTATATTATGCACTAGACTTTGCAAATGTTTACTAAATGCAAATCTTTCAATCTATACTTGCTTATGATTTATCTCAAATATTGCTTTATGCTGAAATTGCCACTATGCCTTCCTTGATGTATCAACCACATGTAGCTAGAGATCAGCATGAAATGTATATTATTGTGCGAGTACACTTTTTGTACTCAATCGGATTGTCCACTTGCTGCAGGTGAGGATGAGACATTACAGGGGACTTTTACCGGCGATTTCGATAGTTCTAACGTTTAGTCGCCGTTCTTGCCCCAGTTGGTTGCCTGAGGGTTTGGGGGCATGCCATGCTGGCCCTTTTGTTGTTTATCTTATGTCTTCCGCTGCTACTTGATGTAATAACTTTAAATATGTCGTTATGGACAGTAGTCCTACTTTTGGTATGTAATAACGTTTATGCTTCCGCTAATTATGTATGTGTTGTGATGTCAACTGTTGGATGAGAGTGCTCGTGTTGGCGAACTATCCTGGGACCAACACGGGTATAATCACGGGACGCCCGAGGTTCCCTTGATTCACTCGAGATATGCCATGCATTTGGGTGAATCAGTGGAGTCCCGGGGACGGTTCCCCACAAAAAGGAAGAGTTTAGAGCGCTGAAGCAAGGAGGCCAGTCAGTGGCCGATTATTTGAATAAGTTCACTCAGTTGTCGCGTTACGCACCGGAGGGCGTAGCAACAGATAAGACTAGGTAGTCCCGTTTCATGAAAGGACTTAACACTGGATTACAGGTGGGCTGATTGCCCACACATTCCCTGACTTCCAAGAGCTAGTAAACAAAGCCCTGATACTAGAGGACAAGCACAAGGAACTGGATGACAACCGCAAGCGCCGCATGGCACAACAGGGAGGACGCCAGGGTCAGCAGAAACCAAGAATGGTACCTCAGCAGTTCTCCAGATTCCAGCAGGGGAACAATGCTAGGACACCGTAGCCGATACCAAAACCAACAGGACAAACCTCCTAGACGCCAGTCAGAACTATTAGTCAGAATGGAGGAAACCAGCAGATGTCAGGAAGGCATTGCTATAATTGCAACGAGACATGACACTTCGCCAATGTTTGCCCCAAGAAGGGAGGGGTTACACCAGTACATTTCAACTTGGGAAACACACCTGCTAGAACTCCTGTTCAAGGCGGTAGCAGAGGACCTACTCAAGCTGGAACCACACCCCAAGCAGTTGCACGAGGAAGAGTCAATCACATCACAGCAGACGAAGTTCAGAATGTCACGGACGTTGTACTGAGTAAGTTTCTAGTCAACTCAGTACCAACTATAGTTTTATTCGATTCTGGATCTTCACATTCATTCGTTTCTTGAGTTTGTGCTGTGTGAAATGATTTGGGTATTGTCAACCTTAAGAGTACGCTTCTAGTCCAATCCCCTGGATCAGATTCCGAACTAAAATAGGATGTTCTGGGGTAAAACTATTAATAAATGGAATAGTGTTCCTAGTGAACCTAATTATATTGGATAACCAGACCCTACATGTTATTGTAGGAATGGATTGGTTATTCAAGCACAAGGCAGTGCTAGACTGTGGACGAAGAGTATTGTCAGTCGAGAGCCCAGATGGTAGAAAGGTGGAGTTTCAAGAAATTGCTGTTCGGGATGGTCAATTGATGATCAATAGCATGAAGGCCGGTGATATAGAAGATGTTCCAGTGGTCAATGAGTACCCAGATGTATTTCCTGAAGATTTACCTGGGATGCCACCGGACAGGGATATAGAGTTTGTAATTGAATTAGTACCCGCAACAACTCCAATAGCTAAAAGACCCTATAGGATGTCCACTGAGGAGTTGGTAGAGATGAAGAAGCAAATTGAAAAATTGTTGGAGAAAGGGTTTATAAGACCTAGTTCATCACCTTGGGGAGCACCTGTTTTTTCGTTAAGAAGAAGGATGGAAGTTTTCGGATGTGTATAGATTATCGTGAACTTAATGATGTGACAATAAAGAACAAGTATCCATTGCCCAGGATCGATGACTTGTTTGATCAGTTAAGTGGAGCTGAAGTTTTCTCCAAAGTTGATCTTCGATCGGGATATCATCAGCTGAAGATTAGAACGGAAGATATATCAAAGACTGCGTTTTCATCAAGATATGGTCATTATGAGTTCACTGTTATGTCCTTCGGACTGACCAATGCACCTGCTTACTTTATGAATTTGATGAACAAGGTTTTCATGGAGTACTTGGATAAGTTTGTGGTAGTGTTCATAGATGATATTCTGGTTTACTCCAAGACAAGAGAGGAACATGCCGAACATCCAAGGATGGTTTTGGAAAAGCTAAGAGAAAACCAACTATATGCAAAATTTAGCAAATGTGACTTCTGGAAAAAGAAGGTAGAGTTCCTGAGTCATGTAATGACTACCGAAGGAGTAGCTATCGATCCAAAGAAAGTGGAGGCGGTGTTACATTGGGAGCAACCAAAGTCAGTCACCCAGATTAGAAGCTTTCTTGGAATGGCGGGATATTACCGCCGGTTCATTGAGGGTTTTTCAACAATTGTTAGACCTCTTACGCAATTGTTGAAGAAAGAAAAGAAATTTGCATGGACACCGGAGTGTGAAAGGAGCTTTCAAGAGATAAAGAAGCGGTTGACATCAGCGCTAGTGTTAGTTTTACCTGATGTTCACCAGAGTTTCGATATTTTTTGTCATGCATCGTGTCAAGGATTTTGATGCGTGTTGATGCAAAACGGAAAGGTGGTAGCCTATGCATCTAGGTAGTTGAGGCCGCATGAAAGGAATTACCCGACACATGACCTACAACTAGCTGTTCATGCTTTAAAGCTAGGGCGTCACTATCTTATCGGAAATAGATGTGAAGTTTATACGGACCATAAGAGTCTCAAGTATATTTTCACTCAGTCAGATATGAACATGAGGCAGAGAAGATGGTTGGAATTGATCAAAGATTACGACGTGGGAATTCATTATCATCCTGGTAAAGCCAATGTGGTGGCCGATGCCTTAAGTCGGAAGAGTCACAGTGTAGAAATAATTGGCATATTTGAATTTGAAATAATGAAATAGTCAAAAGCTTGATATACGACAATCTAATAGCGGTTTGGCAAAATCTAATGCATATTTTGGCCTACTACTTATATTTTGAAATAAACTCATCTAATTTGGCCTAGTAAGGAAGTGTGAATTGAGTTGAGTATTTTTTTATTCATTTTGAAAGCTGACTATTGGAATATGAATCGCAACTACCAACCACCAATTGTATGTTGTTCAGGTTGATATATACCACACCCAAATAAAGACCTACTATCCACATACAAATTTTAATCCAATAAAAACTATAACTTCCAATACAATTTGACAAGTAGTGGAATATCTTATGACTTCCAAGCTCGGGGAGGAGGCAAGTGGGCTTGAGGGAGGCAGTGTTCAGGATGGGCAACGACGATAATGTCAAGGGTGGTGAAAGATCAATTTCATTTGAGTGAGGAGTGTGGCATGCAAAAACGGTAGAATGATATATATATTAAGTGTTATGTCACATACGGTTCTTAATACAAAATCATCTGTGGCAGCCTATTATCACAGACGATTTGTACTACAAACGGTTGTAAGTTCAACCTTCATTAGTTATGGTTTTGGTGTTAATGACAAATCTAATCTTGTGTTAATGACAAATCCAATATTAAGTTTATCCCCTAATGCGATATTGTTCTTAATGACAAATCTTGTATCGAGACTAACTTGTTTATTTAGAATATCCTTGATTAGTTTCATCGCATTGAAAAATGGAAAACCCAAGGTATGTCTGCATATTCATTCTAGTAGAAATTGCATACTTTGGAGTCAAGTTAAAATATGAATGTCCCCGTTATATTAACCACAAATGTGCATCATGTTTCCCAATCCATACACTACATGGATGCACATACTTAGGGGGAGTTTGTAGTTTAACTTGAAAGTCTCTTTGTATTGATCGATTCTTTATTAATACACATAAGGATCAAGACAAAGAAACTAAATCATTGAGTATATATTTGAATTGCCTAGTTATTAGTATACTCATGGTAATGTAGGATATACTCCAATGTGATCAAAGTGAATATGTGCATATTATATTCAAGTCAATCATGTCTATGCACATATACATGTGGAGTGTATTCTATAGTTGATGATTTAGAGTAATGATCATTTCCATACAATCTACAAATTACGGATCATTACTTTTCATCAACATGAGTATATGAAAACTTGTGTAGTTAATATATACTCATATCAATTTAAATGATAATTTAAATTGAGTTCATTTGTCTTGTTAATCATTAAAGAACATTTCATCATGTGTTGATGGTGTTCCTTGATTAATTAAGGACAAATGAATAGCTCTTAAGTATAATATAGCATGAGTTGCACTATTGTACTTAAGACACAATTAAATCATTCAAATTGATTTAGGTTGTGCTCAATTGATCTAAAGGCATCCATTATGTGTTAATGGAGTGCAAGAGATAATTGAGACAACCGTGCATCTTGGACTAACGACTTTCATGAGTTGTAATTTGAGTTAGGTTAAGTCCAAGAAATAATTGAGAACGGGACAAGGACGGCATCATGAAGTGATGGACGTAAAGAGAAGATCCCGAAGTTGAAAGAGGAGTCGAGTGATGATCCCGAGGGAGTATCGAGTAAAGATCATAAAGACCCCAAAGGGGATTGCTTGTGCGCGACGGCGAAGGTATAACTAGATAGGCTAAGGACTTTTGTAGTCTTTGAGTCTAAGGTTTTATCGCCGTACTATTAAGAGGGGTCGTTCCCTAGTTTGAGCTTCATCATGTGTTGGTGATCTCAATCCGCGTTCACTCAAAGCTCAAATCTTATTTGATTTGGTTTTTGCATATGGGTTAACCATTTGGCATGTGTTGCAATTGTGTTAAGCCTATGCTTGGTTGTTTTGCATTATGCTTTGATTTGCATGTGTTGCAAATAGGATAAGCTAATGCGTTGGCTTTTGCGTGAAGTTCACTTTTGTATGTGTTGCATTAGTTAAAGCTTCACGTTTTGGTTCGCAAAACTATCTTTATAAAACCTTGGTGTTGCTTGGAGCTAAGTTTTGCATGTGTTGCAAAAGGAGAGAGCTCAAGCACGATTTGTGTTTGTGTGTTTGTATGGAGCTAGAGGCTTGCATGTGTTGCGAGTAAAGAGCTCATACGTGTGATTTGGTTTTAGTTGAAGTTTGGTTTTGGTGTTGCATGGAACTAGAGAATTGCATGTGTTGCAATTAGAGAGTTCATGCATCTTGATTTGGTATTGCTTGGAGCTAGACTCTTGCATATGTTGCAAAGAGTAGTGCTCAAGCATGAAATTATGTTTGATGTGTTTATTGCATTATTTGCAAGTTCGTTGTGCGAATAAACTGAAGTTTATGAGTCCTAATCCCGAGAGCATGTGAGTAGGGCTTGCAGGGGAGTTGACAAGTTGATGGGTCTTGTGTTGACCTTCACATGGCTAGGGGATTAATCTCATAAACTCGAGTTTGATTTGCTTATCGTTTGCAAATAGATTTTGAGTTGTCGTGAAATGTGTTTTCGCTAATTGGAGTTATGGTTTGCAAATGTGTTTTGCAAACGAACTTTGAAGTTATGTGTTTCGATCCTAGAGCATGTGTTGGTATTTGCAAGTGTGTTTTGCAAAGTGCCGGGGTCATGTGTTGATCCTTACATGGCTAGAGGGTTGATTGCATAAGTTCTCGGTTTGCTTGCGAAATGTGTTTTCGCGTATTTGGTCGATTTCTTTGAGCGTGAGCTAATTTGGTGCAAATGTGTTTTGCACGGTTGTGTGATCATGTGTTGATCATTTATGGGCTCAAGGAATAGTTTTTGAACTTGTCAGAAAAAGATTGCGAAAGAAACAAAAAATCCGGAGCTGTCTCAGGTGTGGGCGGTGCAACCAGCCCATGGGTGGTTGGACCGCCCCATGGGTGGTTGGACCACCCCATGGGTGGTTGGACCGCCTCATGTGTGGTTGGACCACCCCATGGGTGGTTGGACCGCCCCGCCTTCGGTGCGTTATTTTCCAGTTGGCGGTGCTTTGCGGCTGTGGTCGGGCGGTGCGACCGGCCTAGGGTCAGTGTGACCGGGCGTGCGGTCGGACCGCCGGCCGAGCGGCTTGATTTTTCCAGAGCGTGCGTTTTTGGGCTCTGCCGATTTTGTGAAAGCGGTCGGACCGCCGAGGTCGGTCGGACGGTCGTCGGTGGACGGGGTGCAAGCTGTCGGATCGGCTGCGTAGTAATCGGTTTTCGGCCGTTGGCATGTGAGGGCCGGTCGGACCGGCTGAGGCCCGGTCGGACCGGAAAATGCTGATTCTGCCCGTTTCGACCCCCAACGGCTAGTTTTCTTTTGTGGGCTATAAAAGGGGACCTTGGGGGGCAAGGGCAGGGTGCTGGTGTTATTGTGAAGTGGTTTGGCTCTTGTGTGAGTATTTGGGAGAGGTGTTGCATGTGTTGCACACTCTCAATTGATTCTTGAGCAAAAGAGTGAAACTAATTGCATGTGTTGCAATTAGGGAGTGGATTGTGAGTCTCTTGTGCATGTGTTGCACTTGAGGAGGCCTTGTGCATGTGTTGCACTTGGTGATCACCGGGAGCGCATTCGTTGTGCTCGGTGAAGTTCAAGCGGAGGAGCGGCTTGTTGCTCTTGGAGGTTGCCGACTCCTAGACGGTGTAGGCGTCGTCTGGAGAGCTCTCAAGGTTGTGAGAAGCCCGGCAAGTTTGTGAAGGTTCGGGTTGAGCCTACGCGCGGCGTGAAAAACCACGACTAGTGGAAAGAGGCGGTGCTCGGCGGAGCCGGTCCAAGTGTGGGCTAGCCTCAACGTGGACTAGGGAGACCGCAAGTCTCCGAACACCACGGAAAAATATCGGTTGTCTCTTGTCTCATTTATATTCAAGCACTTTACATTATTGAATATTTATCAATTGCTTGAATTAGAATTACTAGTATTATTTAGTTGATCAATTTAGCAATTCTTGTGTAGAGACATAATTTAGATAGTGCACATAGTAAGCCTAGTTGATTTAGGCCTTAATTGTCAAAACCGAGTTTATCGCTTCCGCATTATAATTGTGTAGGTTTTGACAAAGGGGTTGATTAGAGCGAATTGAATTAGTGAGCGATCGATTTTTATAAACGCCTATTCACCCCCCTCTAGGCGCATCCTCGACCCTACAACGGTCAGTAATAATAGTCTATCATAGATTGTAACACCCCGGCACTCCACTGCCTTGAATGTCACCCCAACAATCTACTACTCCAGTATTTTTACCATTCTCAATTAAAATTTTATGAATAGTAATGTTGCAATTTGGGATACAAGACAACTCCCCTTATGTATTACAACAAGGCATGTCATTGAACAACATAACAACAATAACATATAGCCAATTTTTATCACAATTTCGGCAAGCACATAATTTTAATTTTAGACAATAAAGACCAACCACAAGTTATAAACAAGAGTTGGAAACATAAACAATAGCGACCTCAACCACAGTAATAATCACGTACACTACTTTACTTGGAACTCATGCATGCATCGGGATACAACCTTACCTTCAACGAACATTCGACAAGGATACCAATGAAGACCATACAAAAGTTATAATGACACACCACAAACACAATATAACCAAACCGATTAAATCCATACACTTGTATCTACTAAATTATGATATGATTGAGTCTGTCTATTTATTCAAGTGCTAAGCATGCTCAAATTGCTAAATATCAACATGAGGGTAAAGTGCTGATAATTGTCATGTTTGTGCTATTTCCCATCCCATCATGTTAGATTTGAAGTACCTAAAAACAGTAAACAAACAAGCGTGAGTCCAAGACTCAGGAAAGTATATCATAGAGCAATGTCATAATCATTTAAAACATTTAAAACAATAATATAACCATCTTTCTTATTTAAAATCAGCAAGTACATAAAAACAGTAATAACATATCCATTTGTCCAATTCCACCCATTGATCATCTTTACATGAGTCCACAACTCAATGACTTAACCCATTATCACATTGGTCATCATTCACCATTAGCAATGCAATGAAATATGCTTTCATGCTCAAATGCACCTCTCATAGCTTATACCGGTATAGCTTGAGTGCACACTCATCGGTGTCGCACCCTTTCATTCCCTAGCATCCATGTGGAGGGGCCTACAAGTGGGTCTCACCCACGTCCATCGACGTAGATGGGACTACTTAGTAGGTCTTACGAAAGAGCACTCCAAATCACTCATATGACCTCATATGACTTTTTCACTAACCTAGCTTAAATTCTTTTCATATCATGAATGCAAGGAATGCAACATATTATTTCAATTTTTCATTTGCCATAAAACAATTTAACAAATGACAAAGCACAACCTGCATTCAATCACTATATAAACACCTCAGTCATAATATAATAGCGACAACATATCTCATAAATAAATTCAGCATGATAGTAACTTATTCATTTAACCCGAAGTTCATCTCAACCATCTTTGTTCTTACGATATACTAGCCTCTTTATTCATGAAGATTGGATTGGCGTGAGGTTGAGGCCACTCACGAAATCACACTTCCTGCAATAAATATATATATCCATCTCAAAATCATGCACAAACAGTACCAACATCAAACATAGCGACATCGTAACTACGCGCAACCCCAATTTGTTCTTCTCGCTCGCCGGACAGATTAACCCCTTGCTGTCCAAGAGAACAACAAACTATAACTTTTAGCTCCTAAGTCTAAACATAAGAAATCATATACTTTTTAAAATCTACACAAGAATATCTACAATTTTATAGTTATCCAAATTTTTGCATCAAATCATCTAGCCTTTCATATCTTGCCTTGAAAACCAATCTGCTACCTCCCTGGATAGCAGAATTCTAAATAGCATAAGTAATTTTTTACAACTCTAAATTAGGGAAATGATGACCTTTTTGAAATCTATAGGAAATTTCCAAGCTAACTCTAGTTATTGAAATAATTTAATTTGGCCCATAAACAGTCCTAATCTGCAAAATACCGAGACTGCTCCCAACAGAAATAGATTCTAGTCAGTAGAGCTTCAAATGGCCATAATTTTTAAACCACCCATCCAAAATTTATGTTCTTAGTCTCTAATTAAACTTAATACAACATTCTAAAATTTTTACAACACCAAACCCTCTGGAAATGAGCATAGGTACCCCGAAACTCAATGTGAAATTCACAGTTAGGTCTGCTTGAGAACAGAGTTTACCCCAAATAGATTACACCCGAAATCCAACCGAGTAACAGAGCTGAAATAGGGAAAACCACCATGGAACCACCCAAATACAGTAGAAAATCACCAAAAAACCATAAAGAAAAAAATACCTTCCCGTGCCTTCAATGATTGCGTAGGAGCAATGAGTCTTTGAGGAGGAGACTCAGCAAGCACCAAGGAGAGGGAGACTAGGGGTGGCTGGGAGGAGGAGGGAGGGAGGTGGCGGAAGGAGGGAGAGGAGAGAGGATGCTACTACAAGGAGGGTGGGGAGGGGGTGGGCAAGAGTTAGGGAAATAGTCCACCCTCTCATGGGCCAAAACTCATCACTAGAGGTCCAAAGAATGACTCCCAACACCAAAAATAGCCCATGCAACCCCTAAAAATAGCCCAAAGCAGTTTGAAACAAAATGGAGTATTACATTAGTAGTTTGTATAAAGAACCGTATATAATAGTTTATTATCATATCAATGAAATGATTTATAGGTATAGCAAAAAGTTAAGTACCTCATCGCATCTGTGAAAATAAATGTTGACGGATTCCAAGGAAAAATCCAATTCTTTCTATATATCAACCTAAAAGTTATTTTGCTCTAATTTATCTTCCGCATCCTCTTCTCCGAATGAGAATATCATAGACAGCCTATTTCCAAAATGATCCTATTATTGCCTAAGACTAGAGTGAAAATATGGTACCTATGGTTTTCTCATTCAGGGATGAGGATAAAGTGGAAGATAAATTAGAGCATAACAACTTTCAAGATGAATTGCGGAAAGAAATGGATTTTGCCTAGGAATCCACCAACATTTGTTCTCGTAGATATACTACCTATGGTTTTGTCATTCAGGGATGAGGATGAAGTGGAAGATAAATTAGAGCATAACAACTTTCAAGACGAATTGCGGAAAGAAATGGATTTTGCCTAGGAATCCACCAACATTTGTTCTCGTAGATGCTATGAGTACTTAATTTTTGCTATGTCTGTAAAACATTCCTATGATATGATACACTTTTGCTCTCTTCAAGCCTTGTTATGCAAATAGTTATATAAGGTGATAATCTCAAAATAACAAAAGTCTATGTACTTGCATATTAAGTGATGATCTCTTGATAGCAAACAATTATGCAATCCACTACTAATCATCGTCTTTCCTTCCCGGCCACCGACTACCACCCTCTCCATCACTAACATGTCCTCCTCCATCTCCAACATGGTCTTCTCCAAGCTCGCCACTAGCATGATGCGCCGGAGAGGTCGAGGGGCGATGCGAGTGTCCCTTGGGAGATAGAGGGGTGACACATGCATGAGGAGCTAAAGGGCTGACATGAGTGCCAAGAGGTAGAGGGGTAGTGCACGAGAGGGGTGGAGAAGGTGAGAGATGTGGGGTGGAGATGAATGGGGTTGAATCCCACCTTTATAAAAGTATTATCATAAACGGTTTGATGGAAAAAAACTATTTGTGATATTGTTTGCACTAGAATTTAGCAAGGCATGGACAAATTGTCACGCTAAGGACAAAGGGAAATTTTGGCTGATATCGGATAAGGAAAGAAAAGTTAGAGATGGGATTATGACAAATATTGATCCAAATTTGAGAAATCTTGTTTAAGAGGTTAATACAGATCATGGTGGACAACATATTGGAAAAGGATACGATCGGCCAATCTGCTATAAAAGATGGTGATGGGCGTGTAAGGAGGCAACACAATGAAAATCAAACAACTCGCATTACTTTTTATTTTCTTTTCTGTCAATTAGGAGTAGCTTTGTAATTTGTTTTTTTTTTCTATAATCCGATTTTGATCAACAAAGTTGTGCTTCGTCGATTATTGATCTTCATCGATTACGCCTATCAAGTTTTGTTTTCTCTGTTCTTACTATGCATTGCCTCTTTCGGGAAGATCTACCTCTCACCATTTTATCAGCCCCAATTGGCTGATTAGACTTACTACTACCCTTGATTTGATCTTCTAAAATTAGACTTACCATTACCCTTGATTTGATTGGCTTTTTAGCATTTTAAATCTTTGATGATTATTACACTATATCGGCTTTGAGCATATTTTCCATCTACCTTACCGATTGAAGGGTCAAATCGTTGGCATGCTCTGAACCCGGAGTTCGTCGTGTGTTGTAGCTGATCAATCCGAATCATATTTCAGTACCAACACACTTTTGGCACACCCGGTAGGACATGATGTCTTCGTTGGGAAAATCAATTCCACCATTTTCATCGTTGGGAAAATCAATTCCACCATCCAATCTCAACTCTAATGCTATAATTGTCCCTACACTAGACAGTTTAATGCTAGAACAATGCAAAGAGATTAAAGATTGGAAAGTCACACTTGAAGAGATGATGCTATGTTGTTATCAAAAAACCTGACACAATATCACTCGTAGGACTGCATTACTGACGGTTAATGCCCTCGGTGACACAGGTATTAATGACACCTCGATAAGTCAATACATGCCCACACAAGCTGAATTATTGACTATGATTAATTAATCTATGCACCATGCTTTGATTAACCAATCATCTGCTCCAGTCACAACACTTAAGTTGATGATAGCTAATAGTGTAAAGACGATAGCTTAAGAGTTGTGGTCGGCAGCAAGCCTGCTCCACCCAATGCAAGCTCTACCAAAATATCCTATTTATTCAGTAGCACAAAACACTCAAGGCACAGTAGCCGATCCTAAACCATCGGTTGTAACTCTGTCCCTGACTATATTGCCAACCTAGCTCATTCTTATACTACCACGAGATCATCATGCGAGTGGGGTTGCACATTATCAAGCATTTAATGATGCCACTAAGTTCGATGTGCTAGTCAATTTACCACTATCTGCTCCATTCTATGCTTTTCTCCAAATGGTTGCAGAGTCGATTGAACCTCCTAGCACTACTACAGAACAGGTCATCACTGCCGGCTCATCCACGCTATTACGGTCGGTTATGGGAGCCGGTAGTGATTGGTCGGCAGTGATACTCGGGATTATCACTATCGGCTCAGGAACCGACAGTGATAAAAGATATCACTGCCGGTTCATTATACAACTGGTAGTGATATTCGACTATCTCTGCCGGTTCACACCAGAACCCGGTAGTGATATATATATATATCTCTACCAGCTCATACCAAGAACCGACAGTGATATATGTATATCACTGCCGGTTCCTGGACGAACTGGCAGTGATAAGCCGAGCAATTCTGAAAATATTTGTAGATGTACTTCATAGATTACTCTACCTATGTATAAATTTGTAGGTTCAAATTCAATACATATTAGGAGTTACAAAAAAGAGAAAATTCTGACAAGTTTAAACTCCTGCTCCCATGTAGCCAGCATCCCCCTAGAAGCAATTATCATCGGACTACACAGTGGGAAAAGCTCAAGGTAAGATTGAACAAATGTGATTGCAAGTCAGGTCTTCCCTATCCTTGGGGAATGAGAAATCACACAGCCACCTGCAACATCAGTGTTCACAGTGTGCTTCGGCTGTTCAATTGAAATATCCCTTGCCAGCTTTGTCCACATGAACTCGAATCCTTCTTGCTCATGCGGGAACATGTCTTCTCGGGCCCTAGGAATGAGATCCCAAACCTTACCAGTTTTATGACCACAGCTTATTTCCTTTTCTGTTCTTCTTCAGTCATCTCGGCTGGTAATTTCTTCAGAGCCCTTGCTGACTTCACAAATGATCGAGATTTGCTGGAAGACGGTGCGAACTTCTGAGATGGTGCTAATGTTCGATTCTTCCTATATGCCGGCGGAGGAGTTGGACTTTTCTTGGGTGGTGCCGGCGGAGGAGTTGGACTTTTTCTGGTTGGTGCAGGTGGATTATCATCATCGTCATCTTTGTGTGGAGAATGCGGCTGATCATCATCATCATCGTCTTTATCGTCCTCATCATCCGAGCCAAACATAATCAAACTTTTGTGCCACGCACGGAAGCCATGCACGTTTTCTCCAAGTTTGTTTTTTCCGTCCTCGCCAGGAATCTCTACCTCCATTTTGCGATATTGTTGGACTACACTGTCTATTTCGACCCTGGCGAATCCCAGCGGTATCGGGCGGCAGTGCAGAACCTACGAGGAGCTACGTGGCTAAGCCCTGCCATCAGCCACCTTGATGGTAATGCCATCTGCGGACAAATGCAGCTTGCACGGTGTCAGTTCTGTGATGTCATCCATCGGAAAATGGAGTCCATGCTCTTCGGGATCCTTTGACGCCTTGTTGCTTCTTCTTAACACCGTGGATCAAGTTCCAAGGGTTGTCATCAAGTGGCGGTCGTGAGCTGAGAGCTTTCTATATTGCTTGCTCCACTACTTTATCCAGCTCCGCTCTCTGTTCCGCTAACGCTCTCGCCACAACATCTTGTATTTGACGGACCAGTTGATCTTCTCTTATTCTTTTCGGCCGCTTGTACAATTATGCGTCAGCTAGGAAGCCTTCTTTCCACGGCACCAAACCAACTCCTCGGATGCGACCAGGGTGCTCCTTGTTACCCAGGGCAACAACAGTCAGCTTGTCATTCTCCCTTCGTGGCCTGAAAAAAACTTGGGAAGACTGCACGTGAGCATCTACTATTTTCCGCGACACTTCCTGGGCTCTATCGCTCCTGAAGCTTAAGCTGTCGTCTTCCGAGACAGGAGCCCCCCTCCCAAGCAACCAGTGCTTCGCTCGTTCACTGAACTCAGTCGTCGCTAGAATGACGCCCCTGCAAGTGAGCTCTTCTTCGCACCTATCCCATGCAGGTATTTTCTTCACATAGCCACTAGTGCCTAGTGTGTGAGGGTACATATTCTTATCCGCATTAGTCTTGTTCTTCTAACTCACTATCTAGGCTTCTTCATAATTCTTATATGCCACAAAGTCCTCCAAAATTCCCTTATCTTTGGATACATGTTAAAATTTGGCGTTTCATTCTTCTTCACATAGTTCTTATTCAATATCATCTTCCAATTCTTCCACGATGTGCACATGATACTCGGTGCACGTTTCTTT
The DNA here is from genome assembly GCA_036346375.1 of Guadua angustifolia. Lineage (NCBI taxonomy): Eukaryota > Viridiplantae > Streptophyta > Magnoliopsida > Poales > Poaceae > Guadua > Guadua angustifolia. The sequence goes on along the minus strand of JAYEVE010000810.1, from coordinate 859,686 downwards.
GCAACCAACTTGGACCCTTGGGGGAACTGGAATACTTCTTTTAGCTTGTCCCACAGCAAGTCCTCCAAGTCATCGGGAACCACCCACTGATCACCTCGGTGGTCGGTCCATGATCTATAGCTGATGGGCACATGATCCCTAGCAAGTACTCCGCATGCTGTCCTGTACGGCCCCAACGATGACGTGGGTATAGCAGGTTCCCCGACTGCCGAGAGCTCTACTATATTGTGAACACCTTTAGGCATCTTGTTTGGACCATGGCCTAGCGCCGCCTTTGTTAATCAGACATCTGAGCATACAATTGGATCTTCTTATTAGTTGTGTGACCCTACAATATTTTGGGAATCACAACGTACTAATACTTTACCTCGCCCATGTTAGTGGCGTCAGCTTGGTCCATGGCAGTGGCGTCAATTTGGTCCATGGCAGTGGCGCCAGGTTGCTCCATATCAATATCTTGTAGGTTCAGGTAGTACGTTGGGCTACCCATTCCTACTTCGTCTATATTCGGGGACCCAACTCCCTTTGGCACTTGTCCCTGATTAGAGGCCATTCCTAGCAAGTTTATCAGAAATTTCCAATTAACCCACATATACATACAATGGTATCGAAGAAAGACGTAACGAGGAAATGAAGATAGATGTAAAACTTATGAATTCAAACTTAGATGTAAAGCATATGAGCCCAAGTATAGCCGCATTGCCGACTAGACTATTCTTTTGCGCGTGATGTCAAACTTATGAATTCAAACGATGGCATAGACACATGATAGATTTGCCAACTATCATGAAAATCATATTGTACATTTTTCTCAAAAAAGTAAATTCATAATATTATAAATATATTATAATAGAAATTATAAGTCAAACTGTATCATGCAGTATATATGGCAAGAAAAATCAGTTTTTCCTTGCTAAGGGCATGACAGTGGTTCAGACAGCTATTCTCTATAGTAAGTAGCCTACCGTGTCATCTATAGACAACACTAAAGATATCTCCTACAATGGGTTGTCTATATAAATCTCCATGTTTTCATTACACTTGCAAATATGGTGATTAATAGAAAATTATAACTTTGTAGTCTGTTGTGTTTTACTACACTAGAATATTAGCATATAAGGAATTGGTTATTTAACACATATTGGGCAAAGAGAGAATTGCACAAGCATCTCTTTTTTTCGAAAACATGTTCGGCAATGTATCTTACTTTTGTACAATTACCATGTAAGACGTAATCATCTAAATACGACTAAAGACGTAATCATCTCAATACGACAATCTACATGCTACTTCCAAATCATATATAGGTAATTAGCAAATTCAGTTGAGGAATATGTCAAGACCAAGGCAATTTCAGTTGATATAGCTTCTATAGTTGACTTGGAAGCAATATTAACACAATGCCTAAAAATTGCTACCATTAAATGCAAGCATGATCATTGTGAGTATTCATAATTGGCCTTACTCATTGCAACTATAAGCTTTCTATCATATGTAGTCATGAAAAGAAAAACTACTTAGTCACATACAGTGAACTGCACAAAAAGATGTGGACCTTAGATGAAGCTATTTGTACACAACATTACTACATTAAAATTGTTACCAAGTAAAGCAATCGCAAGCATTACTACATTAAAATTTCTACACACTCAATACAACCATGAGCTTTCTATAGTAATAATTTCATTCATACACATCCCTTTCCAAAGCAATATTTAAAAGACAAGTATACATCATATTCACTATTCACAAATCAGTATATGCAATGTAATACCACACACACATGAAAGTGGTCCGAATCCAAGCATTTATTTGCCCAACCAATCCAGTCATTAAGATATCAACATTTACACAGAAACTAAGTGCAAAGCTAAAGAAAAAGCCACTACAGCTCCAGACCATTATTACTAAAATAACAGTTCATCCATTGCCATGGACCAAATAAGCACAACCCCTAAAATTTCAATATCTGCATTCCTTGTCTTATGTCTACATACATACATACATACATACATACATACATACATACATACATACATACATACATACATACATACATACATACATACATACATACATACATAAGACAACAGCTGCTTTCCCTTTTTTCCTTACGCAAGAACCGAAATTAACATAACACAAGATCATTCTCCATGGTGAACTCAAAAACTTGTTACCCATCGACCTCAGAATCTGTGGCCACCAACATGACAAGCAGAACAGTAACAGTGAAAAGTATGAAACGAAGAGAGCCTCGTTTCTGCCTTTTTGTTCCCTCTTTCATTTCCAAATAGAATGTAATAAAAGGTTTCAGAACCATCAACATACTACTACGTACACAGTAAAAACAAACAAAATGTAACACGACGAGATGCCTCCACCAGATGGTGCGGGGTTAGGACTTGGGTTGGGTGACGGATTTGGGGAAGGGTTTGGAGCTCCAGATTGCAACGCAAACAGCGTAATACAACAAATAAGGTAGGTGATACAGGGATGAATTTAAGTATCAGAATGCCAAAATAAATAAACAACTACTGAACAGAACTATAGACTTGAGTAACAGAATTGTAAATCCACTCAAGGACAACCAGCATTTCTCAATCAAAACATTTACCTTGTATCAGTATGAGGCTCCCAATTGAGTTATGCATATTAACTGATTGCTCAGCTACAAATCTAGACTCACTAACTGGTATGTCCCACCATAATGCTGAAAAATACAGACTGACCCCATCGTCTCCACATGGTCTATTTTCCCTAAGCATCACCGAAAGCAACTATCTAATGGCTACCTGATTCGTTTGACTGGAGAATCTACTCCACAAGCACACCACAAAATATAGTTCAAGTAGAACATAGAATTACAAGGTTCATATGATCATAATGACTACCAGAATGTAAAAATTGAAAAAAGCACATAATGAAAAAAATTTAGAAATCCCTCATTCGCCAGAGCACAAATCCTATGCGGCCTTCTACCTTCAGCGGCAGCGGCGGCGAACGAAGGCGACGGTGGCAGACTAGGTTGCGGCGGACCGAGGCGGTGGCAGTCAGAGATGGCCGAGGCGACAGGGATGGTCGAGGCGGGGAGCCGAGGTGGCGGGGGGAGGCGACGATGGCCCAATGCGAGGCGAGGCAGCGACGGGGAGATGGCCGAGGCGGCGGATGGAGGCGCGGCGACAATGACGGAGGTGGCAACGACGGGGATGGCCGAGGCGGCGGGGAGCACCAAGGCGACGGGGCTAGGCAACAGAGAGTCGGGCGCGGCGGGGATGGTTAGGGTAACTGAGAGAACAACGCGGCCTTTGAATATATAGGGATGGGTTGTCACTGCCGGTTCGCGACACCAACCGGCAGTGATAAAATATCACTACCGGTCCATAAATAAAACCGACAGTGATATCTATTATCACTGCCGGCCCAATCCACAAACTGGTAGTAATAGTAGAATATTACTACCGGTTGGAGATACACCCGGCAGTGATAGTAGAACATCACTACCGGTTGACACAAGAAACTGGCAGTGATAAGCCATATCAACTGTCGGTTATATGAACAATCGGCAGTGATTAGATGGTCTCTGGCCAAATAATTGAAACTTTCAATTTATTTCATTTGAAAGGCTGAGTGCTTTGGGATTTTTGAAATTCTATCAAATTTGATCCAAATTATCTGAAAATTTTTGGAGGCATACTGTAGGACATCTAATATTTTATTTAAATATTTTCTCAAATTTTTATCAAGTCCTAAAATTATAAAAATCTAGATTGCTCACTATATGTTAATAGTTTTAATATTTTAAAAATCAAATAATGCTTCAAAATTTTACACAAATGCAGTCAAATTCACACAAGTCCAAATGCAGTTAAGATTTGCACAAATTCAAATGTAGTTAAGATTTGCACAAATCCAAATGCAGTTAAAGATTTGCACTCAAATCTTCGATTTCCATTATTGCACATATTACATTAATTATAACATATGAGAAAATAAACATGTCGTTTATACAAAAGAAAGCATACATTTCATTACTACAACTAAGCTACGATTTGACCTTCGTTATGAAGACCCGACAGTGATAAGCTGGTCTCTGGCCAAATAATTGAAACTTCCAATTTATTTCATTTCATAAGCTGAGTGCTTTGGGATTTTTGAAATCCTATTAAATTTGATCCAAATTATCTGAAAATTTTTGGAGGCATACTATAGGACACTCAATATTTTATTTAAATATTTCCCTAAATTTTGATCAACTTCTAAAATTATAAAAATCTAGATTGCTCACTATGTTAATAGTTTTAATATTTCAAAAATCAAATAATGCTTCAAAAATTCTTTAACTTGACATAGTGGGCACGACCCAATCCACAAACCAGCAGTAATAGTACAATATTACTGCTGCTTGGATATACAACTGGCAGTGATAAGACATATCACTATCGGTTATATTAACAACCGGCAGTGATAAGCTCTGGCCAATTAATTGAAACTTTCAATTTACCTTCATTATGATCGCGGCGTATGTACGTAGCTTCGTCACTCTCTTCGATGATACTTAGGTCAACGTCCTCTCCGAAAGGGGGAAGCTCATCGAATTGGTTGTACTCTTCCTCGTCGACAACATTCTCAACTCCGACAATACTTCTTTTCCCTTGAATAACCACGTGGCGCTCCTTGTTAGCCAGGTCAGTTACAAAGAAGATTTGTGTAATAGAATTAGCAAGTACGAATGGTTCTTCTCTATATCCGACGAGTTTGAGGTCCACGGTAGTGATACCGTACTTGTCGATATTCATGCCCCCTGGAAGTCTGACCCATTGGCACCGAAAGAGAGGGATCTTTAAAGGTCCATAGTCAAGCTCCCAAATCTCTTCTATGAATCCATAGTAGGTTTGCCTATTTCCATTGCTATCATAGGCATCTATACGGATACCGCTATTTTGGTTGGTGCTCTTTTTATCTTGCGCTCTTGTATAAAATGTAAAACCATTTATGTCGTATCCTTGGAATGTTCGAATTATAGTTGACAGTCCCTGAGCCAACACTTTCAACTGAGTGCAGTCTGTCTCCGTATGCATCATGTGTCTACACAACCAATCGCCGAAGTTATCTCTATGCTCTCTCGCAAGCCAAACCTCTGGCCTCCTTGGGTTTGTTCTGGATAGCATGTTCTTGTGCAAGTTGATATACGGGGCCACCACAACTGATTGTCCCAAAACTACAAAATGTGCTAGTGTAAATGAAGCTAGATTGCTAGTACGTAGTAATTTCTCGCCTAGTGTCCCTTTCCCCTGTAGCCTCCCCTCATGCCAAGATACAGGCACACCAATCGATTTGAGATCCCTATAATCGACGCAGAACTCAATGTCCTCCTCGGTTCCACAGCCATCGGCAATGCAGCCTTGCGGGCGATATCGATTACGAACATATTTCTTTATAACCCTCATGAATCTCTCAAAAGGGTACATTTAATGTAGGAATACAGGACCAAGAATCCATATCTCTATCACAATGTGAATAATGAGATGGACCATAATATCAAAAAAAGGATAGAAACACATCTCAAGCCTACACAGAGTGTGGACCACGTTTTCCTGTAGCTTATCTAGTTTTAATGGATCAATGGCCTTCTGTGAAATTGCGCTGAAGAATGAACACAACTTGATAATTGGGTCTCGGACTTTCTCTGGCAGAACACCCCTAATTGCAATTGGAAGCATCTGTGTCATCATCACGTGGTAATCGTGAGACTTCATACCAATTAATTTTAAGTCTTTTATTGAGACTAGTCTCTTTATGTTAGCAGAGTAACCAAACGGAACTTTGATTCCGTGCAAGCATTCGCAAACGCTAATTGTCTCTTTCTTGCTCAGAGTGTAGCAGGCTGCGGGAAGGTACTTTTTGCATGTATCCATTTCTTCGTGATGCTACTCCTTCCTGAGTTTCATATCTTCGAGGTCCATCCGTACTTGGAGTGTTTCTTTCGTTTTGCCAGGTATGTCCAGTAAGATACCAAGAAAACTATCACACACGTTCTTCTCTATGTGCATGACGTTGATTGCGTGTCGATCTTCCAGGTGCTGCAATAAGGTAGGACCCAAAATACTGATCTCTTTTTCCACAAAGGAGCCTTATCCCGGAAACTCAGGATAGATGCATGTACTGTCGGCTCCCTTTCCATGAATAATTGTAAGATCCTTTATGGCGGCAAATATCTGTTTCCTAGTGTGATTCTTTGGAGCTAAGGCAGTCTCCTTTGTCCCGTCAAAAGCTCTCTAATTATTGCGGTATGGGTGATCCTTGCGGAGGAACCTACGATGCCGCATGTAAGCCATTTTTTGGCAGTTCTTTAGCCACCGGCTAGTAGTATCATCCAAGCACTGGACGCATCTGTTGAAGCCTTTTGTCATCTGGCCCGACAGGTTGCCAAGAGCAGGATAATCATTGATGGTTACGAATAACAATGCCCGTATGATAAAGTTCTTTCTTTTATACTCATCCCATACCCGTACACCATCGTTCCACAATATTACAAGATCTTCAACCAATGGTTTGAGATACACATCGATACCATTGGCATGTTGCCTAGGCCCTTGGATCAGTAGTGGCATCATAATGTACATTCGCTTCATGCAAAGCCAAGGAGAAAGGTTGTAAATGCATAAAGTCACCGGCCAAGTGCTATGATGACTACTCATGTTGCCAAAAGGATTCATCCTATCCGTACTCAACCTGAACCTTATATTCCTCACATCATATGCAAAGTGCTTCTTATATTTTCTGTCGATGTTCCTCCATTGCCCAGAATCAGCAGAGTGTCTAAGCATTCCATCCTTCTTACGTTCTTCGGCGCGCCATCGTAGCAATTGGGCATGCCTTTTGATTACAAACAATCGCTTCAGACGGGGGATTATAGGGAAATACCACACCACCTTATGGGGACACCTCTTCTTCTTACGCTTTACCCTGACATCATCGTTCTCGATATCATCGTCGTTGCCCTTATACCGCTTTGCTTTGCAAACAACACACGCACCCATGTCTGCAAACTCAATGCGATACAATATACAATCGTTTGGACATGCGTGTATTCTTTGTACTTCCAGTCCCAACGGGCAAACAACCTACTTGCCCTTGTACGTAGTTGAAGGCAACACGTTACCCTCTGGAAGCAAGTCCCCTAAGAGACATAACAGCTTAGTAAAGCTCTTATCGGACCAACCATTGCTTGCCTTCAACTACAGTAGTTAAAAGCACGGTATGCAGCTTTTTGTGATCCTCCTTGCAGCTCGGGTACAATGGCTATCACTCATGAAGTCCCCCTCCCCATCACTCACTATTTGATCTAGATCATCTTCGTGGCTATCAACGAATGCATCTTCCATCGCCGTCATATCGTTGTCTCTGTCATCTTCATCAATGTGTTGCCCTTCATGTACAATATCATCTTCACCGTGCTTGGTCCAACAGATATAGCCAGCCTTGAAACCCCTTCGAAGCAACTGTGCACGTATTGACTCTACGATAGAAAACTGCTTCTCATTTTTGCAATCAACGCATGGACAACACATATAGTCCGCTAGGTTCTTCGACTTATGTGCCGCAGCCGCATTTAGAAAACAAGTCACACCGTTAAAAAACTATGGACCACAACGGTCCGTGTCATACATCCACCTTCAGTCCATCTACAGTTAATTATATAGAACTACATTTCAGTATATCAATAAACGATACCAAAATAATTTATTCTTTACATTAGTCATGCAGTGCTAATTAATTAAAATGATAAAAACATTATAAGCACATAACTACAACTAACAATATAATTGTAAATGATTAGATTTACAAATACATCTAGCAATTCTGCCTATATTAAAATACATCAAACCTTTTTCACTATTTAAATATCCATCTAGCTTTTTTAATTATTTAGAAGATTTATTCAAAATTATATCAAACAAGAATATAATTGAATATAAGGATATATTTCTAAATAATTATGTATCTTGCAACTTTCATTATTAGAAAATCCATCTACCATTTTTCATTATTTAAATATTCAACTAGCAATTCTCACTATTTATAATTCATCTAGCAATGTTTACTATTTAAAAATCTATATAACATTTTTTCATTATTTAAAATAATTACAATTATGCATAATTGTCCATCTAGCAATTTTCATTCCTTACAAATCCACTACATCACTAAAATGGATAAGAATTATAATTTATTCAATATTTTAGCTAGATCTTAATTTGAGCACTACCGACCTAAAATGTTCACACCATATAATCGAATTATCAACATCAAGAGCAATATATAAAGTAAAATTTTACTACAAATATAACATAGATCAAGTCAGTAATTAACCTCAAAGAGAAATATGAGACAAATTTTAATACAATTTTTCAGCAGCAACTCGCCAAGGTAATAACTACCGAGCAAAACAGAGCTCCTCCTTATTCTGCTCAGTCGGAGAAGAAGCCGCCTCGAAGAGAAATACGAGAAAAATATTAACACAATTTTTTGACAGCACCTCCCCAGTAAAACAACAACTGAGCAAACAGAGCTCCTCTCTGTTCTGCTCGGCCGGCGAAACGTCGGTCAGGGTCAGCTATATAAATTCCTTATCATTGCTGGCTCTACGCAGAACTGGCAACGATAAGGTCAAATTACGGGGCGAAATTCGGATGTGCGGGAAAATACATATCACTGCCAGTTAAAGACTAAAACCAGCAGTAATAGTTCTAATATCACTGCTGGTTGTAAATGAAACTGGCAGTGATATTCCACTACCGGTTTTGGGTATAAACCGGTAGTGATAGTATGTTATCACTGCCAGTTAATTATCCAAACCGACAGTGATACGTTTATCGCGCAACAGATCTTACGAACCGGCAGTGATATGTTATCACTGACGGTTCTATCCCAACCGGCAGTGATATGGCGGCAAGGATTGCCTGTTGTGTAGTAGTGTAGGTATCCGCAATATGCCAAGCCAATTCCGTAGAGGAATACGGCCCCATACAAGGTTGTAACATATTCGAAACCCTTCATTGCAATACCTAAGCCGACTGCTAGAAAAAATAATGGATATGAGCAATTTCCTCAGTACATGTTGGCTCAACTAACCTATCAACCCGAGCTTATGCTCGAGGTGCGGAATGCCAATTATGAGTGCAATTGGCAAAACCCTAACACTGCATCAGCTAATACAATAAATTGGGTTGATCAAATATCTGTCGTATTACACGACCAATTCAGCATACAGCCCAAGGGGAAGGTTATCAACTATCATAAGCTATATCCTACTTACATTGATCGGATGCCTAACCCCAATAACTTTAAGGTTCCTAATTTTGCAAAATTCTCTAGGGATGACTTCATGGTGGCATAGTATCAACTAAGCATATAGCTATTCCCATGAAATAATCATTGGTACACAAATAGCATGCAATTGTACAAAAAAAGTACTTTCGTAAACATAGATTCAATATGATCAAAGGTTACAACTTGCCTTGTTGATCTATTGCTGAGTCTTGATCTTGGAAGTCTCCGTTCGCTCCCTCGGAATTAGTGTCTATGGAAAAGAAAGCAACAAATAAAAGTAAATACCAAACAAAAAATCAAACAAGCTCAAATTTGAAAATAAATGGCTCTAAAAGGTAGAGGTTGATTTTAGAAAAATTTAGAAACTTGAATCATCTCAATCGGAGTTCATACGAGAGAGAACGGGCTTTTGAAAAATTAAATCAGAGAAAATAGAAAAAGAATAATTTCTAGAAATATTTTTCTTAAGGAAAATGAAAGACCACGTGGAGGTCTACCCATATTTGTGATGAGTTATTGACATTGCTTAATCATGTAGTGCTTGAGTTTGAGGGTGATTTGGAGTTTAAATCAAAATTTGAAGAAATTGGAGTGTTGCCAGTGAAGGGCGGTGCTATCGGTGGGTGTCTGGTCGCACCGACCAGCGGTGCTACCGGCCTGGGTGTGGTAGCACCAGGCATGGGTGGTAGCATCGGCCTCAGTCCGGTGTGTGTTTTTCCAAAGAATGTGTTTTTGCCATTTTTGGTGGCGGTCATACCGGCTAGGGGTCGGTATGACCTGGCCGGCAGAGCTAACGGCCACAGGGTGGTAGCACCAAACATTATGAGTGAGGTTGAATTTTTAATTTATGTTTTTTGATGAATTTGATTGAATATCTTGTTGGACAATGCTATGTGACGGGTTTTTCTTGTTGAAAGACCATGTGGAGGTCTATCCTTGTGCATGATGAGTAATTGATGAGATTTGAATTTGATTTGAATTGGATTTTCGATTTGAAGCAATTTTAGTGTTAGTTGTTTTTCCCAGTGCTACCGACTTGGGGTGGTGGCACCAGACCTTTGAGCGAAATTATGATTGATTAATGATTTTGGGATAATCATTGAATATATTTGTTGGCATTTCTATGTGAAAGGTTTTTCCTTGTCTTTGATGGTTGCTGGGCGACGGTGCTAGATCATGGTGAGGTGGAGGATGACCGGTACTAGGCGAAGAGCGTCGGAGGTCTAGACGGTCGGGAGATCATCGGAAGATGATCGGAGACGGAGTCTGGGCAAGCCAAAAAGATAAAGAAAGGAGGAGATGCTCTCTAGATGCCATGTGGATCAAAGAAGGCCTTCGGATTGCAGTCTAGTTGATAGGTTAGAGGGTCTAGATAGTATGGTTTTAAAACCGTGCAAGAAAACCCGTTATGTGTGTGTGTTTTGGGTTAGCCCTTGCATGACTGTGTGAGTGGGTTAATCCTAGCCCTTGGATGAGTGCTCTAGGGTTGAGGGACTCATCCAAGGGTGGTAGGTGGCCCAAGAGTAGTATAAATAGGTGTGGAGGGGTAGCCTCCTCCCCTTGACGGTTGTAGAGGTTTTTGTGCTCCTTTGAAATTTGCCCACTTTGTTGTCTGGCTTTGTAAACCTTCTCCTTGCAGAAATACAATTTTTTTCATCTATGCTTGAATTTACATTACAAATTTACTTTATGTCTTAAATTCAACACTTAAATTCCTACAATTTACTTTCTTGCAATTTATTTTCCTCCATTTTGGATTTGCCCAACCTCCTTATAAATACTGCTGATCTTGGATGTCTTGAGTGTGTTCATATGATTTTACATCTCTTTTGCACTCTAGTACAGACTAGAGATCAAGTTTTCTATCAAGTTGCATCTCTTTCCAGAACTTGTTCTTCGTGCAACAGTAAGTTTTTTATTTTTAAAAAATATAAAAAAATTATTTTTGAGTAATTCTTATTGGAGAACATGAAGGACTCCCATATCCATTTGTGGAAAAAATTTTGAGTCCACTGGTCTAACCGTTTGGGCGCCATAAGGTGAAAACCGAGCCCCAAACTTTCTACTCAAGTTCCTAACTATCTGTGTTCTTTGATTTTTTCTGATTTTTCTGCAATTATTTTTAAGGTGCAATTTGGTAGAGTGATTCATGACTAATTTTCTGATAGGGAAAAAATTCCCAAAATTTCTTGAGCAACAGAAGTCTACCAACCTCCTGCTCCAATTGAGGATAGTTTCTAGAAATTCTGCTTTTGCTTTTCTGAAAGTGACTTTTGGGATTTGGCTTAATATCCTTTCTAAAAGTAAGAATTCAATTGATTCCTTTTGTTTTGGACACTAGACAACTAAGATTGTGACTCAAAAATCCCCATATGTGGCAGGGTTCTCATCCATGTAAGCTTGGGGTACACATAGTTGTCTAGTTGGACGGGTTTGTCACGATTTCCTTTACGCGATCTTTTCGAGGTATTAGTTGGAGTATTTTGGGGGAAAAATTTCTTTGCGACCATTCACCCCACCCTCTGTTCACCATCTCGATCATTCAATTGGTATTAGAGCCGGTTTTGCTCCTCCATAGATATTGATCGGTCTCGAGAGCTATGGCAATAGACAAATATTCCACCAAGCCTCCCATGTTTTGTAGAGTCAATTTTCCTTTTTGGAAGTCTAGGATGGAGTCATACATCATTGCCCAGGGCTTCCTGATATGGCAGGAGGTGAATCTTCCGTATGAAGTTCCTGCCGATGAGAACGTCACGGCCGGCAATATGGCTGATGTTGAGGTAAATGCTAAGGCAAGGAACATTCTCATACAGGGACTCAGCCACAATGAGTATGATAGGATTGCTCACCTGCGATCCACTCATGAGATTTGGGTGACCCTCGATGCTTACCATGAGGGTACTACCCAAATCAAGACCGTGAGGTAGGATCAGCACAAGCGTGAATATAACAAATTTGAACAACATGCTGGTGAGAGCCTTGATGAGTGTTTTGGTCATTTTACAAAGATTTTGAGCGATTTTCGTGATGTCAGTTGCACATACTCTGACTCGGATAATGCTCGACATTTTTTTACCACACTCGATCTTCGTGTTTGGAAGATGAAAGTGACCACCATTAAGGACACTACCGACTTGTCGACCTTAACTCTTGACGGGGCCTATTCCTGACTCAAGACTCATGAGATCGACGTTGTCTCTTGCAAGACGAAATCACAATCGATGGCCTTGGTCACTGATCCAATTGGATCTTCTTTTGATTCTTCTACTGGATTTTGTCTCTCCGCCCTTTGTGAGCTAAGTGATGACCAACTAAAAAAATTTCTAGAAAATGAGCTTGCTCTTTTAGCTCGTAAATTCTGTCATGCATACAAGAGGGTGAGAGAGAGGAAGAGAGGTAGCATGATTACCTGCTTCAAATATGGTGGCCCCAACCACATTCGAGCAAACTGTCCCAAGCTGGAGAAGGGCAAGAATGGCTCCGACGGTTCTAGCAAGAACGACTACACCGATAAAAACCACAACAAGAAGCCTCTAGTTCGTAAGCCAGTGCATGAGAAGAAGTACCGGAACTTCTCAAAGAACAAGAAGCTCTTCCACCACGTCCTCGCCTCCCTCGATGACATCAGCCTCTCCGACACAGAGACATACAGTGACTGAATGAGGTACCCACCTACGACCAACTCAATGAAGCTTTCTATAAGCTAGGAAAATTTCATGCTAGAGCTAGAGTTAGGTATATGAAGCTTGAGAAGGAAGTAGGTACCTTGACTCGGGAGTTAGCTTCTCTTAGATCTTCTCCCTCCCGAGTCATTGATGATTGTGTGTTGTGTGATGCTTTGCTTGTGGAGCTAGAGAACCTAAGGACTTTGCATGATAGTGTGCAAACTGAACTTGAAAGTCTTAGGTCGAAGAATGCTAGCACTTGTTCTGTTGATGTTTCTTCTTTGGATGCTAATTTTCTTCATGCTCACTCTGCTCCTTCTTGCTCAAATTGCCCTAAGTTACTTGCTAAAATTGATGCTATGAGTGCTCATCTTAGGAAGCTTTCTTCTAGAAACACTGAACTTAAATGCATGCTTCTAAGGACCCTGTCAGCTCATGTAAGGGCTGTAAGCAAGTAAAACTTGACAACAAAGCTTTAAATGTCAAGTGTGCTAAACTTGATAAGGACTTACTAGATAAGTCACATAAGAGTTGCTTGCATTGATCTGTGATTGAGGGGGACTTAGATAAAATCCAAGTCGAACTTAGGAAAAAGTTAGAAGACCAAGCACATAGGATTAGAGAAGCTCCTTGCATTTCTTGTAAGTCCCTCAAGATTTAGGCAGCCGTGCTGAGAGAGAAAAATGCACATGCTGGTGTTTCTTCTTCCCTTTCTGGTTCTTCTTCTTCCTCTCACCCCTGTTCTTCATGTGCCTCTCTCTTTCAGGAGTGTGAGTATCTCACGAGCACTCTTGAGAAGTTTGTAGGAGGTAAGAAAAAGCTAAACTTCATTCTAGACCAATCAAAAATTAGCAAATTTAATCAGGATCTAGGATTTGACTAATTGGAACACGCTAGGACTCATCCTTCTATCATTGTGCATGGGTCCAAGAGCGGGGAGATTGTGGTAGCTCCCAAGGTGAGTACCACTGTGTTTAGGTCTACTGGGGTTGTCCATGGGACTTCTGAGCAGAAGGGTGCTTCTCTTATCACTTCTGCCTTTAGCAATGTGAAGTATTCATGCACCTTCTGTAAGAAGGATGCTCACCTAGTAAATTTCTATTTTAGGCATGCCAAGATCACAAGACATGAGCATGTTGCTGCTCTTAGGGGTATTTAGGGTCATCCCCAGGCTCTAAGTGCTCCTAAGGCATACACTGTTTCTAGACAAGATAGAGAGTCGCCTGTTTTTGGGTAGCATCTAAGACTCGGTTTTCATGCTGTTCAGTCGAGTTTTAGTTCTGGAGTTGCTCGTGGTCAGTCTTTTTGCCGTCCTCTCGATATTCCTTATTTTTTCCATCGAGGTAGATATCAGCGGCGTGAGGTGTTTTCATGTAGGAGATTTAGGCAACCTCGTTGGGATGATCTGGCCTTTGCACCACGGCAGGCCAAACCAGTGATAGCTCCCAGGTATTCTACTAGAGTTGCTTCTTCTGATCTTGTGAGAGTCGAGCTTTACAGAGACATTAGAGTCCAGTCTTTTTCTTCTGTAATTGGTACTTTGAGGCATCATGTGATTCAATATTTCTTCACTTTATCCCAGTACCAAGTCCTCTCTCTCTTTTGACTTGATCAGGTACATCGGATGGGGAGGGGAGATGTTTGGATTGTTGAATCTGGTTGATCTTGCCATATAATCGGAGACTCTTGTTGGTTATTTTTCCTAGTCCGAGCCCCCGGTGATGAGTTGATCTCTTTTGGGGATGCATCTTCTGGTAGAGTCATTGTTAAAGGTACCGTCTGCATTAATGAAAATTTTATTCTTAAGGACGTTGCCTTAGTGAGTAAGCTGCAATATAATTTGCTTTCTGTTTCTCAGCTTATTGATGACTCTTTTGAGGTAAGCTTTAAGAGTAATGCTTGTAGAATCCTTAATTCATCACGAGAGTTAGTGTGTAAGATTTCTAGATTTGGGAGAGTCTTTCGTGCTGATTTTTCTATTTCTTCTTGAGACTCTCTTTGGTGTTTGACTGTTTCTGAGTCCGGTGATCTCTTTTTCTAGCAAAGGAGACTTGGTCACATTGGCATTGATCATTTGACTAGAGTTAGCAGCCATGATCTTGTTCGTGGTTTGCCCAAACTCAAGATGGTCAAAGACATAGTTTGCTCTCCCTGCCTACATAGCAAGATTGTTACTACTTCTCATCCTCTAGTCATCGTGGTGATGACTGATGCACCAGGACAGCTTTTACATATGGACACTGTTGGTCGAGATAGAGTGCAGTTAGCAGGAGGGAAGTGGTATATCCTTATCATTGTTGATGATTTTTCAAGCTATTCTTGAGTATTTTTCATGGCCTTGAAAGATGAGACTTTTTCTCACTTCAGGGGATTTGTTAGTAGGTTGTCTATTGAGCTCCTAGGTGCATTACGAGCTATACGCAGTGATAATGGCACAGAGTTCAAGAACTCCTACTTTGGAAGATTCTGTGTGGAGTCTGAGTTAGAGCATCAGTTCTCCTCTCCATACGCCCCTCAGCAAAATGGCATAGTAGAAAGGAAGAACAGGACCCTAATTGAGATGGGCAGGACGATGCTAGACGAGTACAATACTCCTAAGAAGTTTTGGACTGAGGCTGTAGCTACTGCTTGTCTTGTTTCCAATCGCGTTTTCTTGAGAGCACATTTGTATCGCACTTCTTATGAGTTGAGGTATGGGCGAAAGCCCAGTGTATCTCATTTTCGCGTATTTGGTTGCAAGTGTTTTATCTTGAAGTCTGGTAACCTAGAAAAGTTTGAGTCTCGTTCTTCTGATGGTATTTTTTTAGGTTACTCGACTTCTTCTCGTAGCTATAGGGTTTAGAGTTATGATGCGAATAGGATCATAGAGACCTATGATGTGACCTTTGATGAGGCTAGCCCAAGAGCTAGATCTGACATTTCAGGCTCTTCTTATCCCTCCGAGACTATCTTTATAGAGGATAAGGATGATGGAGATGATGGTGTTCCACCCGATCCAGTCCCCTCTACACCTGAGGTGCCTCCTGTTTCTATTTCTGCACCTCAGGGAGACCAGCCCTTGCCTTCATACTCTCCTTCAATAAGTGGCTCTATTCTAACCTCTTCTACTCAAAAGGTAGAGGCCACTTCTGCTTTTGGTCCTCCCCGCCACATTCAGCATTCTGAACCACTTAAGCAGATCATTGGTGATCTGTTTGAGCGTGTGACGCACTCAAAATTAGGCTTATCTTCTTTATGCCTTCACTCTGCTTTTGTTGCCTTTTTCTAGCCAAAGGATGTTACTCATGCATTATCCAATGAATCATGGATTAATGCAATGCATGAGGAATTGGAAAACTTTGAGAGAAAGAAAGTCTGGTAGCTTGTAGAGCCCCCATCTAGTCATAATGTCATTGGGACCAAGTGGGTGTTCAAAAACAAGCAGAGTGAGGATGGGGTTGTCATTCGCAACAAGGATAGGCTAGTTGCACTGGGCTTCACTCAGGTTGAGGGTCTTGACTTTAAGGAGACCTTTGCCCCTATAGCTAGAGTAGATAAAACTTTGTTTATCAGACACTAGGATTCTCATTTCCTTCTCGTTTAAATTTATGTGGATGATATTATCTTTGGTCGCTCTTCTCATTCTCTTGTGTCTCAGTTTTCTGATGTGATGAGCAAAGAGTTTGAGATGAGTATGATGGGTGACTTGAGCTATTTTCTCGGCTTCCAAATCAAGCAGACTCGGGAGGGTACTTTCCTGCACCAAGGTAAGTACACTCGAGACCTTCTGAGGTGGTTTGATATGTCTGATGGGAAGCCTGTGATGACTCCTATGGCCACCACTACTGTCCTCGAGCTCGATGAGGATAGTGAGCCTGCTGATCAGAAGGAGTTTCGGAGCATGATTGGCTCCCTCTTGTATCTTACTGCCTCTCGGCCGAACATACACTTTGTTGTGTGTATGTGCGCTCACTTTCAGGCTTCTCCCTCTCATCGCTAAGTGGTGATGCGTATCTTTTGGTACCTTCGAGCTACCATGGATTATGGTGTCTGGTACTCTTCTTCCTCTTGTCTATCCCTTAGAGCCTTTTTCGATGTTGACTTTGTTGGCTGTAGGATAGATAGGAAAATCACTTCTGGCACTTTCTAATTCATTGGCACTTCTCTTGTTTCTTAGTCATCTAAGAAGCAATCTGGAGTCGCACAGTCCACCGCTATGGCCGAGTATGTTGCTGCAGCCAGTTGCTATAGCCAGGTGCTTTGGATGAGATCGACCTTGTGGGACTTTGGGTTAGAGATAGAGAGTGTTCCACTTTTCTGTGATAACACTTCTACTATTTGCATTGCCAAGAACCCAATGCAGTAGTCCCGGACCAAGCACGTTGATGTTAGATATCACTTCCTTAGAAACCATGTGAAGAAAGGAGACATAGTGCTTCAGTTTGTAGAGAGTGACCACCAGTTGGTCGATATCTTTACCAAGCCTTTGGATAGTTCTAGGTTTGTTGCCTTGAGGAGTGAGCTTGTAGTAGTGTGCCCTTACGGCCTTCTGTGAGGGGAGCTGATCTATATATTATGTATTATTTTTTATTTTAGTTTTTCCTTTCTTTTGTATTAATCTGGGTGCTTATGGGTTTTATTCCTTAGAGTTATAAGTTCATATCACTTAGACTTCTAGCATGCTTTTGCATGGATCTCTCATCTTATACTTTAGGTTGCTATCATGCTTAATTAGTGTGGAGTTCGTGGATCCCGGGTATCTGCATGGCGGGCCATGAGGTCCACCTGAGAGGGAATGGGCCGAGCCGACTGCATGGTGGCGGATACCAGCCGGACTGCCATCGCCATGCGCAACAAGGAAACCCTAAAGATAGTAACTAACCTTGATTAGGTAGGATATGATTGTAATCCCGGTTGTTAACATATCTAGTGGGAAAGGATAGAGATAGAATATCCACATTGTAACCAATCAGGACTCTTCCTCGTAACTGCACCCCTCTACTATATAAAGGGGGGGCGGGGAAACGTCATGATCTGATCATCAGCAGTAAGATAGACTCTCATAATCCCATAGCACAGGACTAGGGTATTACCTCTTCTGCGAGGGCCTGAACCTGTATAAATCCCCTGTCTCATGCTACCATTGAGTCTGGATCTAGCGCCTAGCCCCATATTCATTATTGCCAACAACAAACCTCGACAGTTGGCGCACCAGGTAGGGGGAGTGTGAAGATCAATCTTGTCAAGCTCGATTGCCACCGTCAACCGAATCGCCATCACTTTCACTCCCGGCGAAGCTTTCCACTTTTGGAGTCTGGATTTCATCGCCGACAATCTCAGCAAGCTTGCTCTCTTAGACTCGGATTAGATCCAAAATGGGAGAGACTTCAGAAGCACCTAGCTCGCACTCCCATTCAGGCAGGGAACGCCATGGCTGCTTGCTCATGAGTAGCACGCCGGAGGCTTACTTCCCAACTCAGATATGGTGAGGATTCGACCAGGAACAAGTCTCGAGTGGTGGGTGTTGTCAGCAGCAAACCACTCGGATTTGAAGATCCAATCGACTTATCCCACCTTTGCTCCTCTGGTTCAGAAACCAAGTTAGAGACCAGCGCGGGAAGTTGCCAAAATTTTCATGGTGTCTGGGTAATCGAAAACCCGCGGACTGAGTCTCAACATTAGCGGGATGCTGAGGAAGCTGTGGAGGTAGATCACCGTCGTTGTGAGGCACAAGAAGCACGCTCTCGAGCTCTTCGGACCCGAGGCCATAATGTCAATGAAGACATTTTGCAAACGAAAATGGGGGACCAAGCTATCGAAGGATGGTAGGTGGCCCAAGAGTAGTATAAATAGGGGTGGAGGGGTAGCCTCCTCCCCTTGAAGATTGTATAGGTTTTTGTGCTCTTTGAGCTTTGTCTACCTTGTTGTGAGGCTTTGTAAACCTTTTCCTTCCAGAAATGCAAATATTTTCATTCATGCTTGAATTTACATTACGCATTTACATTAAGTCTTAAATTTAGCATTTAAATTCCTGTAATTTACTCTCGCAATTTACTTTCCTGCAATTTGGACTTGCCTCCCCTCCTTCTAAATACTGCTGATCTTGGATATCTTGAGTGTATACATATATGATTTTACATCTCTTTTGCACTCTAAGATAGACTAGAGATCAAGTTTTCTATCAAGTTGCGTCTCTGTCCAGAACTTGTTCTTCACACGGTAGTTAGTTTTTTATTTTTAGAAAAATGTAGAAAAATTATTTTTGAGTGATTATTATTGGATAAGGTTAGGGACTCTCATATCCATCTGTGAAAAAACTTGGGAGTCCACTGGTCGAACCGTTTAGGCGCCATGTTGTGAAATCCGAGCCCCAAACATTCTGCTCAAAGTTCTTGACTATCTGTGTTCTTTGATTTTTCTTGATTTTTTTGCAATGATTTTTGAGATTAACTTTGGTAGAGTGATTTATGACTAATTTTTTCATAGGGAGAAAAATTCCCAAAATTTATTGAGCACCAGAAGTCCGCCAACCTCCTACTCCAAGTGAGGATGCTTTTTGGAAATTCTGCTTTTACTTTTCTGAAAGTGACTTTTGGGATTTGGCTTAATATCCTTTCTAAAAGCAAGAGTTGAATTGATTCATTTTGTTTTGAACACTAGACAACCAGAATTGTGAGTCAAATCCCTATATATGTGAGGGTTCTCATCCATGCAAGCTAGGGGTACACATAGTTGTTTAGTTGTACAGGTTTTTCAAGATTTCCTTTGTGCGATCTTTTTTGAGGTATTAGTTGGAGTATTTCGGGGGGAGGGAAATTTTGTTTGTGACCATTCACCCCCCTCTCTGTTCGCCATCTCGATCCTTCACTTGTCTTTGATGGTTGCAGGACATTGAGTTTTGATCATAGTGAGGCGGAGAATGATCGGGACTAGGTGAGGTGCTTCAGAGGTCCAGACGGTCTAGGATTGATAGAAGATGATCGAAGACGGAGTCACTACGAGCCTAGAAGACAAGGAATGGATGAGATGCTAGCTAGGAACTGCTAGGATCAAAGAGGGCCGTTGGATCATAGTCTAGGTGGTAGAGTAGTGGGTCTAGTTAGTGTCGAGACCCTCCTTTTGGCATGGAATGCTGAGAAGGTCTCATGTGCATAATGTACTAGTTCCGCGATCAGTAGCTAGTATTCACATTTTACAATATTGTTATCACATCCACACAAGAGTCCATAACGTATAATAATAGCACAGAGTTATTACAACATAGCCTAAGGGCCAAATTAAAGTGTAGTGAAAGATACATGGCCTAGCAGTATGCCTTTGCCCAAAATACCACAGGCAACTGACCAGGAGAAGATCTTAGAAAAGCTCATCGGTATAGTCCCATAACCTACGGTGAAATAAGTGTCCTTGGGGATTTCGCTTTCCTCCTCCACTGAACCAACAATTTAAGCAAGATTGACTACATTTTTACTTAGGAAGACTTATAGCATATGACAAATGCATATATGACAAAATGCAGGCTATATCAACAGGAAAGCTTCTACAGTTATTTTGCAGTGAGCAAAGATGAACATGTATATATCAAGTAGTAATTTGCACGTGGTATTTTGTAAGAGCAAGTTTTTCGAATATGAGAATAAGCAAATACACAAAACATAATAACTCACAGTCCTCCATGAATGTGAGCATTGCAATGATCTTACCAATTTCTGTCATAATACCTGAAATATAGATTTCCCAATAATATTTCCATATTCACCCCTGTTTTACAAAGTAATAAAATTTCTAACCATGTGATGACTTTACCAAGTGCCCTTGACTGTGGGCACGGCTTTTCGAAAAGATTTTCACTCTGCAAAGGTGTACAACTTTACCCAAAGGAAATGATTTGCCATTTGTGCAAGCTATTAGCACACTTAATATGGAGGTAGAAGGTATTTGTACCTATGGTACGATGAATGGTTTCACGTCCCACCGTCCCACTTCTCCCCCATATTAAGGCGTACACCATTATATTGCAAGTGTTGGTCCCATCACCGTGGCATGGGCGCCCCTTCGAGCAATCCATAATGGAATAGTCCGTACTACTACAACCTTCCAAAATGCAAAGCTAGACTTAAATAACTTAATAGATTAAGGCTATCCCATGTTAGCACTTGTGATTGAACTAAATTCTTGGTTTGAAAACAACACAATTGTTCGGTCCTTAATCGACCCAAACGAGTACGCTCCCCGTACACTACAAGCAAGTCCCTTTCACCAACAGTTATTGCCATAACTCACTCATATCAAAAACTTAGTTTTCATTTTAAGTTTTTAGGATAAAATACCAATGTCCGTAATTGCCATACCCAACAATTTACATTTTTCAAGAGACAACTCAATCTATTTGCTTCAAAGCTAAAGCATGGCTAAGCATACTAGTACGTATTAGCATACGCCCATGATGACATTATGTATTGTGTAACATTGTCCTAGGGTTATGAAGGTTCACATTTCCATAATCATTAAGCAAGGTACATGAAATCATAGGTGTAGCTACCAGTTCCCTCAAACTAGCATTTAAATGAAAGTACACGTATGCATAATAGATTTGGCAAACCAATATAACTTAATTAAAATATTGGGATCAACATGTTCAAGGAGGTGCGTGCCTTGCTCGTTGGTCTCAGTGGTGAAGTCGGTGTCAACGGTAGTAGTTTCAGAGATGTCAGTGTTTATACGCAGCTCGCCGCATAGCAACCATAAGAGGCAAAAGAGATCAAATAACATCAACTCCAAATAAAATCTCAAAGTGAATAAATTTTGTCTTTATACTAAGGTTTCATTTGTGAGCCCTAAATTTTCCTAAGGTCCATTTAAATGCATGCACTTTTATTCAAGTATTAACTAGAGCACCCGAAGTATGTTTTTGTTCAAATTGACAAATACAAGTTCTTGTATTTATTGAATTTTTGGCACTGGTTTCACAATTTTTACAGTTCATTCACAAAAGTTATTGAATTTACAATAATGACTACATAAAAGGCTAAACTTAATTATAGTCCAGTCCAAATGAGGTTCAAATTTAAATATTTTTGTAGAATTTAAGTTCTTGGGCCCATTGGATTTTTTAAAAATTTATACCATTGATTTTTTAGTTAGGGTGCAACATCTTGTAATAGGACATACCTTAGGTTATATTAAAATTCAAAACTGAGTTCATCATTTAAATATTTTTGGATATTCAGATAAAGCATGATTTTAGACAAATTTATAAATTGGTTTGACAAAATTTGGAGCTAGGGTGCATAATATATGAGCAATGGAATGAGTTAGGGTTACAAAATGCTGTGAAAAACAAAATTTTCCATTTAGAGAAAGTGCGCTTTCGAGATGAAAGATTGCTTTTCATTTTCATTTGGTGACTATGCTTTAGTGCAAACGGCTGGTCCCGAGTGGCAGCGGCTGGGAGGGGTCATGAGGCCGATAGGCCGGACCCACTCGCCAGCATCACTAGACAGGGGAGAAATGCGGCGGAGCTCGCCGATGGTGAGGGAGAGCCTGAAGTGCTCGGCCGGCGGTGGTGGTAGCTAGAGGGTGACCTGGTGCGTCTAGTTGGGGTTTTGGTGCGACCGATGGTGGACGGAGTTGGCGCGCCATCGAGGGAGCGGCGGTGGCTATGGTGGCTAGCCTTGAGGTGTGTGGAGTGGAGCTGGGGCTCAGCTAAGGTGGGGATGAGCATCTACGGGATAAGGGCGTCCCAATGCACCGTCTTACCATGAAGGAACTGCTTAGAGGAGGCTTGGCACCGGTGACCGGAGACAGACAAGAAAGCGCATGGTGTGGTTGTGTTTCGGGCGTTTAACACCGCAACTAAAAGTGAGGAAATATTCGGGGCATCGCAAAGAAGCTCCAAACCAAAAAGGATCAAACTAAGCCTCACCGTGCTACCGCAATTAGATGGCTTGTGCTCTCTACATGTTCTGGAGCTCCTCCAAGCTTCAATGGAACTGCGGCCAAATGAAAGCAAGCAAAGAGCACAAGGGATTTGGGGTGCCCAAAGAATGGCTAAATAGGCTGAAGGAGAGGCATGATGACAAGACACAAGGGCTGACCCACAGTGGCAGGGTGGCATGCACATAGCGCTTGGGAACTCAACAAAATGGCATGTGTTTAAGAGCTAATAGAGATAGGCGAGAGCGGTGGTTAGCCGGTGGCTTGAGTTCTAGGTGACAAGACCTTGCCGTGGTGGAAGATTTCTTACTACCGGCTTGCCACGGCAGGAGATTGGTAAAGTAGGGTGGCGCGGCCAGTGTAAAGCTACCAGAGTCTTAACATGGCAAGCTTTCTATTATTGGGAGATGCCACGGCAATGATTGGGCAGCAGGACGGTGGAGCGCTGGCGCAGTGCTACTTGAGCGATAAAAAACAGGGAAAATCGCTGTCACGGTAGCAGATTGGCAGGCACGGTGGTACGGCTTAGCGCAGACACTGAGAGGCCTACCCAATTTCTATCACAGTGAGGAAATGCTTGCAAAAATGCTGCTGCGGCAGAGCTTCGGTAGTGGCTCAGCACTCAGGCGTCCCGTGATTAGTAGCTAGTACGCACATTTTACAACATTGTTGTCACATCCATAGAAGAGTCCATAACATATAATAATAGCACAGAGTTATGACAACACGGCCTAAGGGCCAAATTAAAGTGCAGCAAAAGATACAAGGCTTAGTAATATGCCTTTGCCCAAAATACCATAGGCAACTGACCAGGAGAAGATCCTAGAAAAGCTCATCAATATAGTCTCTATAACTTGCACTGAAATAAGAGTCCTCAGGGATTTCGCTTTCCTTGTCCACTGAACCAACAATTTAAGCAATATTGAGTACATTTGTACACAGCAAGACTTATAGTGTATGACAAGTGAATATATGATAAAATGCAGGCTATATCAATAGGAAAGCTTCTACGGTTATTTTGCAGTGAGCAAAGATGAACAAGAATATCAAGTAGTAATTTGCAAGTGGTATTTTGTAAGTGCATGTTTTCCGAATATGAAAATAAGCAAGTACACATAACATAATAACTCACAGTCCTCCATCAATGTGAGCATTGCAATGATCTTACCAATTTCTATCATAATACCTAAAATACAGATTTCCCAACAATATTTCCATATTCACCCCAATTTTGCAAAGTAAGAACTAACCACGTGATGACTTTACCAAGTGCCCTTGACTGCGGTCAGGGCTTTTTGAAAAGATTTTCACTCTGCAGAGGTGTATAACTTTACCCACAAGAAATTATCAGCCCTTTGTGCAAGCTATTAGCACACTTCTTTTGGTGTGCCGCAGAGCGATAATAACATAACCATTACATTATTTAATCCTAACTTTGCAGCAGCCTGATGATGACAAACCCTTAATATGGCAGTAGAAGGTATTTGTACCTACGGTACGATGAATGGTTTCACATCCCATCGTCCCACTTCTCCCCCATATTAAGGCGTACACCGTTATATTGGAAAGCATAGCCCCCATCACCGTGGTGTGGGTGCCCCTTCGAGCAATCCATAATGGAACAGCCCGTACTACTACTGCCTTCCAAAATGCAAAGCTAGACTTAAATAACTCAATAGGTTAAGGCTATCCCATAGTAGCACTTGTGGTTGTAGTAAATTCTTGGCATGAAAAACAACACAATAGTTCGGTCCTTAATCAACGCTGGCGAGTACACTCCCCCTACACTACATGCATGTCTGTTGCACCACCGGCTATTGCCATAACTTGTTCGTGTCAAAAACTTAGTTTTCATTTTAAGTTTTTAGCATAAAAAACCAGCATCCGTAATTGCCATATGTCAACGTTTTTTGTCGGCAATAATGAAAAGGGGGCTAGGCGCTGGATCCAAATTCAATGGTAGCACAAGACGCAAGAATTATACAAGTTCGGGCTCTCTTGGTGGAGATAATACCCTAGTCCTGTGCTCTAGAATTATCTGTATGTCTAGCCAAAGGCTTGTGTGTTCTGCCTTAATGATCCCACGCCCCCCTTTATATAGTAGATGGGGATGCGGTTTACACATGAGAGTCCTGGTCGGACACAGGGTGGATACTATATATCGGTTCTTATCTGATTGGTACCGGCTTAGATTACAATCGTATCTACCTAATTAGAATCGTTTGCTATCTTCAGGGTCTCCTTATCCTGCATGCTTGGCGCAACCCTAATGCCATCCGCTTTTAAGCAGTCGGCTAGGCCTGGCCTTATCCAGTTGGGCCTCACAACTCTGTCTTGCAGGTCCCTGGGGTCTATATTCTCCACAGTAGCCCCGAGTGCTTTGCGACCGAATTGCCATCTTCTTGAAAAACCTTTCCCAACTGGTTTCGCCCCCAGCCGAGTGCTCTATGTCAAGCAAAGAGGTTGTGAAGGACTCGATAGAGCTTCATATATAACTATTCCGAGTGGTTTCTGGTCCAATTTTATTAAACCAGCACGCGACTCGCCTTGGAGTATTTCTCCACTTTGACCGGCTCTTGGCCGAGTGGTGCCTGTGCACCATGGCACATAGCTTCTGGCCTATCATGAGGCACACCATGAATTACCCGAGTGGTACCCGCTCCTGCCTTTTTGCAGCATACGGTTGATGGCCTAACATGAGGCATACCCTTGGTATTTTTATTTTAAGTCAGCCTTACGATATCTGATTCCATTCTGGATGGTAACCAGCTTTCGACCTTCATGAGGCATATCGTAAGGAGATACTCTTAGTTTGGAAGGTACCCAAATTCCATTTATCACGGTGCTCTGGCTTTTGGCCCATCATGGGGCGTACCATGTCCCAAGCTAAATTGGGCCCAAAGATGCCTGTTTGTAGCACACAGTACCCGGCCCACCTTGGAGTGTGCCCTAGGTCATGCCCGGTACACACAGTTGACGAAATATTCTCCTGCTCGAGGCGGGAATTAGCATCGTTCCTTATAAAAATGAGACTCGATGTGAGCGAGACGGTTTTCTGCGCCCCGCTCTCATCGGCCTTTTCCTTCTTTTCCTCGACATTTCTCCTTCGAACTCCGCCGCTAGGGTTAGCTTCCTTCGCATCCCTAATTCGACGCGTCCGCTCGTCTCTTTTGCCAAAAAATGTCGACGGCGTCCTCCCATGAGGTTCCCACATCAGTCTCGGCCAAGGATTGGGCCACTTCGGTGATGACAGAGAAGCGATTAGAGGAACAGGTCACCGGCGACGTCTTCCCACCATTGGTGCTGCTTTCCGCCCGTCCTGTTGCGGGTGAGTCTTGTCCTATGCCCCAGGATGAGGAGGTGGTTGTTTTTGAATCCTTCTTCTTGCGTGTGTTCAGTCTTCCCGCCTGCGCTTTTCTCAGTGGCCTTCTTCATTTTTATGAAATTGAATTGACTCACCTCAATCCCAACTCCATTCTTCAAATTGCTGTCTTTGTTCATCTTTGCGAAGCATTCCTTAGTATTCGCCCACATTTCAATCTCTTTCGCCATCTGTTCCTTCTCAAGCCTTTCCCAAGCAAGAATTCCCCAAAGGCGGTCGGGGGTGCCGGATTCCAGTTGAGAGAGGGTCTGAAGAAATCTTACTTTGCTATTCCCTTCAAAACTTCGAACAAAGGCTAGCATCAGGAGTGGTTCTACTGTTCTAATTCTAAGCCTTCTCTGCCTGCTTTTTCCGGGGTGCCGCTAGAAGAACTCCCTCCGCCTCCCCGCTCGGATTCTCCGGTGCGGGTCGCCTTCTTCAACAGACTTGGCGATGAGATCTCTTATGATGACGAAGACGA
Source organism: Guadua angustifolia (assembly GCA_036346375.1). Taxonomy (NCBI): domain Eukaryota; kingdom Viridiplantae; phylum Streptophyta; class Magnoliopsida; order Poales; family Poaceae; genus Guadua; species Guadua angustifolia. The sequence continues at coordinate 832,928 of JAYEVE010000810.1, read as the reverse complement.
GGCCAAGGAATGGGGGTCTTTCTGTGACGCCGCCTACAATTGTTTTCGTCTTGGTCACGTAGGTTGCTTGTGCCGAGCTATTTTTTCAGAAGTCTTCTTTTTTCGTCTTTGATGCATAATGTAGCTTCATAACTTGATTTGTCGTCTTCAGCGTCTGGCCGAGTGTGCCAAGGACAGAAACGCCCTTCTCCGGGAGATACTCCCTAAAACCAAGATGAGGAAGAACTATGAGGCCGAGGTTCAGCGATTCCGCGCCGAACTTCAGGAGAAACTCAGCAGAACCCAGGTAGAGAACTAAGAGGAGCTGGAGAAACTCCGAGCCCAGGTCTCGACCCTCGAGGTGGAGAAGCTGAACTTGACGAGCTCTCTCAACGGTTGCCACCTTATCCAGCTGCCTTAGATCTTCTTTGTCTTCTTTTGCTTATTAATTCCTGGTCCGTCTCTTGACTCCGACCTTCGAGACTACAGATCTTCAAGGGAAACTCAAGACCGCCGAGAAGCAAGTCGAGAAACTGAACAAGTCCAAGAAGGATGCCCAAGCCAAGACGAGCAAGATGGAAGTCGAGCTAGAAGGTTTGTTCCTAACTTGGCCTTCATCCCTGCCGCGCCCTTGTCATTTTTAGGTTAATCCGACTGGTCTCCGCAGAATATCGAGTTAACTCGCAAGCTCAGTACCGCGCCCTTGATGAAAGGATCAAATTCACCGAGGCGTGGGTTGGCCGGCTCCAGGAAGGCTCTGAAGCTTTGCTACGACTCCTGAGTCCTGACGAGGCTAGGCCTAGCGCTGAGCCCATCAATGCAGACGTCACCATTCAACGGCTGGCGGAGGGGCCCAAGAGGTTGGTCGCGCACTTGAAGGAGACGACCATCACGAGTGCCAGCCAAGCCCTGGCCATCGTGAAGTCTTTGTACCCACGGGTGGAACTTGAGGCTATCAGGGAGGGTTTTGCCTGCACTGTTGACGACGATCAAGCCCTCGCTCTTCTTGACGAGGCTAGGGATACCGCTGCTACTTTAGTTGAAAATCTAGAGTTGGGTCCCGTGTAAACATTGTATTCTGAGACTTGATCTGCAATTGCTCTTTTGCTCCTTGGAAAGATGCTTGATCACTTGAGCCACCTCTTGCTTTTTAAATGCTGGAGTTGAGAGACTTTTTGGGATGGAATCTGGTTTGAAAGGTATCCAATTCCTGTTTAATGCAGTCATTGGCTTTCGGCCCATCGTGGGGCATACCATATCCCAAACTGAATTCGGCCCATCTTGAAGCGCCCGTGTATAGCAATTACCGTGCATGATGTCCGGCCCATCTCAAAGTGTGCCCTAGGGCAGCCTTCGTACATGCGGAAGGCGATGCATTTTCCCGCTTAAGGCAAAGGCTGACGTCGCTCCTTATAAGAGTAAGGCCTGCCTCGAACGCAGCGGTTTTCTATGTACTGCTATCCAGCTACCTCTTCATCTTCTTTCTTCGAGCACTTCTTCGCCCTTCCTTTCGAAGCTCGTAGCCGTACATCTTCTCAGTCGCTTCAGGTTCTGCACTTAGCTTTTATTGTGAACTACTCGATTTTCGTACCTCGTGTATATAAGGGTGTTACCGCTGCATAAGCGATCGCCCATTGCTAAGTTCTTTTTCTTCTTCCTTCGACGCTTGTCATCAGATCTTTCAATGGCGTCTTCCTCCGAACCTCTTGCGTCTGGCGATGAGGCCCCACCATCTCTACCCCCGGCGGAGGAGCTGGTCCTTGATCTTGAAAGATGAGGGTCCTCCGACGCCCGATGAAGAGGAGGCTTACCTCGCCGAGCTCTGGGCTGATTACGAGCTTGCATTGGCCGAGCTCGCGGAGGAGGAGGCCATGATCCGCGACATCGCCGCCATCGACGTCCTGATTGAAGAAACCCGAAGCTCGTCGAGGCTAGGGACTCCCTTATTGAGGCGGTGGGACGCGTGCGTCGGGCGTAGACTTTTTATGTTTTTGCAAAAAATCTTATGTAATATTTTGGTGTATCTGGACTTAAGCCTTTTGGGTAATATTATCTTATGTAATATTATCTTGATGGTGCTTGATCTTTTCTTTCCCTTTTGATCTTATGACCTGTCCGAGTGGTTTTTTGTCTTTTTCGTTTAAGCGCTCTGACCGACTAGTCTAGCCCCCCCGTCGGGAGTCGACCCATGGCTTTTTTTCCCAGGCACGCGCTTTTGAGTAACTAGATTTTGCTATTCATGGGTCAGAGTTTCACAATCGGGAGCTAAAACACTCGGACTTAATCACAATCACTAGGGAGAAAAAAGGATGACAGATGATTCATGAGAAGGGTTGCACATGCGCAACACTATTAGGTGTTGCCCCCGACTTACTACTTAATTGAGTATCAATTGAGTAGCAAGTCATGTAAGGGAATCTTTTATTCAGGATTTATTATAATCGATGTACAAGATTCAACAGTAAAAATGACATAGCTGTTCTATGTTCCATGTGTTGCCAAGGACCATGCCATCTTCACGCTTGAGTCTGTAAGCCCCCGGGCACGTTATCTCATCAATGATGTAGGGACCCTCCCAGCCTAGGGAGAGCTTATGCTCGCTTTTCTGGTTCCTCCTTAGGACCAAATCTCCTTTGGAGAAAGCACGGCCCCGTACATTCCGATCGTGGTAGCGGCGCAAGCCCTGAAGGTACTTGGCCGACTGGATTGCTGCAATTTCCCTGGCTTCCTCCAGTCGGTCGAGGTCTTCCACCCAATTTTCTTCCGAATTAGCCTCTTTGTAATTCCGAACCCGTGGGGATCCGAATGTTAACTCAGTTGGCAAGACCGCCTCTGAGCCATATACTAGGAAAAAAGATGACTGCCCGGTGGCTCTACTGGGAGTGGTTCTCAGCCCCCAGAGCACCGAAGGCAATTCTTTTACCCAGCGCGTGGCGTATGGCTTGAGGCGATCGAAGATTCTGGCTTTTAGCCCTTGCAGCACCATACCATTCGCCCGCTCCACTTGGCCATTGCTCCTTGGATGAGCTACGGAGGCGAAACAAATTTTGATTCCGAGCTCGCCGCACTAGTCTTGGAACTCCTCTCCGCGGAATTGGGTTCCATTATCCGTGATGATTCTGTTTGGAACACCGAATCTTACCACGATTTCCTGGAAGAACTCCTTGGCTTTGGCTGTCGTGATCGTGGCGACGGGCTTAGCTTCAATCCACTTGGTGAATTTATCAACGGCGATGAAAAGATGTGTGAAGCCACCTTGAGCCTTCTTCAGGGGTCTGACCATATCGAGCCCCCAGACTGCAAATGGCCAGGTGATCAGAATAGTCTGCAACTCCTGCGTCGGCACATGTATTTGTCGGGCAAAGAATTGACAACCTTCACAAGTACGCATGATGTCCTCCGCGTCTGATACGGCAGTCGGCCAGAAGAAGCCATGACGATAAGCTTTGCCCACCAGGGTACTTGACGCTGCATGATGCCCGCAAATTCCCGAGTGGATTTCTTTGAGAAGGTTCCTCCCATCTTGTTCTGATATGCAGCACCTCAAAACTCCGGACGCGCTCTTTCGGAAAAGTTCTTCCCCGACTACCACGTAGTTTTTGCACCGTCGTGTGATGCGTTCTGTCTACACACGGTCTTCGGGAAGCTATTCCTTCAGCATGTAGTTTAGGAATGGAATTGTCCAGTCGGGGTTGATGACGAAAACCTCCTCTTCAACTGGTTTTTCTTCGAACTTGTCTGATTCTTGGTGTGGGTTTATTGAGGGCCTATGAAGCTCTTCAACGAACACTCCGGCCGGTACAGTCGCCCGACTAGAGCCTAGCCTTGCTAGACCATCTGCTGCTTCATTGTCGCGACGAAGTACGTGTATAAGTTCCAAACCGTTGAATTTATCTTCAAGCTTCCGTAGTTCCTGGCAGTACGCGGCCATGTTGTCGCCGACGCGCGACTAGTCTTTCTGCACTTGGTTAATCACCAACAAGGAGTCACCACGAATAGTTAGCTGTCCAACGCCAAGAGATATAGCAATTCGGAGCCCATGGATGAGTGCCTCGTACTCGGCGGCATTGTTTGAAGCCAGGAAATGGAGCTGAAGGATGTATTTCAGGTGCTCACCCGTCGGAAAGATGGGCACTACGCCAGCCCCCGCGCCGCTGAGCATGAGGGATCCGTCAAAATACATTGTCCAATACTCAAGCTCCTCGGAAGTCATGGGAGTCTGCAGCTCTATCCACTCGGCGGTGAAGTCCTCGAGTACTTGAGATTTTATGGCCATTCGTGGCCTGAAGGAGATTTCAAAAGCTCTGAGTTCGACAACCCACTTTGCAATTCTCCCGGTAGCCACCCGATTGTGGAGTATATCCCCAATCGGAAAAGCAGTAACCACCGAAATCGAATGTTCTTGAAAATAGTGCTTGAGCTTGCGAGATGTTAGTAGAACGGCGTATAAAAGTTTTTGTACTTGAGGGTACCGTGCTTTGAACTCTCCTAACACCTCGCTAACGAAGTAGACTGGGAGCTGAACCTTCTAGAGGTGCCCTGGATCCTGCCGCTCTGCAACAATTGCTAAGCTGACTACATGAGTCATTGCAGCAATGTAAAGCAGAAGAGGTTCTTCGGGGAGCGGTGAAACCAATACTGGTGGCGAGGACAAGAATGTCTTGAGTTCTTCGAAAGCCTGTTGCGCCTCAGAACTGCATTGGAAGTCACCCTACTTCTTTAGAAGTTTCAAAAAGGGCATCCCCCGCTATCCCAGGCGGGAAATGAACCTGCCGAGTGCCACCATACATCCTGTGAGTTTCTGGACGTCCTTCTGGCTAGCCGGAGGCTTCATCTTCAGAATAGCATTGATTTTCTCCGGGTTTGCTTCGATGCCTCGCTGCAATACAATGAATCTGAGTAATTTTCCTGAGGGAACTCCAAAGACGCACTTTTTGAGATTAAGCTTCATCTTGTAGGCCCTTAGACTTTCGAATGTCTCGGCCAAGTCAGATATGAGGTCCTCCTTTGCGCGAGATTTGACGACGACATCATCTACGTATGCTTCCACATTGCGTCCGATCTGAGTGTGAAAACACCGATGTATAGGCGCTGATAGGTTGCGCCAGCATTTTTCAGACCAAACGACATTGTGACGTAGCAGAATGCTCCAAACGGAGTGATGAACGAAGTCTTGATGCAGTCTTCTTCCTTCAGCCTGATCTAGTGATACCCTGAGTAGGCATCCAGGAAACTCAGGAGCTCGCAGCCTGCGGTTGAATCTACCATTTGGTCGATGCGGGGCAGTCCGAACAAGTCTTTCGGACATGCTTTGTTAAGATCGGTATAATCAACACACATGCGCCAGCTTTTATTCTTTTTGCAAACTAGAACTGGGTTCGCTAACCAGTCGGGATGATACACTTCTTTTATAAAGCCTGCGGCTAAAAGCTTAGTGATTTCTTCCCTGATGGCTTCTCGGTGATCTTGAGCAAATCGTCGGAGCCGCTGCTTGATAGGCTTCGCCTTCTCGTCTACATTGAGAGACTGCTCGATCACCTCCCTAGGGACACCGGGCATGTCAGATGGTTTCCACGCTTTGAGGCTGAGCCCTATCCCAATTAGGCCCGTCTTAACCAAGTTGGACGGGTCGAGAATTACCTTTTTAGTCCCCTCGTCAGGCTTCATGCTTGTCTTGGCTTGTTTCTTAGCCAGGACTTCTCCTTCATCCTGCCGATGTGCGGCTACCTGTCGAATCTTCTCTCTGTCGGTCGCCACCTCTTTCATTTTGGCCATCTCACAGCTCTCTCTATCGCATGCGAACGACTGCCTGACGTCACCGCGGACGGAGATAATTCCTTTTGGCCCTGGCATCTTCAAGATGAGGTAAGTGTAATAGGGCACGACCATGAACCTGGCCAGACCTGGACTTCCCAAAATAGCATGGTATGCCATCTCGAAATCGGCCACCTCAAAGTTGAGATATTCTGTCCGGTAATTCTCTTTGGTCCCGAACGTAACCGGCAAAGTGATCTGCCTGAGTGGAACCGAAGAGGTCCTGGGGATCACCCCATGAAACGGCGATAAACCCCGCTTCAGCTCCGAGCGAGGGATCTTCATATCATCAAAAGTTTTGGAGAAAAGGACGTTGAGTCCACTTCCTCCGTCAACCAGCACCCTCTTGAGCTTGACGTTATGGATCACAGGATCCAAGACTAGAGGATATCTACCTGGGTATGGGATCTGATCCGGATGATCCGAGCGATCGAAGGTGATCGAGACTTCAGACCATCTGACATACTGGGGAGTTGCTAGCATAACCGCATTGATGTCCCGAGCGGTAAGCTTTTGCTTCCGCTTGGACTCATAAGCTGCCGAGCCTCCGAATATATAATTGAGCTCTCGCTCCGTCTTTTCATAATCACCTTCGTCATCCTCAGGGGGTCTTGCTTTTTCTTTGCTTCGCTCTTGTCTTGGCCCGGACGCTTGTTGTTCTCCTTCGCGAACCTTCTGAGAGTAAAACAATCTTTTGCAGCATGTTTCCCCTTCGGATGGAAAGGGCAAGTTGCATCCATCACTGCATCGTAATCATCCGTGCGTGGAGCACGAGGCCAACCACGTTCTGCCATAGCAACATGTTCCTCAGGCTTCCGCTTCCTGTAACGCTGCCTGGAGGACTCGGCATGGTCCTTCTTGTCCTTTTGCCGGGGGCGATCATCTTGCCGCTCAGCTAAGGCATCTGAGGCTGTGGAGTAGTGATTAGCTAGCTCAAACATCTCCCTTGCTGTGGTCCGAGGATTTCGAGACATCTTCTTGATCAAGTCAGGATCATTGACGCCTTTCTGGAACGCCGCAATGACCGCAGCCCCCAAGATGTCTCGTATCATGTTCTTCTTCTGCATAAGCACCGAATAAATCCCCGGAGGGTCTCGTCCTTCTTTTGATGAAGCTGGTATAAGTCCCACTGGGTCCTAGGCCTTTCGTAGGTGCCCTAGAAATTTGTGATGAATTGGTCGCAGAGATCTCCCCAGGAATCTATAGAGTTCGCTGGAAGTCCTGTGAGCCAAGCCTGAGCTCAAGGGGTAAGCATAACCGGTAGATATTTTGCCATTACGTTGTGATCGCCCCCGACTGCGTTGATCACAAGGGAGTAAACCTGCAACCAAGCCTCTGGATCTCTTTTCCCATCAAACTTGGTGATGCTTTTGGGGTTGAAACCTTCAGGCCAAACCACTCGGCGAAGCCGGGGAGTGAAAGCACGGATACCATCAATAGGCCCGTCGTTGCGTCACCGCGGGGAATGTCGAGGTGGAGATCTGATTCGGTGATCTTTGTCCTCTCCATTATCAAATCGCCGCGGACTCCTGCAATCATGCCAGCCATCATGACCGATGCCGAAACGGTCGTAGTCATCCTTGAGTCGGCTGTGCTCCTCGTCCTCTTGCTCTCGTCGCTTGGCGTCTATATCCAGACGAAGGTCACGGCTGATGCTCCGTCGGGCGTCCTCACCCCGGCGAAGTTCGAGTCGGCCGCGCGTAGTCCGACTGCGGGTAGTTTTGCTACTTGCAGTTTGGGTTGCTGCGTGGGCCCGAGAGTATTCCTTCTCCCCTGGTTCTTCTTGGTGTTGTTAGATTGCTGCCGCCGTCACCATGGCCATAACTTGGGCCACGATCGGGGCAGCAGGGCTATCAGGACCAAGCAATGGCCCTAAGGTGTCAAACAATGTCTTCGAGGCGACGATGTTCTGCTGAGGGGTATGAAAAATGGACTGGTTGCCCATCTTTGCCTGCAAGATATCTTTGTTGAAATTGCGCCCTCTGGCTTGAAGAGACTTGGCTCATGCCTCCTGCGCCTCTCGACGTAGGCACTCTGTCGTGCCTCGAATTTGCAAATCCGGACACTCTGTGTATTTTACACTACTCCAGGATCGCGCTAGTGCACATAGGCTAAACAGGGTATAATATCACATCATACACAGCGGAATATTAAATAAGTACTGCAAACATGTATATAAATGAGTTGTTCGACCTTATGGTCCCTTACAATAGTCTGCCACGCAGGGCGTACAATAGTCAAAGTAAATAAAGTTCAACAGCGGAAATATGAATGTCGTAGTGCTCCATCTTCTCCACAGACGCCCTGACTGAGACTTGCTTCCGTAGTTTTCCGGCTCTTCAACAAACTCCTCTTCATAGGCAGGCATAGTCTCTTCTTCTGGCAAGTTTGTCCGCAAGGGTGAGTACACAACGTACTCAACAAGTCATGCACAGAATGCAGTCCTATTACTACATGTATGGCTTGTTACAAGGAATGGCTCTACTGGTTATTTTGCTTTTGCATCAACATTTTAAACTGTTATCTATTTTAGATTGAAAGCGTCAAAATCATATAATCACTATATTTCTCTAGTTGCTTTTCCACATTATTTTGGACACACGGTCCCTAATCACATTACTTTGGCACACAGCCTCCACCCCATTTTATTTTCAAACACTACCCATTGACTGTAATCCCCGAGCATTGTCCAATACCGTGGACTCGGCTATTCGAACAGTTTTAACACTCTGCAGAGGTTGTACACTTTACCCACAAGATACAGTAGCACACCACAAAGGCGATTAACAGTAATAAAGCTTTTCGAGACTTCTATCTTAGCCTAAGAACCTCTCGTGTTGCCTTCACTATCACTTCCCTCACTCGTAATCAAGTATAGGACCGACGAACACCGCTGGATAGGGTACCAAGCCGAAGCACAGGCACGCTCCCCCTAACAGTTACCCCCATGTAACTGCCACCCCGAGGTATCAATGGTAAGACATCAGAACCCTACTAAGCTAGGTCTTCCCATTCAGACATGTGGTTGTACGAAAGACTCAGGTCAAAGGCTTGCAAGGTAAGGTCCTTAACTGACCAAGGCAAGACATCCTTCTCTCAGACTTTGGCACACAACCCTCACATCACTCATCCCACCCCTAGTTGCCACACAGGCCCACCTGGCACAAAGCCTCGGTCCACTTGCCTCGGTCTAAATCAAATCCATTCCCAGTTAATTAACAGTGCAACACATGCCCGTAATCATCTTTCCTGTAGAACCACACAGGTCTCTACATTCCAGTTTCAATACCATCATCATCCCACCTTTTATCAAAATGCATTCACTATTCTTTAGTCAATATTGCTTTTGTATTCAAAACAATTATTCACGTTATTTGCATGGCTAAGCACTATTCACGGTCTAGCCTTCCATGTTGGCACAATATATATTATCAACCAATTAGCAATATCCAACTTAAGGCATCAATTGAAATTATGACATACAAATACTAGTGACAAGGAGGCATTAACAAATTGGTTTATTAGCTAATTCACCCAAAATATTTAAATCCATTTTTAGTTGAATTAGCGTGCATAATTTGAAACAAAATACATTTCAAAATCTAGGTTCAAAATGGTCAAAGCATAACTTTCCTTCAAAAGTTGTTGGTCCCGACCAAGCTTGATCTTGCTCTTGAAATTCCTTCAGAAGCCTCCTAAGAAATCAACGCTCACGTAAATCATATACAGACACACAATAAATACATTTTCCAAAGAGCAAACTCAACTATAAAAATTCCACAAAATTCACCAATAAATAAATCTTGATTTTACAAATTTTTAGAAATTAGAATCACTCAAATCGGAGTTAAAACACAAAACTTATAGCCATTTGAATTTTCAAAATACATCAAAAAGAATAAACCAAATTTCTTTATTTATTTTTATATGGAAAAATCCGGGTTTATGACGTCAGCATGGCTATTAATAACGTCAGCACCAAAATCATTTTTCGGCCGAATATTTTTATTAAGAAAAATCAGAATTATGACGTCAGCATGACGTCACTGCTGATGTCAGCACCCACCGTGCCAGATCTGACATGTGGGGCCCACTGATGACGTCATCCTCGGACACGTGGCAAACTCTCGTCGTCACATGTGTCGACGAATTATCAACCGAGAGCTCAAATCAATATCAACCGTCCGATTCAAAACGAACGGCCACGATCAAACGTCAGTTCGGCTCGGTTTACTGCGGTGGCGACACGTGGCGCAATATCATCCACTGGATCAAGATCTAACGGCGTGGAATCAATCCGAACAGTAACTCAACTGGCCCGGTCGAACGTCAAGATTCGTGCGACGAGATCAACGGCCAAGATTGCACCGACACTTTTGATCACTACTGCGGTGCAAACGCGTGGCTTAACCTTGACCATCGGATCAAAATCGAACGGCCGAGTTGAACCGGGTGACGTCGACAGCAGCGACGGCGCTGTCGCCTCGGTTCTCGCGTACACGCATCGACGTGAGATTGGCTCGGCGCGCGACAAATTCCGGTCCGTTTGATTCAAAATCAACGGCTGACAATTGATAATGAGGTTTACTGTTCCACGGCTACGTGGCTAACTCTAGATCGTCCGATATGAATCCAACGGCTAACATTTAACTTGGTTTTTGAGCACGCGCGGGCGACCCAGATACGGGCACGTGGCACTATCCTAGCCATCCATTGTGAATCCTACGGCTACGGTTAGAATATAGCACTCACTGTTCCGATGGCGACGTGGGTGAATCAGTGGCGTTGGATGACGATCGAATGGCTGTCGAAGCTCCACGTTCCTGCAATGACCCGATGAGTTGAAGCGGCCGGAGAGGAAGAAGACGACCCACGGGACGGCGTTCCAGAGCAGCTCCGATGACACAGCTTGGCTCCTCGGGTGCGGCTCGACACGGGCGTTACTCCGGTGGTCACGACGACGGCGGAGGGTCACCGAAGCGGGCGCAACAGCGGCGGAAGTGCCTTGGTACTATGGTGAGGTCGTGCGGTGTCTACGGTGATTCTCGGTATGCGTGAAAGGGCTCAACATGTGCGGGATGACGTGCTTTATACACCGCCAGATGATGAAGCGGTTGAGCTACTCACTAGCGTTAATGGCGACGGTTTCTAAACATAACGCACGGCGGCGGTGGCGCTTCCCTTTCTCGGAGACGAAGCGTCGTGGCCCATATTCGTTCGTGCATGCGATGATCCAACGGCGCGGCAACGAAACGGCACGGGCGAACCTTCACCGTCGGATCAAGATCGCGCAGTGGGAAAACAACGGCGTCCCTAGGGTTTTGGCGTGCGCACAGTAGTGGGCTCAACCCATTACTGTTCATCCGAATTTCAATTGTTTTTCGAATAAGAATAATTCCGAATATTCATTTAAATTATTTGAGGCACTTAAAATATCAGAAAAATTCTAGAAAAAATCCAGAAAATATTTTAGGACATTTTGAACTCAAACAAAATATTACCATTTATATTTTATTAAAACTTTTCATTATTAAATTAATTTCCAGAGAAAAGGTTAATTCCAGAAATTATGAATAAATCCAAATAAATCCCAAAAATTATCAAAAATTCATTTAAACCATTTAAATTGAAATAATCAAAATTTAGGGATGTTACAAACCTCCCCCCTTAACAGAATCTTGACCCCGAGATTTAGGGCTGGCTAGAGAATAAATCAGGAAACTCCTTCCTCAAGTCTTCTTCGCGCTCCCAAGTTGCCTCACTTTCTGAATGATTGCTCCACTGAACTCTGCAAAAGCGGGTTGACTTATTTCTGGTCTCACGATCCATGGTATCCAAAATCCTTACAGGATATTCCTTATAAGTTAAATCTTCTTGTAACTCAATGGCTTCTATTGGAGCTTGTTCCTCTGGTACTCGCAGACATTTCTTCAACTGCGACACATGGAACACATCATGTACCCCTGCTAAAGATTGCGGCAGTTCTAGCTGGTATGCAACTTCTCCTTTGCGACTCAATATCTTGAATGGTCCCACATATCTCAGAGCAAGTTTTCCTTTTGCATGGAACCTTTTAACTCCCTTTAATGGCATGACCTTGAGATAAACACAGTCTTCTGGTTCAAAACTCAAATCACGGTGTCGGTTGTCTACGTAACTCTTTTGTCTAGATTGTACAGTCTTCAACCTTTCTCGAATCAGAGCAATCTTCTCTTCTGCATCTAAAAGTACGTCTGGTCCAAAAACATGACGTTCTCCCATCTCATTCCAATTTAATGGTGTTCAACACGGTCGACCATACAAAGCTTCAAAAGGCGACATTTTCAAACTAGCTTGATAGCTATTATTGTAGCTAAACTTTGCATATGGCAAGCTTTTGTCCCATGATGTGGTGTATGATAAAGCATAAGCTCGTAGCATATCTTCAAGTATCTGGTTTACCCTTTCGGTCTAACCAAGCTGCTTATGGATGGAATGTCAGACTAAAATTGCATAAGTGCCCATTACTGTATGCAACTTATCCCAAAATCTTGAAGTAAATTGGGTACCTCTATCCGATACTATCTTCTTAGGTACACCGTGCAAACACACAATTCTGGCCATGTACAGTTCTGCCAACTTATTGCCAGAATAAGTTGTTTTCACAGGTATGAAAAGTGCAACTTTTGTTAACCGATCCACTATGACCCATATGGAGTCATATCCACCTTGAGTCCTTGGCAACCCGGTGATGAAGTCCATCCTGATTTCCTCCCACTTCCATTCGGGTATCTTTAATGGTTGTAGTAGTCTAGCTGGTTTTCTGATGCATCGCTTTTACTCTTTGGCACACATCACATAATGCTACGTGCTCAGCTACTTCTTTCTTCATATTTGGCCACCAAAATTTTTCTTTAAGATCTTGGTACATCTTAGCACTACCGGGGTGAATTGAATACTTAGAATCATGCGCTTCCTCCAGAATTAATTGATTTAATTCTGGCTTATGAGGTACACATATTCTGTTCTTTATCCACAAAGTACCCTGCTCATCCACTCTGAAGTCCCTGGCTAAATCTTCATCCATCTTGGATTTGATCCTGTTAATCTTCTCATCATCCTTTGACCTTCCCCGATCGCTTCTTCCGTGGTCGGCTTAACCTCTAAGGTAACTAGGAATCCTTCCGGTACAACTTCTAGTCTTAGCTTCTGAAGTTCTTTACATAAATCAGACTGATCTTCTACTGTCAATGAATTCAAGCTATAGCTTTTCCGACTCAAAGCATCTGCCACCACGTTTGCCTTTCCTAGATGGTAGTGAATTCCGATGTTGTAATCTTTGATTAACTCTAACCATCTTCTCTGCCTCATGTTAAGATCTGACTGAGTGAATATATACTTTAAACTTTTGTGGTCCGTATATATTTCACATCGATTTCCGATGAGATAGTGACGCCATATCTTAAGAGCGTACACTACAAATGCTAGCTCTAAATCATGAGTTGGGTAATTACGCTCATGTGGCCTTAATCGCCTTGATGCATAAGCTACTACTTTACCATTCTCATCAAGACACATCCTAATCCTCGACGCCAAGCATCACAAAGATATATCAAAATTGTCCTTTGTATTCGCAATACCGAACAAAAGCCGGTTAAACGTTTCTTCAGCTCTTGAAAACTCTTTTCGCACTCGGGCGACCACGCAAACTTTTTCTCTTTCTTTAGCAGTTGCGTAAGAGGTCTCGCAATTGAAGAAAATCCTTCAATGAACCGGCAGTAGTATCCCGCCATTCCAAGAAAACTTCTGATCTGGGTAACCGACTTTGGTTACTCCCAATGTAGTACTGCCTCCACTTTCTTCGGATCAACAACTACTCCTTCAGCAGTCATTACATGACCTAGGAACTCAACCTTCTTTTTCCAAAAGTCGCACTTACTAAATTTTGCATACAACTGGTTTTCTCTCAACTTTTCCAAAACCATCCTCAAATGTCCAGCATGCTCTTCTTCCGACTTGGAATAAACTAAAATGTCATCAATGAATACGACGACAAACTTATCCAAATCTTCCATGAATACTTTATTCATCATATTCATGAAATATGCAGGAGCATTAGTCAGTCCAAAAGACATGACTGTAAATTCATAATGCCCATACCTTGACGAGAAAGCCGTCTTCGGTATATCTTCAGTCCGAATCTTTAATTGATGATATCCGAATCGAAGATCTATTTTGGAGAATACTCCTACTCCTCTTAACTGATCAAAAACATCATCTATCCTGGGCAAAGGATATTTATTCTTTATCGTCACCTCGTTGAGTGCACGATAGTCTATACACATTCTGAAACTTCCATCTTTCTTCTTTACAAACAACACCGGGGCTCCCCACGGTGACGAACTTGGTCTTATGAAACCTTTTTCCAAAGGAATAATTAGATATTTGCCACTCCTCAATTTGGAAATTCGATTGCATGTAGAAAAAATGCCACTGAGTGGCATTTTTTGTATGGGGCATCGAATTTCCAAATTGAGGAGTGGCAATATCTAAGTCTCCCTCTCCACCAGCCTTCAAAGGACATCCTATAAGGTCTCTTCGCGATCGGAGTCGTTCACGCACCACCAATCACGAACTCTATATTTCGTCCGTGGCATCCCCGCAAATCTTCGGGGAAAACATCCGGGTATTCACTAACTACTGGAACATCTTCCATGTTAGCGGCCTTCACACTGTTAACCATCAGTTGACCATCCCGAGCAGCAAGTGCTTGAATCTCTACCTTCTCGCCAACTGCGCTCTCGATTGTTACCACTCTTCGTCCACAATCCAACACCGCCTTGTGCTTAGATAACCAATCCATCCCCAGAATAACATCTATGGTCTGGGTATCCAGTATGATTAAGTTCCTTAGGAACTCTATTCCATTTATTAATAATTTTACCCCAGAACATCCTACTTTAGCTCGGAGTTCTGATCCAGGGGTCTGAACTATAAGTATACTCTTAAGTTGAACAACATCCAAATCATTTTGCATAACAAAAACTTGAGAAATGAATGAATGAGAAGCTCCTGAATCGAACAGAATAGTAGCTGGTACTGAATTAACTAGGAACTTACCCAGTACGACGTCCGTGGCGTTCTGTACTTCATCCGCCATGATGTGGTTCACCCTTCCTCGCGCAGCTGATTGAGGTCTTGCTCCAGCTTGAGCAGGTACTCGACTACCTCCTTGAGCGGGTGATCTTGCAGGCGTGTTACCCAAGTTGAAGCGAACAGGGGTAACTCCTCCTTTCTTGGGGCAAACATTGGCAAAATGCCCCATCTCATTACAGTTATAACAACGTCTTCCTACCATTGATGGGTTTCCTGCAGCTTGACTAATGGTTCTTGCAAGTGTCTGGGGATTCTAACCGGTAGGTCGCTGTGCAGGTATTGGTACTCTTGCACTGCTCCCTGGCTAGAACCTAGTGAATTGTTGAGGTACCACCCTTGGCCTCTGTTGTCCCTGGCGTCCTCCTTGCTGGGCCATACAGCGCTTACGGTTATCATCCAGTTCTTTGCGCTTATCTTCCAGAATGAGCGCTTTGTTAACCAACTTCTGCAAATCAGGAAATGTGTGGGTAATTAACCCCACTTGAAGCCCAGAGTTCAGTCCCTTCATGAATCGGGACTGTCTAGCCTTATCAGTGGCTACATCATCCGGCGCATAACGTGCAAGCTGTGTGAACTTGTTAAGGTAATCGGCCACAGATTGGCCTCCCTGCTTCAAAGAGCGAAACTCTTCTTTCTTGAGTTCCATCATCCCTTCCGGCACATGATACTGGCGAAAGGCTATAGTAAACTCATCCCAGGTGATTTCCTAAGGATGCTCGTGGGATGCACAGTAGTTCTCCCACCATTCCGCGGCTGTCCCCTCCAATTGATGAGAGGCGTACAAAACTCTCTCATTGCCTACACATTGGGATATGTGCAGCTTCCTCTCAATGGTGCGCAACCAATCATCAGCTTCAATGGGATTGACATTCCTAGAGATGGTTGGGGGTCTAGTCCTCATAAAATCAGACAGCCTAGACTGATGTCCATGATGCATGGCTTGATTGTTATTGTTAGCGGCAGCCTGATTCTGCATCTGCTGCATCATAGTCTGCATCAGCTGGGTTTGAGCAGTCAGAAAGGCTCCCAGATTATTCATGTCCACAGGTGGTGCTAGTTGAGGGTTTGGTGCATTGTCCTGGTTTCCACCCTGCTGAGATCCGCTTCCTCCAGCTCTTCGGTTTCCACGAGTGTTCACCATCTGAAGAACAAAGAATTTAAGAAAAGAGGGAATAGAGTGGACAAATACACAAGAATCTTATGCGGGGAGGAAATCTGACTCGAACATAAGCATGCAATTTTATTTAATATCATAAGGATATAGCCGCTCACAAGTGCCTACGGCATAGCGGCACATACCTTTAAGCAAAACATAGAAATTGTTCAACATAAGACACCATAACAACTTATAAAGTTCAACCAACCAACCGTTCTAAAGACGGACTCAAGACACTGACTTGATAAACTTGACTCAATACATGAGTCGACTCTGAAAGGAAAACAAAAACACTCAATCGTCGAGCCATCCAGGCTGCGGTCCTCCAGGCGGGTAATGCGGCGGGTGCGGTGGCATAGGAGAAAACTGGTCCTGATGTCCCACTGCTGGTGGAACAAAGGAAGCCATCGACTCGCCGGCTCGGGGCTGCTCGCCAGTGGTCGGTGGCTCTGGCGCCACTCGCGACAGTGCCTCTGAGTGGTGCCTCCTGCCGGCGCGGCCCTACTCAGCTCGAGCTCCTCACAGGTCCTGGATCGTGCAGCTCAAGCTCCGGCTCTGACTCGGGTCCCTCCAGCAGCTCCTCTAGCTCGCGAATCCTCCTGGTATACTGGGACATCCCCTCTCTAACATCCTGCAGCTGGGTCCTGAGCTCCGCAACCTCATCACGTGCCCTCTGCAGCTCCTGGACCGTCTCGTCCAAGGTCTCTTCCTGGGCGATGGCGTATCTCACCAAGTGGATTATCGTAGCGTCATCGTCATCAATCGGATCCCTGTCGAAGCGGTTGTCACGGCGCGGATGGTGACGGAAGACAGTGCCCTCCAGCTCGGCGGAGTAAGTGCGGGCGATCTGCCGCATCGCAAGGCATGCGGTCTCCTGGATACCCGCCTCGAACGTAGACCTCCTGCAGCTGACGTGGACAGGACGACTGGCTCTCCCCTGCCTCGTCGTGAGATCATGACCTTCACGCCCCAAGCGACGCCTAGCCCACGAACCATCGAGGTACCCACAGAGATCGGCCTCACGAAGCCCTCCAAAAATCGTAGCGAGATACCACGGCTCGGCATGCGTAGCCACCAGTGCGCTCACCAAAAGTGTGAATCCTCCTCATCTGCCAAAATACACCTCGTTAGAACTGGATTTTGAAATCATAAAGTAATAACAGAAAATTGCAGCAGAGGTGCGAATTAATAGGAAAAGATTGGTCAAGATTTTATTCATGATCTTGTACAATTTTACTCTTTAGAAATTAACCTTACTTTTATCGGCCAGTCTAACCTAGGGTTAGGTCCTACAGTCAGTATGCTCTGATACCACCTCTGTCGTGCCCCAAATTTGCAAATCCGGACGCTCTGTGTATTTTACACTAGTCCAGGATCGCACTAGTGCACACAGGCTAAACAGGGTATAATATCACATCATACACAGCGGAATATTAAATAAGTACTGCAAATATGTATATAAACGAGTTGTTCGACCTTATGGTCCCTTACAATAGTCTGCCACGCAGGGCGTACAATAGTCAAAGTAAATAAAGTTCAACAGCGGAAATATTAAAGTCGTAGTGCTCCATCTTCTCCACAGACGCCCTGACTGAGACTTGCTTCCCTAGTTTTCCGGCTCTTCAACAAACTCCTCTTCATAGGCAGGCGTAGTCTCTTCTTCTGGTAAGTTTGTCCGCAAGGGTGAGTACACACCGTACTCAACAAGTCATGCACAGAATGCAGATCTATTACTACATGTATGGCTTGTTACAAGGAATGGCTCTACTGGTTATTTTGCTTTTGCATCAACATTTTAAACTGTTATCTATTTTATATTGAAAGCGTCAAAATCATATAATCACTATATTTCTCCAGTTGTTTTTCCACATTATTTTGGACACACGGTCCCTAATCACATTACTTTGGCACACAGCCTCCACCCCATTTTATTTTCAAACACTACCCCTTGACTGTAATCCCTGAGCATTGTTCTGTACCGTGGACTCAGCTATTCGAACAGTTTTAACACTCTGCAGAGGTTGCACACTTTACCCACAAGATACAGTAGCACACCACAAAGGCGATTAACCGTAACAAAGCTTTTCAGAGACTTCTATCTTAGCCTAACTCCGTGTTGCCTTCACTATCACTTCCCTCACTCAGAGCCAAGTTTAGGACCGATTTAACACCGCTGGATAGGGTACCAAGCAAGCATGTGCACGCCTCCCGCATAATTACCCTGTAATCGCCACCCAGCAGTATCAAAGGTAAGACATCGTAACCCTACTAAGCTAGGTCTTCCCATTTAGACATGTGGTTGTACGAAAGACTCAGGTCAAAGGCTTGCAAGGTAAGGTCCTTAACTGACCAAGGCAAGACTTCCTTCTCTCAGACTTTGGCACATAGCCCTTACATCACTCATCCCACCCCTAGTTGCCACACAGGCCCACCTGGCACAAAGCCTCGGTCCACTTGCCTCGGTCTAAATCAAATCCATTCCCAGTTAATTAACAGTGCAACACATGCCCGTAATCATCTTTCTTCTAGAACCACACAGGTCTTTACATTCCAGTTTCAATACCATCATCATCCCACCTTTTATCAAAATGCATTCACTATTCTTTAGTCAATATTGCTTTTGTATTCAAAACAATTATTCACGTTATTTGCATGGCTAAGCACTATTCACGGTCTAGCCTCCCGTGTTGGCACAATATTATCAACCAATTAGCAATATCCAACTTAAGGCATCAAATAAAATTATGACATACAAATACTATTGACAAGGAGGCATTAACAAATTTGTTTATTAGCTAATTCACCCCAAATATTTAAATCCATTTTTAGTTGAATTAGCGTGCATAATTTCAAACAAAATACATTTCAAAATCTAGGTTCAAAATGGTCAAAGCATAACTTGCCTTCAAAAAGTTGTTGGTCCTGGCCTGAAGCTTGATCTTGCTCTAGAAATTCCCCTTCGTAAGCCTTCGGCAAATCAACGTCTACCAAATCATATACATACACACAATAAATACATTTTCCAGAGAGCAAACTCAACTCAAAAAATTCCACAAAATTCACCAATAAATAGATCTTGATTTTACAAATTTTTAGAAATTGGAATCACTCAAATCGGAGTTAAAACGCAAAAGTTATAGCCATTTGAAGTTTCAAAATAAATCAAAAAGAATAAACCAAATTTCTTTATTTATTTTTATATGGAAAAATCCGGGTTTATGACGTCAGCATGGCTATTAATGACATCAGCACCGAAATCATTTTTCGGCCGAATATTTTTATTAAGAAAAATTGGAATTATGACGTCAGCATGACGTCACTGCTGACGTCAGCACCCACTATGCCAGGTCTGACATGTGGGGCCCACTGATGACATCATCCTCGGACACGTGGCAAACTCTCATCGTGACACGTGTCGACGAATTATCAACCGAGAGCTCAAATCAATATCAACCGTCCGATTCAAAACGAATGGCCATGATCAAACGTCAGTTCGGCTCGGTTTACTACGGTGGCGACACGTGGCGCAATATCATCCACTGGATCAAGATCTAACGGCGAGGAATCAATCCGAACAGTAACTCAACTGGATCGGTCGAACGTCAAGATTCGTGCGACGAGATCAACAGCCAAGATTGCACCGACACTTTTGATCACTACTGCGGTGCTGACGCGTGGCTTAACCTTGACCATTGGATCAAAATCGAACGACCGAGTTGAACCGGGTGACGTCGACAGCAGCGACGGCGCTGTTGCCTCGGTTCTCGCGTACACGCGTCGACGTGAGACTGGCTCGGTGCGCGACAGATTCCGGTCCGTTTGATTCAAAATCAACGGCTGACAATTAATAATGAGGTTTACTGTTCGACAGCTACGTGGCTAACTCTAGATCGTCCGATACGAATCCAACGGCTAACATTTAACTTGGTTTTTGAGCACACGTGAGCGATCCCAGATACGGGCACGTGGCACTACCCTAGCCATCCATTGTGAATCCTACGGCTACGGTTAGAAGATAGCACTCACTGTTCCGATGGCGACGTGGGTGAATCAGTGGCGTTGGATGACGATCGAATGGCTGTCGAAGCTCCATGTTCCGGCAATGACCCGACGAGTTGAGGCAGCCGAAGAGGAAGAAGACGACCCATGGGACGGTGTTCCAGAGCAGCTCCGACGACACGGCTTGGCTCCTCGGGTGCGGCTCGACGCGGGCGTTACTTCGGTGGTCACGGCGATGGCGGAGTGTCACCGAAGCGGGCGCAACCGCGGCGGAAGTGCCTTGGTACTACGGCGAGGTCGTGCGGTGTCTACGGTGATTCTCGGTATGCGTGAAAGGGCTCAACTTGTGCGGGACCACGTGCTTTATACACCGCCAAATGATGAAGCGGTTGAGCTACTCACTGGCGTTAATGGCGACGGTTTCTAAACGTAACGCCGCGGCGGCTTCGCTTCTTTCGTCGAGACGGTTTACGTGGCCCATATCCGTTCATCCATGCGGCGATCCAACGGCGCGGCAACGAAACGGCACGGGCGAACCTTCACCGTCGGATCAAGATCGCGCGGTGGGAAAACAACGGCGTCGCTAGGGTTTCGGCGTGCGCACAGTAGTGGGCTCAGCCCATTACTGTTCATCCAAATTTCAATTGTTTTTCGAATAAAAATAATTCCGAATGTTCATTTAAATTATTTGAGGCACTTAAAATATCAGAAAAATTGTAGAAAAATTCCAGAAAATATTTTAGGACATTTTGAGCTGAAATAAAATATTTCCATTTATATTTTATTAAAACTTTTCATTATTAAATTAATTTCCAGAGAAAAGGTTAATTCCAAAAATTATGAATAAATCCAAATAAATCCCAGAAATTCTCAAAAATTCATTTAAACCATTTAAATTGAAATAATCAAAATTTAGGGATGTTACACACTCTGCTTCTGCGGCATCTTTCTGCTGCTGAGAATCAGTTCATGGGTCTTCGATTACGAAAACACCGCAAAAACCTTGAGAGCTCCCGAGGCTTATTTCCGCTCGAGGATCGATTGCGGTTGAACCAAGCCCAGATCGGGGGACAATCTACTGGCCCATTGTCCAGGAACAGATAGCCTTGGACCCCCTTGATCCGAGTGGTTTTCCAGTCGGCTGAACAGCAGAATCTTTCCCGGATTGGATCTTGTCCGAATCCAAAAGGACGAGTTGCCCCAGATTGTCGGCGACGAAGTCCAAACTTTCGAAGCGTAACATCTGGCCGGTGGTGAAGGTGGCGACGACTTCGCTGAAGGTTGCTATTGAGCTTGATGAGATTGATCTTGACGCAGCCCCTACCTAGCACGCCAACTGTCGACGTTTGTTGTCGGCAATAATGAAAAGGGGGCTAGGCGCTGGATCCAAACTCAATGGTAGCACAAAACGCAAGAATTATACAGGTTAAGGCTCTCTTGGTGGAGATAATACCCTAGTCCTATGCTCTAGAATTATCTGTATGTCTAGCCTAAGGCTTGTGTGTTCTGTCTTGATGATCCCACGCCCCCCTTTATATAGTAGAAGGATGCAGCTTTACATGAGAGTCTGGCCTGACACACGTGGTGGATACTATATATCGGTTCTTATCTGATTGGTACCAGCTTAGATTACAATCGTATCCTACCTAATTAGAATCGGTTGCTATCTTCAGGGTCTCCTTATCCTGCATGCTTCGCGCAACCCTGATGCCTTCTGCTTTTAAGCAATCGGCCCGGCCTAGCCTTATCCAGTTGGGCCTCACAACTCTGTCTTTCAGGTCCCTGGGGTCTATATTCTCCACACCATACCCAACAATTTGCATTTTTCAAGAGACAACTCAATCTATTTTCTTCAAAGCTAAAGCATGGCTATGGATACTGATACCCATGATGACATTGTCCTAGGGTTATCAAGGTTCACATTTCCATAATCATTATGGAAGGTACATGAAATCACAGGTGTAGCTACTAGTTCCCTCAAACTAGCATTTAAACAAAAGTACACGCACGTATAATAGATTTTTCAAAGCAATATAACTTAATTAAAATATTGGGATCAACATGTTCAAGGAAGTGCTTGCCTTGCTCGTTGGTCTCAGCGGTGAAGTTGGTGTCGACGGTAGCAGTATTGGAGACATCGGTGTCTATACGCAGTTCGCCGCATTGCAACCATGAGAGGCAAAAGAGATCAATTAACATCAACTCCACATAAAATCTCAAAGTGAATAAGTTTTGTCTTTGTAGCGAGGTTTAATTTGTGTGCCCCAAATTTTCGTAAGGTCCATTTAAATGCGTGCACTTTTATTTATGTTTTATGTAAAGCACCCGAAGTACTTGTTGAACAATAGATGCATAGCTTATTTGTTTTTGTTCAAATTTATATAAATACAAGTTCTTCATTTTAGTGAATTTTTGGCACTGGTTTCACAATTTTTAGAGCTCATTTGCAAAAGTTATTGAATTTCCGGTATTGACTACAAAAAAGGCTAAACTTAATTAAAGTCTAGTTGAAAGGAGGTTCAAATTTAAATATTTTTGTAGAATTTAAGTTCTTGGGTCTTTTGGAGTTTTTAGAAATTTATACCATCGATTTTTGAGTTAGGGTACAACATCTTGTAATAGGGCATACCTTCGGTTATATTCAAATTCAAAATTCAGTTCATCATTTAAAGATTTTTGATATTCAGATAGAGCATAATTTTAGATGAATTTATAAATTGGTTTGACTAAATTTGGAGCTAGGGTGCATAAGATTTGAGAAATTGAATGAGTTAGGGTTACCAAATGCTATGAAAAAGAAAATTTTCCATCTGGTGACTGTGCTTTAGTGCTTGTAGCTGGGCCCTGAGTAGTAGTGGCTTGAAGGGGTCGTGAGGCCGATAGGTCGGACCCACTCACTAGCCTCACCAGACAGTGGAGAAATGCGGTAGAGCTCGCTGGTGGTGATGGAGATCCTGAAGTGCTTGGCCAGTGGCGGTGGTAGCTAGAGGGTGACTTGATGCATCTATTTGGGGGATTGGTGCAGCCGATCGTGGATGGAGTTGGCACACAATCAAGGGAGCGGTAGCAGCTACGACAGCTAGCCAAGAGGGTTGTGTAATGGAACTCAGGCTCAGCTAAGGTGGGGATGAGAATCTATGATCTAAGGGGCTCGCAATGTATGTCTTACTATGAAGAAAATACTTCGAGGAGGCTTGGCACCAGTCAGCGAAGGCGGAGAAGAAAGCACACGTGTGGCGGAGCTACAGGCATTTAATGCTGCAACTGAAAGTGAGGAAATATTCAGGACATCACAAAGAAGCTCCAAACCAAAATGGATCGAACCACTACTACAAAACAGCACATAGGTGACGCCCTATTTGTGGTGGTTTGTTTTTAGAACCGCCACTAATATAATTATATGTGGCGGTTTTAATTTAAAACAGCCACAAATAATGTTTCCTATAAATACCCGCTATTGCCTATCGCTGGTCATCTTCCTCCCCGAGAAGAAAAGGTAGCTTTTTGATTTCAGATTTTATTTGGCTAAGATCTTGTGCTTCTACTTCCTAGAATTGTTCCAAGGTATGTAAAATATGTCTCCTCTCTTCATTTGTACTGTAAAATTGTAATTAAAGGTTTATTCCTAGTTTAATTAAGGTTTAGATGCAAGGTCTACATTTAGTTTGTTTTTTATTTACCTAGCAATTTGTAGATGATGAATTTATTACCTTGCTGTATTAGATTAAGTTGTCTACCTTATTTAGATGATGAATTTTTTGTTAAGCATATATCAAATTTATGTAATTATGATTATTGGATATTAATGAAAAGTAAATTATAGTTAATATGATAGATGGGTGATCATGAAGTTGCCTTGCATTTTGAGATGAGGAATTTATTATGTTGCTCTTCCGGAGGATATATTTAAGTTTGGCTAGGTACGAGTATGTATAAAAATTACGTAGTTAATATTTTTTTCTTAGTTACCATTAATTTTTTGTTAGCGCGTGCATATACATCTTGCTCCATTAGTGGGTATTGTTAGTGAATTTTTATGAAGCATATAAACCCAATTTATGTAATTAAGATTGTTGGATGTGAATGATAAATAAATTTTAGTTAATATGGTAGTTGGGTGATCATGAAATTTTGAGATGAGGAATTTATTATGTTGATCTTCTCGAGGTTATATACAATTTTTGGTTACGTATGAGTATATATTAAAATTAATTAATTAAGTTTGCAACATTTACTTAGCATTAATGTTGTCCCGTTAGTGGATATTGTTGAATATTAGAATAACAATTTATTTAATTAAGATTTTTGGATATTAATAATTGCTTAAATTAATGAACTGTAGATGGACCGGAGATGGATGTACGATGCAAACCGTTGTAGCCAAGAATATATCGACGGTGTATCTGTTTTTCTATGGGCCGCCGAGGAGAACAGCTTGCAAAAGAAGACGGAGTACATACATCGTCCATGCATTGATTGCAAGAATGAGAAGATGTTTTGAACAAAACCATATCCATTTGCACTTGATCCGGAGGGTTTTGTACCGCTATACAAGTTGGACAAGGCACGGTGTAGAGGAGATCATACTTCAACGTGATAACGTTGACGACGACGGAGCCGGCAATGTGGCAGCTGACATCAGTTATGGATCCGATGACGGTAGGTTGGTCGTCGATGACGACAATAATTTGGCTCAAATGTTGCGTGATGCAGAAAAGAACTACACTAGTCAGAGAGAGTTTAATCAATTCAAGGGTTTGATGGAGGATTCAGAGAAACCTTTGTTCCCGGGTTGTAAGGAGGAATACACAAAGTTGCGCACGGTGCTCTCGCTGATGAAATTGAAGGCATGCAATGGTTGGTCCGACAAGAGTTCCACGGTGTTGTTACATCTCTTAGCGGACATACTGCCTAAGGGAAACGTGTTGCCTAAAACCACGTATCTAGCTAAGAAGGTTGTATGTCCCTTGGGATTGGAAGTAGAAAGAATACATGCTTGTCCAAACGACTGTATACTCTATCGCAAAGACTTTGCAGACATTCATGTATGTCCGGTGTGCAAAGCATCACGATACAAGCGTAAGGGCGATGACAGCGAAGTTATCGAGGTGAAGAAAGGAGCTCCCGCTAAAGTGGTGTGGTATTTTTCAGTAATACCTCGTTTGAAGCATTTATTTGGAAACAAAAAGCACGCCAAATTGATGCGATGGCACTCGGAAGACCGTAAGAGGGATGGAAAACTGAGACACTCTGCGATTACGCGCCAAAGGAGAACCATCGATAGACTCTTCAGGAGAACTTCGAAATGAACCGAGGAATGTAAGGTTTGGCTTGAGTATGGATGGAATGAATCCTTTCGGTAACATGAGCAAAGATTCATAGCACTTGGCCCGTGACTCGTGTATATACAACCTTCCACCTCGTTGTGTATGAAGCGAAAGTACATTATGATGTCGCTGCTTACCCAAGGGCCGAGACAACCCGGCAACGATATTGATGTATACCTAGAACCATTGGTGGAAGATCTTGTGATCTTGTGGAGCGAAGGTGTACAGTATGGGACGAGTACAAGCGAGTACTTCACTCTCGCGCATTGTTGTTCGCACCATCAATGATTTTCCTACGCTTTGGTAACTGTGACACCGTACTATAAAGGAGCCAAAGCATGCCCCGGTGCATGGATGAAACCGCTAGTGTGTGGCTCAACAACTCGAGGAAAATACAGTGTACATGCGTCATCGGAGGTTCCTTCGCAGAATCATCCGTATCAGCAATATGAAGAAACAATTGACGGGACAAAGGAGAACGGTTTAGCTCCAAGGCGTCTTCATGGGGAAGAGGTGTATGATATGGTTAGGGATCTTAATGTTGTACTTGGAAATGGGAGTACTGGTAATACATCGCGGTCCCATACTGAGAAGACCACGTGGAAGAAGAGATCCATCTTTTGGGACTTGCCCTACTGGAAGGACTTGGAAGTTCGACACTGCATCGATGTCATGCATGTTGAGAAGAATGTATGTGACAACGTGGTTGGTCTTTTACTGAATATTCCTAGCAAAACAAAGGATGGACTGAAGGCACGAAGGGATCTAGAAGACATGAAAATCAGAGCCAAGCTACATCCTCAAGACACTGGGAAAGGCCGGCTTTACCTTTCCCCAGCTTGTTACACTTTGAGCAAGAAAGAGAAAACAGAACTCTGCAAGTGCTTGCATAGTGTGAAAGTTTCGTTCGGTTACTCATAAACATTAAGAAACCGTATCGATGAAAGATTTGAAGTTAAGCGGCATGAAGTCTCATGATTGTCATGTGATGATGACACAAATGCTCCCTATTGCAATTAGAGGTATTTTGGCTGACAAGGTCCGAGAGGCAATCACGAGGTTGTGTTCCTTCTTCAACGCGATTTCACAGAAGGTCATCGATCCCGTTGGACTTTATGAACTTCAGGCTGATGTGGTAAAGACTCTGTGCCAGCTAGAGATGTATTTTCCCCATCATTTTTTGATATCATGGTTCATCTCATTGTTCACCTTGTCAATGAGATAAATATTTCTTGACCCGTATTCATGCATCAGATGTACCCATTTGAAAAGTATATGGGTGTTCTGAAGAAATATGTACGTAATCGATCTCGGCCGGAAGGCTCCATTGTAGAAGGTTATGCAAGCGAAGAGGTTATTGAGTTCGTGGTCGATTACATGGAGGAGGTCGAACCGGTATGAGTGCTCAGATCTCGCCATGAGGGTAGGCTAGGTGTAATAGGAAAGAAATCTACAAATTCTTATGATAATATTTTGTTGAACAAGCCCATTTCACAAGATTACAACAAATCGGTTGATGTGTACCAGATATGGACATACACAAGGGTAAGCTAAGGAGGGAAAACCGAGGACGCTTAGAGCTTTGGATAACAAAAGAGCACAATCGTTTGTTCACCATTGGTTCAGTGGAGCACATGTCTGGTGAAGAAACGAGTGTTACATTGAGGTGGTTGGCAAAAGGGCCTTCAGGTACAATCACGACATGGCAAGGATATGACATCAATGGATATACATTTTACACGAGAGCTCAGGATACCAAGAGCACTTACCAAAATAGTGGTGTCCGTATAGATGCCTACGACAACACAGGTAGTACGAATAGCAACTACTACGGGTTCACAGAGGAGATTTGGGAGCTGGACTATTGCATTTTCAAGATCCCGGTGTTTCGATGTCATTGGGTACAACTCCCGAAGGGTTTCAAGGAGGACAAGTATGGCTTTACTACTGTGGATATCGAACATGTCGGATCTGAGATTTAACCATTCGTACTTTCATGTAATCAAGTAGCACAAGTATTCTACATAATCGACCGGCAGATAAGAAGCGCCATGTAGTTCTGCAAGGAAAAAGAAGGATCGTTGGAGTTGAGAATGTCGTGGATAAGGAAGAGTACAACCAGTTTGATGAGTTGCCTCCTTTCGTAGATGACAGCATCAGGCCCGAGGAAGAAACCACTTAAGAAGTTACCTATCATCGCGATGATCACAACGAAGGCCAAATTGTGAAAGAAAATAATTAGCTAGGAGTAATGGCAACATGTCTCCATTTATATGAAGTAATGGAAATGTGATGTAAGAAATGTACATTTATGTGGAATTAATAGGAAATAAATATGCATGATTTTGATGAGAAAACTTCGAATATCATGATTATATTTATTGATGCTTAAGAAAATATGAGTTCCAGTACATCTGTAACATCCTGTAAATTAAAATAAAGTAGAAAATTGAATTTTAGAATTTAATACTTGAACTCTTACGAAAAGGTTTACAATGTGTTGAATTGGATTCTGATAATATGCTACAATGCGATTACATCCTAAATATTATTTCTAGTTTGATCTACATAGAATTCGCACTTAGATGAGATGTTTTATAAACTGCCGAAAAGGCTTAAGTGGTCACAAAGCATGTGTGGAACAAATTTCACTGATCAGCTATGATTCTCTCTCGGAAAAAGTTGATACCTATACACTTGATCCAGGATCAAAGAAAATCCATTATCAACAAGTTTTTGGTACAACTTCTAAATGCACTTGGTTTTAGTGGTTTAATAACTGGCCCTCTGCATACAAGATCAATAACTGGCCCTCTGCGTACTAGTTTAATAATTGTAGCTTATCTGACAACTTCTCTGGTATACATTGTTTGAACACTACCAATCATCTGTATCTATGGCGGGGTAGACTGTATCTGTGGTGGTTAATAATAATAACCATCATAGATAATAGTTATCTGTGGCGGTTAATAATAATAACCGTCACAGATAATAGTTATCTGTGACAGTTATTATTATTAACCGCCACAGATACTCCCTCTATATATGCTAAACCTAAGCCCGCCTTCTGCACTTCCGAAATTTCGTTCGCCTCCTGCCCGCATCAAGGCCGCCCGTTCCAAGACGGCCGCCGCATCGCCGCCACTCCAAATTGTGGCAACGTCGTTTGTGGTCCTCGTCTCTGAGCTGTGCCGCCGCCACTCGAAGCCACCGCCACTCGAAGCCGCCGCCACTCCACAGCCTCTGGTTCAACGCCGCCGCCACTCCAACGCCGGTACCTCTTCCCCGAGCCTCTGTGTCTTGTTGATTTGTGGGGCTTCATTCCTGGAAATATGTTTGGATGGATTCTTGCATTCTAAACAATGTTTTAGCTTTTCATCGGCCTTGTGAATTGATTTGCCCTTTATCTGGTAGGAAACACTCTAGTATTGAGATTGCAATATCGTGTTCTCAAATGTCGTAATCACTACTTAATGATTGATCTGCACGTACATGGCACTCGCGTGATGGTCTGGAGCATTGTGAAATCCCTGCTATGTTGCACTTCACAGTTGGGTTTGAAAATGAGATACTAATGACATATATATCACTCCTAGCTCAAATGATTGATAAATCTAAACACAAGCACTCATGCAGCATGGCTCGTAGGAGTTTAAAGAAAATTGATCTGGTAGCAAACTAGTAGATTGTGTTTCCCACCTAGTATCGATGAAGGTGAAAATGAAATGATGCAGCTGGGATCCTGATTATTTTGATATGGTTAAGATTCATTTATGTTACATTGTTGTTATGATCAGTAAAATTGGATGGCCATCACGGTTGCTTACTTGTACATCTTGTTTTTCTTATCTTGTTTTTCTTTTGTTGATGTGGCTTTGGTTCCAATTGGTTTGATTTTGTCATGGAGCCAGGGTCATCACTTGTCTCGACTATTCTTATGTGGATTGGAAATTGAGTCCTTCATATTTGATATAATTACTTTTGTCCTCTCCTTTTTATATGTATGTGTTACTTATATAGTTACACTGAGTTTATCTTTACTTTTTTCACTTTGGTTTATATATGACTATTGTTGACAGTAAGGTAGCATTTGCAGCCTTTGTCCCACAACTAGTAGAAGCCAAGTTATATGAACCCAAAGTTTGTCCCACAATCCTGCATATATTTGGCACTCAAAGATATTTGTGATAGCATGAAATCCTGCATATCTGGCATGCTCTGAATATTCAGGTTGGTTGAAGTTATTTCTAGTGCAGGTTTTATTTGTGTTATATGAGCCCAAAGTTTGTCGCGTATATAAACCCATAGTTTTGTTACATTAATCGGCTTTGAGTTTTGTTCCTCAGTAAGTATCCCTGAGATTTATCTTAGTTTTCGGTGCCTTTCTGTTGCTCAATGATGAACTTGGGTTTGTTTATGATTAGAACAATTATTTTGTGAACTGGGCCTCGAACTAGTAGACTCACATGCTAGGAAGTTTGTTTATCGCTCATTGATCAAATCAACATTCAACTTGTCTAGCTGATATTTATGCTTCATCAAATACTGTGTTTTGGTTGTGTTCTCAGAAGAATTGATAACTTGTTGTTGATATACATTATTGTCTCATTATATGTTAAAACTGAACATAGCTAAAGCATTTAATTCTGTTGATTAGAACTTATCTGCTTTGGTTCACCGGTAGAATGATTATTGATCAAGAGCTTCATGTATGTATTCTACCGGTAGAATTAAATATTGATCCAAAGATTTCGAGGGTTCGGTTATAATTATTGATTGGTTGCTTGTCGAACTAGGTTATTATAGTTTAGTTAAATGAGTTAGCTTTGATTCAATTAATTATACTCGATCCTTAAGTTGGAACAATAAACTTGATTTAGATAAAAACTTCATTGTGCATGTTAAGGTGGTATAAGGGTTCAAGGCCCGATTCATTGAATATATTGTTAGCCCATTTGTGATTGAAGTGAAGATCCTAATCTTCACTTAAACACTAATCTGAGAGCACATCATCAAAATTTCTCCTCTCTTTGAGGTAGAAGGCATAATTCATATAATGAATAACATAAAATTGCTAAGTATTATCTTATCTATGTCATTCTTGCTGCTGTTTGTGGTTTCTTTCACCCTCATGTCTATTTGATTTCTTTCACCCTCACGCCTATTATACTTGTTCAGTGATGACATTGTTCAATGATGATCAAAACAATTGTTTCAATGCTTTGATAATCTGATCAAGATTCTGAATTGCTAGTATTCTTATTGCTTCACAAGAACTCGCCCAAGAGCACTTATGGTGTGAAAGAACCAAGAGTGCTATCTAAGCTAGCATGAATTTTCATGCAGCTCTCTATTGCTTCATACTAGTTTTAGGCTGAAGTTACAAAGTGACAATAACTTTATAAGTGCTAGATGATAAATGTCAATTATGCTTCCATTGAGCTTTGAGTGCTGCTCTTCTGTAAGTATTTCAGATTGCTGCCTTGTTGCCTTTAGGTCTGAGATTGGTGTGCTCTATGATGAACTTGGGTATAGGAATGATCAGAACATTTATCCCTATGGTTTAGGCCTTGAACTATAGTCCTGAATGCTAGAAAGAATTACTTGTTTAACTGTCCAAATTATACATGACTGATAACCTGTTATTGCTTATTTCATTCTATGTCAGCAATTGATATTTTTCTAGCTCTCGCTTGCTGAATCAGTCACCAATTAATCTTATTCTTGTTCGGTCTTGATTAATGTGCATCTATTTTGATTAACACTCACCCGATTATTCTGTGTTTGTTTTGATACTTATGCAGATTGTTTGATCGCTTTATGTGTAATCTGCATGAGAGAGCTAAATTGATGCGACTAGTATACTTGAATCTAAAATTTCAATCTCGATAGTGGTGATGATTGTAGGCTAATAGCAGAGTTGACGGTAGAATTTGCATTCACTTGCTGATCTGAAAATATCGCCTGTTTGGTTAGCAAGCTTTAAACTCTTGTTATAAACTGAATCGTATATTCCTTGACAAGAGAATTTTTATTGTGCATTTTAAGGTGGTAAGAGTTCAAGGCCTAATCCATTGAATAAATTGTTAGCCCATTTGTGATTGAGGTGAAGATTCTTATCTTCATCCATACCCTAAGTCTGAGAGCACAATAAATAATTCTCTCTTTGAGTAAAAGGCATAATTCATATAATGGATGACTTAAACTTGTTTAGTTTCATCTTGTTTATGTCATATTGGTTGGTTATGGATTATGTATTCTCATATATGTACTTATTAGGATCGGTGAAGGATAGGTGCTTGAATATTTATCACGGAATTTAGATGGCTCATGGAATTTGTAGAAGATCCTATTTTAGCACTTCTTCTCCTACTAAGCACATTCATGTGATCAATTTGAAGCTAAGCACATGCAAATGAGAAATTAACATTAGTGCTTTGTAAGCCATTTTTCATAAAACTTTAAAACTATGCCCTTATAACTTGTTACTAAGCTTTAGAAGTTTTCAGTTTGGTGTGACGAGTATGTATTGACTAAAATTACTACTCTTCTACCGTTGTTGGATAAGTGGCTACATATCTAACCCCAAGACTTTTGACTTAATGACATCCATCATTGGAACAAACTTGATTAGATGGCCCAACAATCCATTTGTGTCCTTCAATAATAGTTTTCCTCCATTGGGGAATTTGAGGACATAATTTCCAAACCTCGATTTCTAACTCGAAATGAGCCATGGACAGGCACTTTAAGGATCTAATATAGTCCTCACTTAGTACATCTTCTATCTTATTCCTGTAAAATAAAGAGAAGAGGTATTAGCAAAGAGAAACTCACCAAGAAAGGTAAGCAAAAATCATAAATTTCTTCCTGAACACGTCTTGATAGAATTCATTCCAAAATTCATCCCATCAGTGTGGATCACAGTGTCATTATCTCGATTGAGAACAATATTTCCATATTCATCCTGAATTACCCGGCAAGGTTCATCACGCATTCACACCTCCACCTCCACCATGTTTAAGATTTAATGACTTCGGCAAAACTATTAAGGCAGTCCATGATTGAGTGAAGCTAAAATAGTAGGGCTTTTGTCTAGTAAGCAATTGTTAGTCTGTCCTGTTCATATATGCTTTCGGCATAGTTATAGATTGTCAAATTGATTGATTTTCTTTCCCTCTCTGAAATATCTCCCTTTCTATTGAGTAGTTCTAATAGAGCTCGAAACCGAGCCTATAATGGAGGAGAGCCCGAGCAGGTACCTTACCCTCCACCCAACCACCGAAGGTGCCGAGGCCTCCACCGCTGTTGCAGATGATGCTCCTGTTGCAAGATGTCGAGGACGAGGGAAAACTAAGAAGCCTGAAGGCCGGTACACCATCTCGGAGGACTCAAATACTGGGGCCCCTATTGCACCGAGAAAATCAGCAGCAAAATATAGGTCAACATGCGGGTACATCGTAAGGGATAAAGTGCCAATCACCTATTCGGATTAGCATAAAGTGCCCCGAGCCACCAAAGAGGATCTATGGACAGAGCTCAAAGAAGCCTTCGAATTCCCCAAAGGAGCCGAAGAACTCGTGCGTCGCGATGCATTGATGACCGTGGATGCGGCGTGGAGAAACTTCAAGGGCTGAACGTAAATTATGTGAAGCAAAACCGGTCAGCCATCGGAGACTACCCAAGATTAGAGCCATACTGGGATGCGTTTGTGGCGATGAAGCAATCTGAAACAGCAAGGAAGTCCAGTGAGGACCACATTAGCATCGCAAGAAGGAATACTCACCCACATAAACTTGGCACGAGTGGGTACGCGGGTAAAATTGCTCAATGGGAGAGGCATGAATTAGAAGCGCTCCAATTGACTGGCACAAGTCCCTTGATCGGACTACCAGACCGAGTGAAGCACTACGTGCTAGCGAGGGCAGATCTCTTGTCTACTGGGAGTTTATCATTCAAGAACAGTGAAGACGAAGCAATGACGCAAAGAGTTCATGAGTTTTACGCCCAGTCCACCCAAGGATCTTTCCACCCAAACAGGGAGAAAGACGAGCTAACCGCGGCCCTAGGAAACAAAGAGCACCCCGGTCGGACACGAGGCGTCGGGGTCAAGGTTCCATGGAAGATGGGATTCCCTGAGTATGGAGACTTTTATAGGAGTCGGAAGAGAGCTAAAGAAGAGCGGGCTGAGCAGGAAATGGAAAGGATGAAGGAAAGGCTTTTGCGAGAATTACAAAGCACCATTGAAAAAAAAGTTGAGCGACAAGTACAACAAGCCTTGAGCGGCGTAGGCTCTACAACGTTCTCTCCATTTCAACAGTCGTCGCGATTAGCTATGCGTCCACGCCATTGGCGAAGCGACAACAACCATTATCCCGGGACGACATACGGGACCCCACACTGTCACTCAACGTGCCGTGATGAACATAATTCTACTGTGCGCCATGGGTAGTTTATCCGCGCTAAGAAGGGGTGTCCCGCACAATACCCCAATAGTGCTGTGTTATGCAAAGGTCCAGTGGACACGGTACTTGAACAGCTTCTTGAGATCGGGCTAGAAAAACCCGTCAATGACGAGATAACAACTCTAGGAAGTGCCGTCCACTCATTCATCGAAAGGGCGCAAGTGTGACATCATCTTGGACCATGCAAAGGCGGCCTCTCCTACAAGACAATCCAAGATCACCAAAGACATGAGAGTGAAACGGTGAAGAAGCAAGATGAGGTAGAAAAGAAATCCATTGAGGACCCCATAAAGATGGCCACTGTTAGTACTCCAAAGCAGAAACCTATAACACCTGGTACTTCAAAGGACAAACCTAGAACCCCTAATCCCAAAAAATGGCACATTAGACAAGCCGTATCAGCCAGATCAGGCGAAGCCAGGACCGAGTATGATGTCGTGCGAGAAAAAAGTAAGGGCAAGACGAAGTCTGATGACCAAGATAGTCAACAAAGATTGAAATTCGAGGTAGGGAAGCACTTAGTCACCGATTCGAAGTTAAACAGTCTAACACCCATGATGCAGCGATTACATGCATGGTACATGGATCGATCCAACCAAGACGTACTCCCGAAGGTGATCACTGCAATTTTCCGTGAGGAACATTTTCACCATGCGGGCGATGGCTACTTCTTAATAGAATTCGATAACTACCACAACTTGTTCTATCACGACGCCCTCGACATATGTTTTTTGAGATGCTGGACACCGTAAGTGTCTAATATATCAATCTTGGTCAACATTCATGTAATACCGATAAATGTCATGTCTAACTATTTCGTTATAGAGATACGAGATGATTGAAGTACGAAGAACCAAGGGGCTAGTGGGATTCGTCGACCCGGGAACGGTTTGCCAAACCGAAATCATGAGAGCACCAAAGGAGGTCGAGGAGTACGTATATAAAGCTTTGATTAAGCTACAAGACAAGGAGTTTATACTTGTACCATACCATTTTAAGTAAGTTCCTCACTAGCTAGTTAAATTACTCATTGATTTCGTTATTTACTCTGATGTAAGGACTAATGACTATGGCATCATGCATGTGTATGTAGCTGCCACTGGATTCTTGTAATAATTCATCCAGAGAAGAGCAAGATGCTGATTATGGATCCACTGGATAAACCTAAAGAAGACTTTGAAGTGATGACATGTTTAATGAATGAGGCGTTCAAAAGATATTGTCAGAAGAGCACGAGACACCATCCATACAAGAAATCCCTTACAATCCGTACTAACTTTTCGGTACGCATGCAAGGAATATTCTTATGTCGTATTTCATAGTAAATAGCTCATTCGACGACATCTTAGTTCATTCAATTTTTGCGAAGGTCTGGCGATGCAAGGAACAAATTTATGTGGGTACTTCGTGTGCCAGTACATGCGTGAAATCTTAGATTGCACAATAAAAGACAATGACGTGGAGGTCAATCATGCTGACATGACACATTGATTCGCACCACTCAATTTCTATTATTCTATGTACTCTCTTAATTTTGTTTTTCATACTTACAGCGCCTCAAGTTGTCTCTAGAGGATCGCTTGCTCAAATCCAAGCCATTCAGGGCCAGCTCGCCTACTTCATCATGAAGGAAGTAATCAACAAAAAGGCGAGTTTTATGGCGAAGACAACAACGATCCACCTCTATACTCATGTCTCACATCACGTGTCTCCAACCTCCGAAGACCCGTAGGCTTCTAGTTTAGAAAACTAGTTTAGGCTTTTGTTACTTTATTTTTGTTTCATTACAAAGTGTAAATAACTCTTTGTTCCTTTGAAATGGGAACCCCTTCTTTTGTCAATGCCACTTCTTTTGTCAGTGGTTGTGCTAGTGTAGCATGTACGTTTGTCTTCTTTAGGAGCACACACACATGCGAGTGACACTTCTAAATATTTCATGTGTTTGCCTTACATGGTTATTTTTTTATATGAAGTTATTTCATGTGTTAGTAATAGTTTGATAAACTAACCAGGTGAAAAAAGGCATATTGTTTCTACAACCAATATACTAGACGTCGATGGCGTGGTATGATTCTTCTTCTCATATTTCCTTGACCTTATATCTAAGTGAAGATTAACTTTGTCAGTTTTAGTTGCAAACCATAATTAGTATGTGTAAAGATTGCATGCTAGCAATATTCCAATTGTTGATTCTTTGCGAGGTCTCAAAAACTTCAAAGAAAGCGACAAGGGACATGTTAAGTAGAATGCGAAGATTGACGAAGGATTATTATCCCGAGGTATGCTTAATTTTGTAACTTCTCTTGATCAATACAAGGTGCAAGTTTGGATAACACTTTCCTTGCATGCTCGGACAATCGCATCGATTTTTGTTGTGAATGTTGGTAGTGGTTTCAAGCTACTCTAGAATTCATGAAAGGCTTTCTTGACCCACCGCCATCCACTCGCTTGAAGGGCGGCCGCCGCCCGCTCCATGCCGCCTCACTCGACGCCTCCTCCGCCACACAAGAACTTTGGGGAGGGGATCAATGAGCGAAGGATTGGCTGCTCTTAACTGGTAATTCCATGGGTTTATTGGGACACCTCTGCCTAATTCAGATGCTTCCCTTGTTAATTGTTGGCTCTGTTGCAAGAAATTAACTAGGTTGCTTGTTGTTCACTAACTACTTGCAATGTATCTGGCAGTACCCTCTCGCTCTTGATAAGCATCCGGTGGCAACTAAAGCGATCACTACTTGTCCTAACCTGGCAGGGACCTCATCTGCCAGTGACTTGTTCTCGCTTTTGCTGCGTTTGACTTCCATATTAAGGAATGCGGCATGGATTTCGTAATTCTTCATTAATTGATGAACCATCTTTTCAAGAAGTGGTGGTATCTTGTTCGGCTATATGTCATCATGCTTGGATTGGTATTCACACTAGATGGGCAAGCATGAGCTAAACGTAGCACAAGAACAATATTTTGAATGTTGACCTTGTTGACCTATGAATTTTTAGATTAATTTATCACTAAACTTTTGCTAATTATCAAACCTATCGTGACAGTGCACTTGTGCAATACTATTAATCTATTATTATTTATTAAACCTTGCCGGGTTTGCTCACTGAAGTGTCTTGAGCTTGTAGAAATTACTATCACTGTTGTTTGCTACTTACAACTAATTTCCCTTTCATTCCAGCTTGTAATTGATAAAGTGCGGAGTTAGATTTGAAGAAAACATTTGTATTCAATTTTCTCGACTTGTCCTAGTGGGGCCAACGTTACATGTCCAGTAATCTTGTCTATGCTACATAAATAATGGTTATAACTTATCTCTAGTTTGTCCGACGGTGTTCTCTCGCTCTCTCTTGTTTGTTTGATAGCTATAGTCCATATGCGGTATTTGCATTTGAGTAAATTGGTGACAATCGGTGGAGCATCGTGCAACTGCCGCCTTTTACTTGACTAGGTTTTCATCATTTCCCTTCCTCCGTCCTGTTTCCAAGTCTGGGGTTATTGTAATTACATAGTTTTCCTTCATGCCCTTACTGTCCTCTTCTGTTATTTCTTTTTGACATGCTTTTATCGGCTCCTCCCTATCCAGTTCATTTTCTCTCCCATTTTTATCAGAGTCTTTATGAGCTTACTGGTCACCTTGGAGGGTAAGCCCTCTCTTGTAGTGCCAAAGCTTAAGCGGTGAGATGGACCTTTTCTCTCAATCGCCCACCCCAGCAAAGAAGCAACCAAAAAAAATCTGTGCATGTGCACTCGCTTCCTTTGCTACCTAACATCTATTTACTTGTATAGGAGTGGTTATCATCGGTGTTCGTGAATTGGCAATTGTGGATACCCTTTCAGGTTTTGAATTTTTACTTTGTCCCACGAAGCTCGGTATTTAAAATTCACATTTCCACAATTTTGTAGACTACAATATTTAGTACTCAAGAAATGCATTCTATATGTCCTGTTTGTATGTTGTTTTAGCTTGCTCTACATGTTCTCACATAACTTAACGCCAATTTTCCGTGTTCTTGCTGCTAATTTTATAGCCCTTGCATGGAATGTGATTTTGTCCTTTAAAGCCCATAAGGAAGTTGTTGCAAAATAGGTAATCTTGTCTGGTAGGTATAGACATGTGAGACATTTCGATCTGTGTTCTGCATTTAAAGGATAACATGAGAGATTATTTTAAAGAGATTTTAACTTTGAAAATGAAACTTGCTCTCATATTCCTTTAAACAAAAAATGCTCTCATATATGGACATTGTCTTTTGCTATTGTGGTTTGAGCCAAATTCTTCTATAGTTCTTTTGACAATTCTTTACGGTAGATAGAGACTTTTAGGGGTGCTCTTACATTCTAAAGTTTATTTGTGATTAGCTATTTACTTCATATTACTCAATCCTTATAATGAACTAGAATAATTCTTGTATCTTATTACACTATTGGTGCCTCATGCCTTACTGACGGCAGTGTAGCGCAATCCACTCTAGTAGTATTAACGTGTGAATATTTTCTTGAGAGATACATGTACCTTGGCTTGTGATTATTTTCTTGATGCAGATACATAGTTAGATTATTTTACGTACACTATTATCTCGTGATTATTTTCAGACAGAGGGCATGGCTAGCATCGCCGAGGCTAGCCACAAATGCCGTTTTTTATTTTCGTGTGTGGGACTATCAGTGACGGTTCTAGCCAAAAACCGCCACTGATAGTACTAGTATCTGTGGCAGTTTGGTTAGAACCGTCACTGATAACCGAATATCGATGGCGGTTCTAGCCAAAAACCACCACTGATATTACTAGTATTTGTGGCGGTTTTGGCTAGAACCGCCATTGATATTCGGTTATCAGTGACGGTTCTAACCAAAAACCACCACAAATAATGTTATCTGTGGTGGTTCTAGAACCATCACTGATAATCCTCAATTATCAGTGGCACTAAATCTGTGGCGGTTCAAAAACCGTCACTGATGGCAGTTATGAACCGCCACTGATGACCTTTTTCAAGGTGTTGTAAGCCTCAGCATGCCACTCCAATTGGATGGCTTACACTCTCTGCGTGTTCTGGAGCTCCTCTAAGCTTCAATGGCACTATGGCCAAATGCGAGTAAGCAGAAAGCGCAAGGGATCTTGGGTGCCCAAGGAATGGCTAAATAGGATGGAGGAGGGGCGTGATGATAAGACATATGGGTTGACCCACGGTGGCAGGGTGGCATGGGCATAGCACCAGGGAACTTGGTGAAATGGTGTGCACACAGGAGCTGACAGAGGTGACAACACTGTGTGGCATGCACAGGTGAGGGCTGCGGTCAGCCGTGGCAAGAGTTCTGGGCAACAAGACCTTGTCGTGGCCGAAGATTTCTCACTGCTGGCATGTCGTGGTAGGGGATTTGCGAAGTGGGGTGGTGCAGCCTGCGCAAAGCTACCAGAGTCTTGCCACGGTGAGCTTTCTGCTGCTGGGAGGCTGCCACGGCAAAATTGGGTAGCAGGGTGGTGGAGCTCTGGCGCGGTGCTTCCTGGGCGATGAAAAGCCGTGAAAATCACTGCCACTGTAGCAGATTGGCTGGGAGGGTGGCACAGCTTAGCGCAAACACTGAGAGACCTACCCAATTTCTGCCACAATGAGGAAATGCTAGCGAAAATGCTGCCGCGGTAGAGCTTTGGTAGCGGTTCGGCACTCGGGCGGAGACGTGAGGAAGGAGAGAGAAGGGCCACCGGCTGGTGGGCCAGGGCCTTGCTTGCTGCTGCCAGTGGGCCAGGGTTCCAGTGAGATGCCAGAGGCTGACCAAGTGGGGCCCACATGGCAGAGGGATAAGGGGAGGAATCGGAAAAATGAGTTTGCTGAATTTTGGTAGTAGCTTGTTTTCTAATTTTTCTGGGTGTACAAACCAAGATGGATATTCTTAAAAGCTTTTTGTTGGAGCCTAATGAGCTACTGGATCTACCATAAAATTTTCAGCTTAAAATATGACTTGGAGAATTTTATAAAATTCTGACAAGCTGATGGACTAATTATTGGCCTTTCTAATTTTGATTTTATAGAGGTAACAAATAATTTGTAAATATTCTAAAATTTTTATTGAGTGATTCTAAGGTACTAAAGGTGATACTAAAAAAATTTTAGGTCAAGATCTTTCTCATTTTTTTAGTAATTCTGACAATTATTCTATTACAATATTCTATTCCTGATTTTAATTCTCT
The DNA here is from genome assembly GCA_036346375.1 of Guadua angustifolia. Lineage (NCBI taxonomy): Eukaryota > Viridiplantae > Streptophyta > Magnoliopsida > Poales > Poaceae > Guadua > Guadua angustifolia. The sequence goes on along the minus strand of JAYEVE010000810.1, from coordinate 792,865 downwards.
AATAAATAGGAAATGAATTAAAGTTTTTGTGAGACTTTTTAGATACTATATTGAGGGAATTTAAGGTTTAAACATGTTTATTCTAAAGTTCGTTGCAATTGAAAGTTTTGGGATTTGAAATTTTGTAGCCTGAGTAATATATATTCGAAATGTCGTTTTTGATAAATCAAGAAAATCCAAAACGATCAAACTCAAAAGCAATTCAAATAGAAGTCTAAATGTTTGGATTAGCTTTATTAAACATGGGACGTTACAGTTAGTTTCCATTAAGAAGCGTGCAAAAACCGTTATGTTGTTGGATTTCGGGTTAGCCCATGTATGAGTGAGTCAATCGTAGCCCTAGGGTTCCGAAGCGGCACCGCGTTTGGGCCGTTGGATCGAACGGACAGCCTGGATGGTGCCGCGTGGTGGGTTGGTTGACCGTGTGGACTGGCCGTTGGATTCAAATCCAACAGGCGGAAAAACGTGAGGCGCGTAGTCCAAAGGGGTCGTGCCAAGTGTCCCTAGTCGAGCCGTGCACTGTTCTGGTGGGTCCCACCTGTCAGTCGTGGGGTTCGTGAGGGCTGACGTCACCAATGACGTCACTCGTGGGGCCCGGTTGGCAGCCGCACTATTCGATGGACCGAGTCCACCGTGAACCCGACTCGAGCCGTGAGCCTGGTCCATGGACCAGAGGCGACGTGGCTAGCTCCAGTGCTGACAAGTGTCGGCCGGAGGAATTAACCAGAATTTCCAGAAGGAAAATAAATGGTTTAATTCGGGTATTTCTTTTATTTGAATTTCCAAACTTGTAATCGCTATAACTTTTGCGTCTTAACTCCGATTTGGGTGATTCCAGTTCCTAAAAATTTATACAAATGTGGACTATTTATTGGTGAATTTTATTTTATTTTTAGAGTTGATCTTGCTGTCTGTTAGTATATTTATTGTATGTTTGTTTGATGCGAGTAGACTCCGAGTTGCCGGAAGTTGTCGGGGAGGATTTCGGAGAACCGTCGCAAGTTCCAGATCAAGATCAACTACTTTTCGAAGGCAAGTCATGCTTTGACCATCTTACTCCTAGTTTTCAAAATATATCTTGCTTTAAACTATGCATGCTACGTTAGTTACAATTGAATTTGATTAATTTGGGTAAAGTAGATAATACACCTTTCTTGTTATGCCACCTTGTTAATATTACTTGTATGCCCTAGAACCCTTGACACCCTAAGTATTAATTTAAGTTGGATGCTATTATGATGCCAACACGGGAGGCTAGACCGTGATTAGATGCCTAGTCTGCTTGTTAGCGCTGAACAACTTTCAAAGTGCAAAAGAATATTGACTAAGCAAATATGGAACGTATTTTTGGAATAACGTGATGATGTCATGTGATGGATTTGGAGTGTAGTAACCTGTGTGGTTCTACATGTACAATGAAGAGAGCATCGGCATGTGTTGCATAATAATGAACTGGGGTGAAAAATGATTTGGACCGGGGCAAGTGGCAAGATGGCTTCGTGCCAGATGGGCCTGTGTGGCAACGGGATGAATTGAGTAATGTGAAGGCGTACAATGAAGAGAGCATCGGCATGTGTTGCATAATAATGAACTGGGGTGAAAAAATGATTTGGACCGGGGCAAGTGGCAAGATGGCTTCGTGCCAGATGGGCCTGTGTGGCAACGGGATGAATTGAGTAAAGTGAAGGCTATGTGCCGGGATCTACGAGAGGGATGTCTTGCCCTGGACAGTTAAGGACTTCACCTTGCGAGTCTTTGAACTGAGTCTCTCGTACAACCACATGTTTGGAATGGGACAGACCTAGTTTAGTAAGGTTCTAGTGTCTTTCCTTTGACACCTCGGGGCGGCAGTTGCACAAGGGTGTAACTGTGTGGAGGAGCGTACCTGTGCTATGACTTGGTACCCATCCAACAGTATTCGCTTGTTCTAAACTTCGGCTCTACGTGAGGGAAGTGTTAGAAAGGCCATGCTGGGGAAGTTCATAGGATTTGATGTTAGTTTCTGAAAGACTTTGTTACAATCAATCACCTGTGTGGTGAGCGGCTGTATCTTGTGGGTAAAGTGTACAACCTCTGCAGAGTGTGTGTTAAATCTATTCGAATAGCCGAGTCCGCGGTACTGGACAATGCTCGGGGATTACAGTCAAGGGGTAGATTCTCAAAAGAAAATATGGGATGGGTGGCTGTGTGCCAAAGGCAGGTGAATCGAACTTAGGGCTGTATGCCAAGCATTTGGAAAAGAATTGAGAAATTTATTGTTATAGTAATGGTTTTACCGCTTTTAAACTAATTAAGATTATCTGATAAAAGAAATACCGCTTCATGCAAAATAACCACTTAAACCTATCCTTTAGAATAAGCCATGCATGTAGTAATAGAACTGCATTGTGCTTGACTTGCTAAGTATGTTGTATACTCACCCTTGCTTCAACAAAACCTCAGAAGAAGAAGCTACACCAGCTTGGGAGGAGGAGTTCAACGAAGGTCCAGAGAATTAGGGTTGAGCCTCGTCAATTGCCTGTGGCAGAACGAGGGGTCCATTGACGTACTTTTGCTTCCGCTATTGAACTTGTGTTACTTTTGTTATTTATAGCCCTGCGTGGCGAATTATTGTAAGGTGACCATAAGGTCGTGTAACTCGTTTATATTCATGTTTGAAGTACTTTATTATTATTTCATTGTGTATGATTGTGGTACCTCAACTTTGTTTATCTGTGTGTACTAAGCGTGATCTCGACTAGTCACGTAATACACAATGGTCCGGATTTGCGATTCGGGTCCCGACAGAGTTGGTATCAGAGCCATACTGATTATAAGACTTAACCCTAGTTAGACTGGCCATTCTAGAAAGGATAAAAACTAATTTCTAAAGATTAAAAATTGGGCAAGAATAATCAATGAAATCTTGACTTATCCTTTCTTCCTTACTTCATACCTATGCTGCATCTTGCTATTACTTTTGAGTTCTTTTAAAAAAATTTAGTACTTACGAGTTGATTTGGCAGATGAGGATGGTTCACTCTTTCGGCGAGCGTCACGGAGGTTACGCTGCGGAGCTTTGGAGGATGCTCCAGGTGCTTGTATGGGACCGAGCTATGGGTTACTTACAAGCCAAGATATCCGTACAACCACGAGTAGTGGTATGGGACAGTTTTAATCAATTAATTTGCTTAAATTTGACTTTGCACATTGGTAGGTAGGAGATAGTAGAAGCATTGTGGCTAAGTTTGCTTGTGAGGGGCTACCACACCTTAGTGTGGGTAAGTGCATACCGGTATAACTATGTACGCCTTGCTAAGGGAAGAAATCTTTATTGCAGGGGTACTGCTTTCATATTACTATTACAAAAGGACAGGTATGTCTGCTATTTTTGTTTCTTCTCCGTGGCAAGGATTAACGTCACTGGGCTGGTGCAAAGTCGGGTTTACGTAATGTAACGATTATGTTATGGTCTCCATACTAACACACCTAAGGAAGTGTGTTAAATGGCCTAGCAAAAATGGTAGATCATTTCTTCTGGGTAAAGTTGTACATCACTACAGAGTGTAAATCTAATTACTTAGCCGCGCCTACAGTCAAAGGCACTTGATGACGTCATCACATAGCTATATTTTTAATATTTCAAAAATGTTTTGGTGGGAAAATGAATTAAATGTGCTGATAATACTAAAGCAGTGCTCCAAATATTTTAACAGTACTTCATCATTGCATCGGAATTCCACTTTAACTTGTTGAACGACCAGCAATGAGTCACCATAGGCCTCCACATCACTTACTCCGATACTTTCTAATAGTTGGAGCCCCCTGAGCAACGCCTCATATTCGGTCTGATTATTAGAACATTGTCCATTAAGCCGATATGCAAACTCAATGCTATGCCCTTTTGGCGAAATCAACACAACGCAAATTCCGCTCCCTTCTTGGCAAACTGATCCGTCAAAATACAATCGCCAGGGAACCATTTCAACCATTCCTGCCATAGTATCATGTCCTGTGATGAAATCGGCTATTGCCTGACCTTTGATGGCTTTAGCCGATTCGTACTGTAGATCAAACTCGGTTAGAGCATAAACCCATTTCCCAAGTCGTCCTCTTAAAATTGGCGCAGATAGCATGTACTTGATGATATCGGTTCTACATACTATTATGCAAGTCGATGCCAATATATAATGCCTCAACTTAGTACAAGCGAAATATAATGACAAGCATAATTTTTCTACCGAAGGGTACCGATCTCAGTTTCCAAGAGTCGTCGGCTTAAGTAAAAGATTACCCGCTCTTTGCTATCAACTTCCTGTGCCAAAACTGCCCCGATGGTCTCATTTTCAACCGACACGTACAACTTGCATGGAATCCCCTTCTTTGGTGCGGCCAGATCAAGGCGGTGATGCCAAGTACTGTTTTATATCGTCAAAAGCTCTTTGCTGATTGGCTCCCCATACGAAGTCCTGATGGTCTTTTAGTCTTAGCAATGGTGTAAAGGCTTGGATTCGACAAGACAAATTTGAAATAAATCGTCATAAGTAATGGATTTTGCCGATCAGCTTTTGTAACTCATTTTTACATGTCGGTGGTTTTGTATTGACTATGGCTTTGACCCTTATTTGGTTAAATTCAATTCCCCTTTGGTGAACCATAAACCCGAGGAACTGGCCAGCCGACATGCCAAACGAGCACTTCAAAGGGTTCAACTTTAGTCCATGAGCCCTTGTGTTCTGGAACACCCTTTCTAAATCGGCCAAATGCTGCCAATCATCTTTAGACTTCACCACCACATCGTCGATGTATATTTTAACAATATAGCCGATTAGATCGTGAAAAATCAAATTCATTGCGCGTTGATAAGTAGCACCTACGTTTTTCAAGCCGAATGTCATCACCGCCCATTCATACAACCCTATCGCACCAGGGCATCTGAAGGCAGTTTTTGGGACATCGGCTTCTGCCATAAATATCTGGTTATACCCGGCATTCCCATCAAGAAAGCTAATAATCTTGTTACCTGAGGCAGCGTCGATAAGCATATCGGCTATAGGCATTGGGTATTCATCTTTTGGCGTGACTTTATTCAAATCTCTGAAATCTACACATACCCGAAGCTTGCCATTCTTTTTCATGACGGGAACGATGTTAGACACCCATTCAGCATATCGGCAAGGCCTTATGAACTTGGTCTCCAATAATCTTTCAATTTCTTCTTTGATGACGTTATACAATTCTGGATTAAAGCGTCGAGGATATTGCTTATATGGCTGATATCCTGGTTTTATAGGTAGCCGATGTTCTACTAATTGTCAGCTTAACCGTGGCATCTCGTAATATTCCCAAGCGAAGCAATCCCTATACTTTCTAAGTATTTCGACAACTTGGCTTTGTATTCTACATCTAATTTTGTGCTTACAAAAGTTCGTCTTTTTCTGTCGCCTTCTCCTATGTCGACTTCCTCAAGCATATCGGCAGAAGTGAAGCCTTGACCCAATTTTTCATCTTGAAAATCTTCAATTGCTTCGCTAGAATTTATCATATGCCGATAGCTTCGTACCTTGTCTTGTAGCATTTGGATTACTTCTGACCCCATCTCCTTAAGACTTCGCTTGCCCGATCAAACGTGCCTGGCCTAACGCTGATCGGCATCAATCCTGACTTGCCAATGCATATAAAGTCGCAATCGTCTAAAGTCTTACCCGATATGCACTCCGCCTCTTCGTGTGGCCAATTCGCATCTGAACTAGCCATAGCAATGTGAGCCGACGTATCTATTGAGACGACTTCGACTTCATCTCCGTTCCATTGTACAAGAAGTTGGTGCATGGTTGAAGGTATACAGCAATTGGCATGTATCCAATCTCGTCCAAGGAGCACATTGTAATTCCCTTTTGCTTCAATCACAAAAAATGCTGTCGGCAAAGTTTTGCTGCCGATAGTTAGTTCTGTAACCATCACTCCCTTCGCTTCAGTGGGATCACCTCTGAAATCGTTGAATACCATGTTTGTCTTAATTAGATCTTCATCGATTTTACCCAACTTCTTGCAAGTAGTGAATGGCATCAGATTTACAGTAGCTCCCCCATCTACCAACATCCTGGATATCGGCTTTCCATTGATATACCCCTCCAAATACAACGGCTTTAAGTGTCGATGAGGGTCTTGTGGTTTCTCAAACACTGCATCCCACGCACCCAGGCATAGTTGAGCGAATGTGTCTTTAACCGATTCCATTTCGATTCTGAATTCGGCTGGTAAAGTAAAAACCATATTGATATCCATGGGAGGAGTATCGTCGCGGATCATTGGTGACAGCAAGTCATCCGAAAAATCTGATTCATCATCGGCCTGCTCCTTTTTCCTCCTTTCCTTTTTGACAGGTTTTATCGGCCTTAACTCGTTGAATGTTTGATCTCTTTGTTTTTCCTCTTCGGCCTCCCTCATCTCCTGCGTCCTTAGGCACTGAAGCCGTCTGCGTTAAGATCGGCTAAGTCCTGTTGGACACCACCTTGGTTTAGGCTCAATCGGCTTACGAATTTTACCAGCCAGATTCTCTGTAGGCTCTACCTTGTCCTGGTTCTGCGTGCCCAGCCTTTCCTTTATCGGCTTTCTATACCCCGACTCCGTCCAATCTGGCGCCAGTCCAGATAATCGTTCTTTTACTAGTTGCCTTGGCCAATCTTTTTGTGGGTAATGTTCCATGGGGCATGATCTTGGAGAAGGCAAAGCCACCCCTTTCCCAACAAAATTGCCAAAAGGGGCATCTCTGGTGAGCTCTTTCTATGTTGTCTGGCCGAAACAAATTATCTGGCCGATACACGCTGTTTGGCCGATGCAAGTTTTGTCTCGTCGGCGAGATTGCTGCCTCTGCCGATGGCCTATCCTTTCATATTTCTCAAGCAACTACGAGAAGGTTGGTTTAGGTTTGAATGCTGATTTCCGAGGTGGATACCGCTCAGTTTTATACCAGCGTCCGACCTGCAATTTTCCTTTTGGCTTGACTGTCCTTGAACTTTTCCCATCTTGATCGGCTTCTATCTCAAGTGTGCCGATCGTTATCTTCAAAGTGTCTCCTTTTGAACTGGACTGCACATTGACTCGCCATGTCGTTTTAGATTCTTCATCGACAATCTCCTTTCCTTTGCTTGAACATTGAACCATGTTTATCGGAAAGGGATTAATATCCACTTCCATGCCCGGCTCTTCTGCGAATTTGAGCCGACTGTCTTCAATGGCCGCTTGTATCTGCTGCCGAAAGATATTACAATCATTAGTGTTATGGGAAAAAGAATGATGCCATTTACAATATCATCGTTTTTTGATCTCATCGGCCGATGGTATGGTGTGTCCTTCCGGCAGTCGTATCAGTTTTTCTTGTAACAACAAATCAAATATGCGGTCACACTTGGATACATCAAAAGTGTACTTAACCTCCGATTTGTTCTTCGTCGGCTTAAGCCATGAGCAAATGAGGGGTTTCTTGGAACCCTTTATCCACTCGGCCATATTTATATCTGCTTCATCTTCCAAATTTTCACTTGAACTATAATCAGCCATGTTTACTTTGGCCTTATTCTTGCCATTCCCATTTAACCTAAATTTATCTTTGAATTCTTTACTCAAATATCGACCCTCTTGTGCCGATACACGATGAAGCAGATGGTTTAGGTCGGTAAACTCCTGCCCAGCAAACTTTTCCTTGAGTGGGGGGATCAATCCTTGAAATGCTAAATCGGCTAGTTGATTATCAGGCAATATTACACTGAAACATCGATTTCGCACTTCCCTAAATCTTCTAATATAATCAGAAACCGTTTCACCAAATTTTTGCCGGATAGAACTCAGATCCGAAATCCTAAGTTCTAAACTGCCTGAGAAAAAATATTCATGGAATCGACTCTCTAAATCGTTCCAAAAATGGACCGAATTCGGAGGCAGATTTGTGAACCAGGTAAAAGCAATTCCTGATAATGATAAGGGAAATAACCTAATTTTTAACCCGTCTGATTGAGCTGCTTCACCACATTGAGCGATGAACCGTCCGACATGCTTTAAGGTGGTGACTGAATCATCCCCTGAAAATTTTGCAAAATCGGGAATCCTGAAATTATGGGGGTATGGCATGCGGTCGATATAGTCTGGGTACGGCTTTTTATAGCCGATCGTCTTTCCTTTGGGCTATAAACCGAACTGATCTCTCAAGACCATAGAGATCTGATCGGCCTAATTAATGTTGTTAGCCGATGCAGCACCGGAATTAGGCCAATCATAATGAACTGCATCCTGCCCCCCCCCACCGAGTGCAGACTCGGCCGGTCAGCTTGTTCTAACCGATGGGTGCTGACGTTACCATGATTCACACCCATCGGCTCTGCCAACCGGGACCTCGGGTAATGGGACGAAGGTCTCTGCATATGAAACTACCCTATGTGGAACCGAATTTCTTACTTGGGCTGGTCCTTGGGGTTTATGACTTCTATCAGATCCAATCGGCTGAGGAGCCGATTGGGTGTAGGTAATCCCTGACGCCGACGGAAGTATATTAGCTGAATCTAATTTTGCAGCGTCAGTATATGCATGGTAATGAGCGACCATATTCGGGCGAGAATTTCCCGGTGCCAACATAGTGGGTTGAGTCGGCATCAGCGAAGGTGCTGGTGCCGACACTTTTATTGTGTTGGCATTTTGTACCACAGAGTATACGGGATACGTTGGGAGTGGCTGCAATGGATCTAGCAATCCCCTAGATGTTGCCAACTCTTACGCGATCGTTTTTACGCTATTTTCTATCATCGGCTTTAAGGTCGTAACCAATGCCGATGATTGATTGATTAATGCGTGATGCACAGATTGCTCAATCATAACGAATAACTCGGCTTGAGCGGAAGATATCGACTTACAATTGACGCGACGCCAGCTTCGCCAAGTGGATTCAATGTTGGAAGCGCCATCTTCTGTGTGACCCCTCGTCGGGTTTTCTGATAACAACCCAACATCAATTCCTCCAAGGCGGCTTTCTGATCTTCAATCTCCTTGCGCTGCTCCGGAGTCAAATCGTCCAAAGTAGGGACGATTATGGCGTCAGTATTAACGTCAGCTGGTGCGACAGATTTGCCCGCAGTCATCTTTCCAATCGTGATCCCACTGGGTGTGCCAAAAATGTGTTGACACCAAAAATGTGATGTAGGGTTTTTGATTTGCAACACACCGGACGAACACCGGGTTCAAGTGCGCCAAGCATGCCAATCGATTTGACCCTACAATCGATAAGGAAAGAATCGTGAAATTCACTCTAAGCCGATTTTGAAGAGTAATCGGCTAAATTAGAATCTGCCAAGGGCCGATCAACAAGATAAACGAATTAGCCGATCAAGGCTAATCAGAAGGATAAAGGTAGATCAGTTCCGAGAAGGCGATGCGCAACAAAACAGAACAAATCAAACCTGAAGAAATCGAAGATGATCAAACAACGGCGATACACAACTTTATCTGATCGATGTCGACTTACAAAAGAGCATGACAAGACTAAAAGCTAAAGAAAAAATGAAAAACTAGCAGATGTGATTTTGGCTGTGTATCTTCCTTCAAGCAGCCTGTGTTCGCCTTATATACCCGTCAACCGATCCGAGTCCTGTTCTGCTACGAAACACAATCCGAGTCGGCTATGGTTTCCTAATTGGTCTCCTGCTTCCAAATATCCACCGTGCGTTATCCAAACTTTCCAAAGATATTTCGTGCATTATCTAAACTCGTGCTTTTGACGATTTATTTCCAAAATCTGGTGCAAACAATACTGTACGCATACAGTTTCTGAGTTACCATATACCTTTAAGTTGCCATATGCATCCTTTCCATTAAATACTTACTTGCATATGTGGATAAGATCATCTTTTTTTTATCTAATCACGTATGGACTAGATTCCGACCGGCCAGCAGCATGCACACGGCCATACATGATGCAACTAGATAAGTTTGTTATCTCTATCCCTACTAATTCTAATTAGGAGTTAGTGGTGGTACATCTGTTCTCCACCCTCACCCTAATATGTGTGCACACCCGTGTGGCTTAGTGGGAAGCGGATAGTGGTCAGCCCAGTAGATTGGATTGTATCAACCCGTCGCGAGAGGTAAATGAATATACATGACTCATTTATTGCTTTTTTCTCCCATTGATATGGCATTTGAATCGGCGGTGATTGCTCCTAGTGCTTTTCGGATTGGATTGATTGATTCCCTTCCGAAGGAAGCAGAGCTCCGATTCATGGGATTGGATCTTTTCTCACCTCTTTCCCTTTTGTTGCCTTTCTTATTTGACGTCCCTTCCGAAGGAAGCAGAGCTCCGATTCATGAAGTTAGATCTCTTCTCACATCTTTCCCTTTTGTTGCTTTTCTTATTCGACGATTTCTTAATCTAGATTCCATAGATATCTCCTTAGTTATTGAATCTATATAACCCACCGCTTCTTGCCACTCCTGCAGATGTGTTGAGTTTATCCATTGAGCGGAGGTAATGGGCGACCTTCCTGATCTCGTTGATGCGGCGGAGGGGCAGGTCGCCAGTGATGGGTGATGAGATAGGCTGGACGTGCTACTAGAGCTCGTTGTGGTGGATGATGTCAATAGGTTGAGCGTGGCGCTCGCGAGGGGAGGCGAAAAAGCGGTAGAGCTGGTTGATGAGATGGGGCTATGGTATGGCCGGAGCAAGGTGTACGAGCCACGCACACCACTAATGGCGGTAGCCACATACAAGTGATGCCTACCTCTTCATCTTTTCCACTTCTAATTACGAGTTGGCAGTAGTGGTCCGTTCTCCCACCCCCAAGCATACCCATTAAACTGTCATTGTCCCGATCTTCTATACTTTGGCAAACAAAGCAAGTTTTAATTCGGTCGGATATGCATGCATGCATGATATGAGGTGTATCAGGCACTTATCTCAATTAGCCGACTCTATTTTCAAATACTGCACAGCCGATTCTTTTTTAGATATGTACACATACTGTTTTTGAATTACCATGTACCTACAAGTTGCCATATGCATCCCTTCCATTAAATATTTCCTTGTATGTGTAGATAACATCATTTTTTAATCTAATCACGTATGGACTTGATCCCGGCCAGCCAGCAGCATGCGCACGGCCATGCATGATGCGACTAGATAAGTATGTTATCCTATCTATACTAATTCTAATTAGGAGTTTGTGGTGGTACGTCTGTTCTCTACCCTCACCCCGATACGTGTGCGCACCCGCGTGGTTTACTGGGAAGCGGACAGTGGTCACCCTAGTAGACTGGATTGTATCAACCCGTCGCGGGAGGTAAATGAATATGCATGACTCATTTATTGCTTTCTTTTCTCCCATTGCTATGGCATTCAAATCGGCAGTGATTGCTCCTGGTGCTTTTTGAATTGGATTGATTAATTCCTTAGAAGAAGCGAGTTCGATTCATAGAGTTAGATCTCTTCTTACCTCTTTCTCTATGTTGCCTTCCTTATTCGATGATTTCTTAATTTAGATTCCATAGATATCTCCTCGGTTGCTGAATCTATATAACCCCCGCTTCTTGCCTCTCTTGCAGATGTATTGAGCTTATACGCGGAGTGGAGGTAATGGGCGACCTTCCTGATCTCGTCGCTGCAGCGCAGGGGCATGTCACTAGTGGTGGGCGGTGAGATAGACTGGCAGCGCTACTGGAGCTCGCTGCGGTGGATGATGTCAATAGGTTGTGAGAGGCGCTCGCAAGGGGAGGCGAAGAAGCGGTGGAGCTGGTTAATATGGAGCTATGGTATGGCTAGAGCAAGGCATACGATTCACACACACCACTAATGGTGGCAGCTACATACAGATGATGCCTAGCTCTTCAACGCCTTTGCGCCTATAGAGCAGTAGATGATGCCTCTCTCGGTCGATCAATCGATCTCGAATTACGACGTTACAAATTTACAATCCCAAGTGCTGTGATGTTATTATTTAAGTTTGTAAAATTAAAGATAATTTTAAGCTCGAGTTTGTAAACGCGTGCTTGAAATTTGTATGCTTCAATGAATTGATTTAAATATTTAATCATTACACTTTCAAAGTGAATATTATTATTCAGATAAGGTTAATACTCTTTACAAAAAATATTTTTTTAGATAACGTTAGTGCTCTTTGCAAATAAATTTTTTATCACAAATTGAGTTTTCGTTGTAACGCACAGACACATAGGGCTGGAAAAAAACTCGTTAGAGCTCGAATCAAAATTTCTTCAAATACTGTAGCTGATAGGTTCAAAACTGAAATAAGACAATTTTGAGCGAAAAAAGTTAATGAGGCTTGACTCGATAATGACTCGTTAGCTCGAATTTGATGTAACCATTTAAATGGTATATAAAATGATTTTACATCAAACTATATCAATTTCGAAAGAAACTCGATAATAGCTCGTTAAGCTCGATATCCACCCCTACAGACACATGACTAATATACTAGTTATGTGGCACATTTTAAATGAGATCAACAAAGAAATTTTCTCGAGTCATCAATGTGGCTACAAGCAGCTAGGCATCATTACGAAACTCGCGCAGTAGTACCGATTTGTGTAGAATCACGAAAGATTTAAGTTGAGCTTATAAAGGAAAGTAAAAGGAAGCCTGATGAGCCACCGATACACTAACTCCAACAAATGTAGAAAAAACAATGTAATCAATGATCGGCCAAGTATCTTTGATATCCTCCATAGTGACATATACCATCATCATAAACCTATCGCAACCAAAGGACCATGTTCCCTCGCTGTACTAGAAATGGATGACAGAGATTCGGTTGAAACGCCTCGGAAGATTTCATCTTTCCTTTCACATCTGAAGTATCAACACCATCTTGACCTCTGCATGATCGCCTTTTCTACTTCTCATCTTTTCTTTTAACCTTCTGCAGATCTGCCTCAACCTTCGCTGATGACTTCGCATATGCGATTGCAAGAAAGACGAGCGATTAATGTCGTTCCCGACAAAATTAGCGAAACTCCTAGCTCTTGCCAAACAAGAGGTGGCCCAATTCTTGACCATCAATACCACAAGAAAACGCCACCTTGTCTTCTCGGATCTGCAGCTTAATTAGATCCGATCTACCATGAACGAGAACCATTTTTAGCTCGGACAAACTCCTCCGCCGTCTTTGAAGTAATGGGATAATGACATCCTTGATACTTCTTGGAAACATTTTTATGTCGATCATTTGATGTTAACTAGAGAGAATTGATGGCAGGGACGTGGTCGATTATTTGAGGAAAGTTAATGATTTAAGACATTAAGAAGGAACCATCAAACTCATACTTGACATTTGGATGTCTCGGGCGAGCTTGGCTATTGTCGTCCTCATTTTCTTCCCCGATCATCCTATCGGTTCTCCAGACTCGATGAAATCAGATTCACACTTCGTTCTCTCGCATCTGTTCACTTACTTTGTCCTGCTTCATCATGGTTATTAAAACGTCGTGTAAACGACGGTAAACGCTCGATAAACGAGAAGCGTGGTTGAGCTTGAACGTCCGGCGTTCTATCGGAGAAGCGATGGAGGCGGAGAGAGAGGGCGAGCTAACCTAGCCATCCGCCGTCCGCAGCGCCGCCGCCGCCATGCGGATCCGCCGTCGTCGCCGCTCTTGCTTGCGCCGCCCGCCGCCATGGATCCGCCGTCATCGCCCTAAGCGCCGTGTCGCGGCTCCATCGTCGCCTGCAAGCGCCGCGCCGCCGCCTAGCGCCGCGCGCCCATATAACGCAGGCCGCCGCCTTCTACGCATGAGCTTCTCCGTATCTTCTCCACCGCAGTTCGCCGACTGTCTCCTCCTCACTCCCAGGTTGCGATCTTGATGCCCCTTGGCCCCTTTCTCCAGCTCTCCCTCTCCCTCTGAGTCTTTTTCTCCGGCTCTCCCTCTGCCTCTTTGACCTCCTCTGCTTTCGTAGGCAAGCGGAATCCTCTTTGAGCATGGCTCAGAGCTGCTTGCTCCTGATCGACCTCCTCTGCTTTCGTGAGGCAGCGAAGAATCCATGGGTGGGTGCTCTATGCTTCGGCTCTGTTGAATATAGAGTGAAGTAACAAGATGGCAAGTGAATAAAGGTACATATGTGATATATCTTTGCCCCATATTCGCTTTTGCACTAGTGTCTAAAACTACGCTTCAACACTCGCTTAAACGCTTAAAAAGTTAAAAGGGGTGGAATCGCTTTAGTTCTCGTTTTACGCTTTTAATAACCATCTTTGTTCATTATAATCATATGATTTAACTCTTGCGGTATATCTCAAACAAAGATATCCTTCTCTTAAATTCACTTGCCAGGAGCTCGAAACAAAATATATGCCACAAATCTATGAAACATCCTTATTACATAGTCATCATCCGCTTGGATTAAGAAGCTCCTAATGAGATCGTGTTTCTCATCAAGAATTATACTCTTCTGTTTCTAGATCGACCTTGTTGTCACCATTATCTAGACACAATGGATGGCAATAGATGTGCTACCATGCTTCACATGAGAACAAACAAATGGAGAAATTTCTTCAAAATTGTCAATTACGCAAACAAAGTTAATGATTTTAAACATTGATAAGGAATCATGAAAGCAATATGATGTACTATCATGCTTGACATGAGATAAAAAATGCGGAAATTTCTTCAAAATTGTTCATTATGCAATCAAAGTTATGATTTTAAAGGTTGAGAAGGAACCATGACATTCATAATCGAGATCTGAATATCACCTTAAAAGCCAAGGTTACTTTTTCCACCCTATCTTTCTCCTAGTTGTTCCTAGGTGGTGGCCCAGAACTTTATTAGCTCGAGTCACACTTCTTTTCTCTGCTCCTCTTCCCTTAACTCATTCTGCTAATTACAATCATATGACCTTAACAGTAAGGTATCTTCCAACATTATTACAGAATATATACATGAGGCCAATGGCCAGAATATATACATGAGTACAAGAGTATACAAGGAAAGCCTATACAAGGCAAGGAAAGCCTATACAAGGTATTAGCAATCTCTTATATTAGGTAATCAAGATATTGCCTTAACACCCCCCCTCAAACTCATGGTGGATCTACAACACCGAAGTTTGGAGAGATAAAAGTTATGATGAGCTCTAGTCTGTGTCTTCGTGAAGAAATCGCCACCAAGTTCGAAAGCACATCTTGAAGAGCCTAACGTGATCTGAACTTGGGACCGCATATAAGAAGCATCAACACCAATATGCTTTGTGAGCTCATGCTTCATTTGGATCTCGAGCAATGCTAATAGCCCTCAGATTATCGATAAAAGAGGAGTTGGTGTAGAAACGAAACACCAAAATCCTCAAGTAACCACAAGTAACCAAGTAATCTCTGTTGTCAAAAGAGCTATAGCCATCGCAACTCGGCCTCGGCACTTAACGAGCAGCTAACATGCGCTTCTTAGTCTTCCAAGCAATGAGAGAACCACCAAGAAAAACACAATAAGCAGAAAGAGACCGACGATCAGAGGGATCACTAGCCCATGTAGCATCAGAGTATGCCTGGAGCTGTAAGGAGCTGGAGAGTGGAAAGAAAAGGCGGCGAGAAATAGTTCCACGAAGATATCGTAGAACACGAAGAAGATGACTATAGTGGAGCTGAGTGGGAGCAGAAACAAACTGACTCAAGATATGAACAGGATACGAAATGTCAGGACGAGTGACACCAAGGTAAACAAGACTTCCAACAAGATGGCGATAACGAGTAGGATCCTCAAGAGGTTCACCATCAGTAGGTCGAAGATGAACATTGAGCTCCATAGGAGTCTCAGCTGTACGCTCATCAGTGAGAGAAGCACGATCAAGAAGATCCTGAATATACTTCTCTTGAGAGAGAAAGAAACCCTCAGATGTAGAGGAAACCTCAATCCCAAGGAAGTATCGAAGAGGACCTAGATCGGACATGAGAAACTGCTCACTGAGACGAGCCTTTACAAAGGCAATATACTGAGAATCATCTCCAGTAATGATCATATCATCAACATATAGAAGGAGAAGAGTCCAACCACGAGAAGAAGTGTGAACAAAGAGCGCTAGGATCATGAGCACTTGCGGAAAAACCATTTGCGATGATCACGTAAGAAAAACGCTCAAACCAAGCACGAGGGGCTTGCTTAAGCCCATAAAGAGAGCGACGAAGCCGACAAACCATGCCCTCAGGAGCAGAATACCCCGGTGGTGGCTGCATATAGACCTCCTCATGCAGCTCACCATTAAGAAAGGCATTCTTGACATCAAGTTGAGAAATGGACCACTCACGGACAGAGGCCATGACAAGTAGAGTACTGAGCGGTGGTCATGTGAGCCACAGGTGCAAAAGTCTCATCATAATCTCGACCATCCTCCTGCTGAAAACCACGCGCCACAAGACGAGCCTTGTAGCGCTCAAGAGAACCATCAGAGCGAGTCTTAATCTTATAGACCCACTTGCATGTAATGGGGCCGGACACGTGGAGGACGTGGAACAAGATCCCACGTGCTAGTGCGCCGAGAGCAAAGAAGCTCCTCCGCCATCGCATCTTGCCACTCGATGAATAACAAAGATCACGGTAAGAAGTCGGCTCACCAGAGCAGCACCAACAAAGCCAAGGCGCTCAGGAGGCGAATAGACTGCCGACACGAAGAGCGTGAAGGGAGGAGGCATCAAGAAGATGGCTCATCGGAAGAAGAGGATGGCACATCGGAAGAATCCTCACTCGAGAACGATTTAGTGTAGTATAGAGGATAGGAAGGAACAATATCGAGAAGAGATTTGTGGAGGAGAGGGTGGTGGTGGAACCGCGATAAAGGAGACGCCGATTGTGAAAGAGGAAAAGTGACAAGCTGGAGTATCGTGAAAAGTCGGGAAAGACAAGGACTCAACAAGGGATGTAGAAGAAGAAGAAGGACGAGGGTAGAAGGGACGAGACTCATCAAATGTGACATCCGTGAGATCCGCATCGTCGACCAACAGGATCCCAACAACGATATCCCTTATGCTCGAAGATCAGAGCCCGAGCGCACTCAACAGATCGAAAGCGGTCGGCTTAGTGCGTTCGCGAGGTGCAAGAAGAACATAGCATACACACCCAAAAAGGCGAAGTCCTAATAATCGGGAGGCATGCCACAAAGACGCTCTCTCGAATCCCACCCTTAAGAGCGTAAGAAGGTTGGATATTGGTTAAGTAGGTGGCGATGAAACGACCTCGACCCAAAAATGAGGCGAACAAATGGAAGCAAGCATAAGAGCATGAGCTGTCTCAAGAAGATGAGCGATGCTTGCGCCACCACACCATTCGAGCATGAGCACCGGGATAAGAAAAGCGAGAAAGAGTGCCTGTAGCAAGAAAACCACGAAGAGCTCGACAAATACTCCCTACGAGTCGACGAAGAACACGAATGGGAGAATCAAACCTGGTACGAATCATAGTGGCAAAGGTCTTATAGATGGAGAGAACCTCACTACGAGAGGACATAAAATATATCCAAGTGTGGCGAGAAAAATCATCTATAAAAAGAATGTAATATTTATGACCCCCTTTTGAAACAAAAGGAGCCGGACCCCAAACATCAGAATGAACTAGATCAAAAGGACGCTGTGAGATAGACTCACTAGAATGGTAGGGAAGTTGTAGCTGTTTGCCAAGCTTACAACCCATACAAAGTAAAGAGGCATCACCGGACCACGAGCCTAAAAGACCACGACGAACTAAAGAAGACAGACGTGAACCACAAAGATGACCCAAGCGGTGATGCCATCGAGCAAAAGTCCGGTGAGAAGAAGCAACGGATGCTGAACCCAGGTAGGAAAGCAGAGACCGGCAGAGGCGTGGAAGGTAGATGAAGCTATCAAGCTCCCAAAGACGCCGAGAGTCATGGCGGCGAGGCGATCCCAACTAGAGCCCGCTCGGCGATCTGAACACAACAAGAGTCGAATCAAGAATAACGCGACAACCATGATCGATGGTGGCGGCGGATATGAGCGCATGGTCGGTTTAGGAACATAAGAAACAGCGAGGAACATGAAAAGAGGACGACGAAAGAGTGCCGCACCGCAACAGAAGAAAGTACCATCTGCGGTGCGCACGGTTGGTAGGAGCAACAAGGGGACTAATGGAATGTAGACTCGTGGGATCGGATGTCATATGAAAAGAAGCTCCGAGTCAAGAATCCATGGTGTGTTACGATGAGGAGGTGGTCTCTCCTTTGGAAGGCGAGTAGCGTAACCAAAGAAACTGTACGTGTAGAGGCGACCATGCGGCGCAATAGTATAAGAATTTCTGAGTAGAGTCGGAACCAACAGAAGCTTCTTGAGGAGGAGTCGGCCGAGAGGAACTGAGCCTCCATTGCTCTTAGGAGGGCCGGTTACTTGACGAGCAAGATCTTTCTTCTTCCAGTGTGAATCGCTCCACATGGCCATTTTGTCGCAGATGAATCACGTGAAGACTTCCACCCCGTGAGCCAAATCGAGTAGGCGCCACCGACGGAGGAGTAGAACGAGGCGCCGCCAAGGCGAGGGAGACACCAGAGAGCCCGCACCACGAAGACAGAGTCTCCTCTGTACGAATAGCACTAAGAGCCTCCAACAGAGTTACATGAGGATGACGAGCAAGCAATTGAGCACGAATCTGCTCAAATTCAGCCCGAAGACGGTCGGAAGTCGTAGATCTTGGCGAAGCTCCAAATGAGAATCTTGGCGTTGACAACACGGCAAGTCACGGCAAACCTCCGACCCGTGAATCAAGTCGACGCCATATCAAGATAGTGCGCATAGAACTCATCCACAGTAGAATCACCTGTCAGAAGCGATCGCTCTGTTGCTGTGACAAGATAAAGAGAGTCACCAGCGAGCTCATAGCGATCGCGAAGATGCGCCCACATCAAGCTGTGCCAAGACAAAGCAACAATATCACCAAAGAAGATGCACCTCCATACTAGCAACTGAATAGCGAGGCACGAGCATCTTCATCAATCCATGTCTTATAGCGATGGCCGAGTGCGAAAAGACTCCATAGCATCAGCATAATCATCGGAGGCCTTCTGGCGAGCAGCATCATCGACCTCCTTGGGAATAACAGGCATGACAGGGGGAGCAGGACGAAGTGGACATGATAGTTCACCGGTAAGAAACTCCCACAAGCGCTGACTACGCATATGAAGGCGCATATGAAGAATCCAGTCTCGACAATTGAGACCATCGAAGATAACTGGACAGCGAGGAAGAGAAACAGCCCCCGAAGAAAAACCAGTAGATGAGGACATTTTTTTTATGAATTACCTTGGATGGCCTAGATACAGCCGAAGAGAGGCAACGTCACGTGACTCCAAGGAATGAAATCCAATCCGGTGAAGAGCTCCGTTTGATGTCCGGATGAAGAGAAACGATCGGCTGGTGCTTCTTCACGGGTGCTCGGGCGAGACCACACAGGCGCGGACTGCGAGAGGCGTAGGAGGCGGTGAAGCGGTAGAGACGCCGGACAAGTCGGTGAAGCCAAGCCATGCGAAGCGAAGGCGGACCGATCTGGCAGATCGTGAGGCGGAGGGCCAGCGACGGAAGATCCGGCGGCCGAGTGGGCGGCCGCGACACACGATGAAGACCGTGGCCTTGATCGAGGCGCAAAAGGAAGACAAGCGGTCAAGGGCGCCCGGAGTCGACCGAGGAGATCGCGATCTGGCCTTGAGGAGCCGCAGAGGCGATCTTGAGGATGGCGCCGTGTCCGCAGCCGAGCCACGAGTAGAGATCGACAAAGAAGTACAACGCCGTTGAGAGCGAAACCCTCCGTCGGAGGGCAGCACGCGAGAGGAGAGATGGCGCAAGTGCAACGCCCGGAAGTATAACCCTAACCTAATGCTCGATACCATGTTATGAATAGCACTTGTATTGATCATGAGGCCAATGGCGAGAATATATACATGAGTACAAGAGTATACAAGGCAAGCCTATACAAGGCAAGGAAAGCCTATACAAGGTATTAGCAATCTCTTATATTAGGTAATCAAGATATTGCCTTAACAACCGCATTGAACAGCATTCCAAGCCAACAAAAATTGCCCATGATAATCAGAAGGCACCCCGGAATATCCAAATAGCAAAATCAAAGGAAACCACCACAAGAACAATTTACTAAAATCCACTTATTCCTCGAAGCAATCAACACCTTGTGGAAGGATCACCAGACTTGCTAGCACGAATCGCAAAGGAAAAACAAATGCATTTCAAAGCAATGCTTCCATAAGAAGCGCACTTGGACAGATCTAACGATAGTCGGGAACATAAGGATGAGAAGAACTCTCATGTTTCAAGATTGGAAAATAAGCGCACAAGCAATGATGGTGAGAAGCATTCAAGCAAGAGTCTCAAAGCGAAAACAAAACAAGCGTGCTTCAGCAATGCTTCCATAAGAACGTGCTTGGACAGATTTAATTATACTCCAATCACTTAGTATGAGAAGAACTGAGCTAACGTTTCACGATATATTGTATTTTACGAGCAATTATGGTGAGAAACAACAAAACGTGAGCTCATGTGAGAGTTTATAATCTAATCTAAGCGATAGAAGTCAAGCGAACTCAAGCTAAATTACAATGCAAAATAAGCTTAGTGAGAAGGAGTGATGACTTTCAAACCTTAAGTCTCGGGGTGATTCCGTGAGTTTGAGCATGTCTTCTTGAAGAGAATCAACCGAATCATGAGATTGAGTGGCCTGTTGGGGTTTTCCTTATGAGATTCAATGCCTTGAGGATTCAAATATCCTTTCTTTCTTTGCTTGATCTTGTCTTCTGAAATGATCTTCTATCTCTGATGAGTTGATGGTAGGGTGTTCGCCTCATGTTTATGAGAAAGAAAAAACACAAGCAAAGAAAAAGCTTTGAGGTTGCTAGTTATGAGAATCAAGTTAACGATTTTGTTTACAATCACATGACCTAGATCTTGAAGGTATATTTGTACATTTTATCCCAAAAGCTGCAGTCAATAGCATGCCGTGAAACAAAAATTTCCATCACGACCAAAAGCGGTCAATTGGACTCCAAAAATCTAATCAACAAACCTCAACGAAAATCACCGTAAGGCTAAATAGATGATAAGCAACTCCAAGGCAACCTAAATTCTCTAGCCAAGATGAACTAACAAATTATAAACCTCCTAGCTATGAGACATCCAAATTAGGCCACAAAGTGACATATTAGGATAAACAACCTTGAAAAGATCTAAACATCATACAGCATAAGATTTACCGAAATCGACTTCTGCATCTATACAGGTATCACAAGCATTCAAGAAAGACGTATATGCCCAGGAAGCAACCATAGAGATATGTCATTTTGTCCATGGTAGCCATATGCCCTAAAGCCTACCCCGTATCCCAATAGTACAATGGTGTAACGAGTGGTGAGATTATGTTTAAATGCAGATGATAATGGTGAGATAATACAATCTGAAAATACCAAGCGGTAGTTTAATACTACGATATCTTGGCGGTAATACATATCGTTGGTAATACATATCGTTGGGCCTCTTGTAAAAAGTAAACCAGGTCTATATAAGTCAAGGAGGAGGAATTTGGAAGGCGGACTAAAAATATGGAATGAAATCTCTTTTATCGCTTTTATCCGTTTCTTCCCTTTCTTCGTTGCTTCTCTGTTCTTGCGTTTGCATTTATCCCCGTGATTGCTATCTACCTCACGCTCCGATTGTTCGGTAGCAAAGGGACTTCGATCTCACGCCTCGTGATCATTTGTCACGCCACGGGACATCACAAGTGGTATCGAGCTTCGTTCGATCATCCGGCTGGGTTGTAAATTTTTTTTCCGACGAGGTTGGAGGAACTCGGGATTAAGCACTTAATCACGAGAATCTCGCGATAAGCCGGAGTTCTGAGTGCAGTTAACTTTCGATGCGCTTGATTGAAGGGCGATCGTCTCGGAAAGGGACTTCGTCTGAACATTTTCCATCAATCGCAACGGCTCCTCCAAAGCCTTCGATTCAGACCCAACTCGTCTTGGCGGCGTTGGCAGAAACGGCCAAGCATTCGGACGATCATCAGGTCAGTGTGAAGGAAAGTTTGGATCTCATATTTGAACGCATGGACAAGATGGATGCTGCCCAACAACAATTGTTGCAGCATTCTGAACTTACGGCCAAGGTGGTGGAGCAAAATACGAAAGACCAAAGAATGTTTGGCGCGACAGCTGCGAACACGCCTAGCGGTAGCACAGATCACGTTGGGCCGATCCATGGAGATGCCGGGTGTCATGGAAGCGAACACGTCGGGGTCGGGAAAGGCTTTGTTTACTCCAGCCCCACCGCCAATCCGTCCATGGGGAAAAGGTGAAGCGGAGCCATCTTTCGCTGGACGAGCGATGCATCTGCAGGGGTCTGGGAGTAATACACCTGATGGATCCATGCTCAATCAGCGCCTCGCCAGAGATGTCCAGGGAGCAACCAGAAGTCCACTACCGAAACTATCATTCCCTAAATTCAATGGTGAGAATCCTAGACTATGGATAGAAAGATGCATGGATTATTATACTATTTTCAATATACCTGAAGCCTTGTGGGTTATTGCGGCAACACTCCATATGGAGGGCAATGCGGCACGGTGGTTACAAGTATACAAAGCCAGGAATGTGTTGGGAAACTGGGAGCAATTTGCGGCAGCAGTGGAGGCCAAGTTTAGTGCATTTGATCATAGACGATTATTGGAAGAATTAGTCGACTTGAAGCAAGTTGATTCTCTTGCTGAAAGTACTGATGATTCATTTGCCAATTCAGACAGTGTTAGTGAAGCGGATACTGGCCTTGAGTCACTGGATTTGCCTGAAGTTCCAAACACAGCAATTCGCCCAGCCTTTGATACTCCATCAACCCCAGAGATTGCTCCACACCGGCAAACTTTCCAGAAGAAGGATATGCATGTGAAGAGTGTTCAGCATACTGCTATCTGGATGGGAAAGGAACGAGAGCCTGTGGAGGATGTTCCTTGTGGTAACACTGTTGCTATGGTTGGTTTGGATTAGTTCATCACAAAGACAAAGGAGGAGGAGGTCGATGCCTGCCCAATCAGAGCAATGAAACTCTCTGTGTCCCCTGTTGTGCGTGTGGTTGAGGATGCTTGTGTTGGAACTGGTTCAGGTGCTCTCTTTGAGTACAATCAAATAAGTGCAGCACTTGCTTGTGGTACCAGTATGACAGGAGCAACTGGTAATGGTGTGCAGGAAGAATTTATATTATTTCAGCCCAATGAGCATGTTGGTAGTGTGTTGAATTACAGGAAAGAGAGTATTGTCTTGTTGGAACATGATGGAAGGACTGGTTCGGTAAAGACTTACAAGGGAGTTGTTTTGAAGAGGATCTGTGATTCTACTCCTGACCATGCTCGGAAGGACTTTTCTTTGAAAGTATAGGGAGTGATTTGAGTTCTTTAAGAGGCAGTGAATTATCGGCCCCAGGGGTTAGTAGTTACCTATGGGATGGTCCTGTGAATCTCTCAAGTGGTGTGGATGGACATACTCAAACAGAACATCTTAGTGGTTTAGCTTTGCAGCTTCTGTATGATGTGGATACACAAGTCATCCTTCGAACTGATCAAAGACAGAAATTTGACTCAATTGAAGAACAAAATGTGGGCAAGCGTCACATTAGATCAACCGATATTGTTTCTCCTGAAAGTTTGTTTGATGACCAATGGTATTGGGAAACATCAGAAGAATGAATATATTCATGATGGTGATTATTCAACTTCTGCTGGTGAAGAATGTACAGATTTGGAGGACATTGCTGTTGAAGCTGCTCCAGGAATTGTGCTTCATGACTGGAATGAAGAAACTGGAAAAGCATCTAGTATTGATGAAATTTACAAAGCCGGGTCTTCATATATTAGTGGTCTAAAATCCATGAAAGATATCCATCATATCGAGGTTTCACCTAATGCCCCATCGGAGATAGGTGAAGAGATGCTGAGACGATGGCGAGAAGCGAGTGAATCGATCCGGGATAATCATGACAAGTCAATGTCTGATCTAAATGAACGTGAAGGAAGTAAGACCAACAGTGCTAGCACACAACATGACAAGTTGTACATTGCCGAGGGTATACTTAATCCTCACAAGAAAAAAGCAGAGAAAAAAGGGCACAAGGCAAAGAAGTTCAGCGTACTGAATGACATGGATGCAGATTATGATTTCAAGGTGGATTATCAGATGAAGGATGCACTGACAAATGATTGGAATGACAGGCCAATAATACTTGAAATTGGGCTGGATGTGCAATGGGATCCCGGAATTAGGGAGTTGCCATTTAAGATTCTTCACAAGATTGGCCCAGCTGCATATCAATTAGATCTTCCTTGGGAGGACTGACGATCTTACCGTCAGATTTCCTCTGACCATTGCTTGGGGACAAGCAACGATTCAAGGGGGCGCAAGTAGCGAGTGGTGAGATTATGTTTACGCGCGAGATGACTGGTGAAACGATTACAATCTGAAAATACCAAGCGGTAGTTTAATACTGATATCTTGGCGGTAATACATATCGTTGGTAATACATATCGTTGGGCCTCTTGTAAAAAGTAAACCAGGTCTATATAAGTCAAGGAGGAGGAATTTGGAAGGCGGACTAAAAATATGGAATGAAATCTCTTTTATCGCTTTTATCCATTTCTTCCCCTTTCTTCGTTAGCTTCTCTGTTCTTGCGTTTGCATTTATCCTGTGATTGCTATCTACCTCACGCTCCGATTGTTCGGTAGCAAAGGGACTTCGATCTCACGCCTCGTGATCATTTGTCTGCCACGGGACATCACAAATGGCAAGCATATGGCTACCATAAAAATTACCCTTTGACACTTTTGATGCAAGACTACTATACAATCTAATGTGCGTTTCAAGGCTCGAGTGCACAGCTGTTCTTGCCTATCCGAAGCTAAATCGACTCGTAAATCAAGAACTACTTGGAGACAAGAATCGCAAACAACAAGCCATTTTAGAAGATTCTTCCAAAACCAAAAGCGGAAGGAATCTAAGAACAGAAGGATTCCAAGAAACCTCGAAAGAACTGCAGAATAAAGGAACTTGCTCGGGTAGGCAGCATGCCATCGCAGAGTTTGGCCGTGGAGGAGGCGGAGCCGGCGCTGACGGTGCAGGCAGAGCCGGCGCTGGTGGTGGAAGCGGCGCCGGCAGAGGTGGCATTGACGGTGGCGGAGGTCCGCCATGGCCGTCTTCGCCGCATCCCGCCCCGTCGGGGTTGAGCCCCCGCTCATGTGGGCCCTGCCGTTCCAACGTCATCTTTTGTGTCGCAACTTGACGTTTTTACCCTTCCAAAATTCGCAGTCTCCCTTACAATTTGGGAAATTGTTGTACGAGCGTTCTTCTTTGGTGGGAGGAACGGGGCAAAATATTTATTGTACGGGGACTGGATGGGAAAATTTACGAGCGTGTGTGTGGGCTGGTCTTCGAAGACTCTGTAGACTTGTTGAGGCTTTCTAAGTCCATTTTTTTTTGTCAGATGTAATTACTGTTGTGAAAAATGGCCCTCGAATGAATGATTAGTTGGCCAATTAGTCGGTAACCATGGCTATACTTATCACGAATCGCTTAAACAGATCAAATTAACGCTATCGAACGATTAATTGACTACATAACCGATTAATCGGTCATTTTCCAAGTAATCATACAATTAATTGACCACATAACTAATTAATCGGTTGTTTTCGATTAAACATCTTTTTCCCTTTTATTCATGAAAATAGATTATTTTAATCATTAAGTACTATATAATATTATGTGATAGTGTTTATAGTATGTATCTTTTGGATGAAGTGTAATCAATAAACTATAAAACACTAGATTAATGTCCGTGCGTTGCTACAAAAATAAAATTGGTAACCAAATATAAAGGTCAAGAAATAAAAAAATGTGCTACAAGATCAAACATCTATTTCTCCCGATTACAAAAGTTTTATGGTTTCTTCTCTAGTATGAATTAAAACCAAATATATTGTAATAGTAATATATATTACCAATCTCAAAAATCAATCAATCATTTTTATCCATTTTGCAATTTATATTAGCAGCTCACGTTCCTCTTACTCTCGTCATGCCTTGCATGGCTCTCCTCGCCGTCGACTTCGTCTTCCTCGTCATCCACCGCCATAGGGCGACACAGGCTTCCCTCGAGCATGAGGCATTGCTTGCCAAAGCCACTGCCATTCCGGACCACTGGCCGCTATGCGGTCACACTCGGGGCGTCCGTCGTCCTCCTCGCGCTCGCGTTCTTCCTCTTGCCGAACACGCCATGGCGCGCTATAGAGTCCGCCTACATTGCCGCCCACTTCGCCGCGTACGCCATGACCGCGTGGTCAGTCACCTCGGAGAAAGGGGACACCGCCACCACCTAGTCTTTGTACTTCCGCATTTTCGGGATCGCCACTGCCCTCGGTGCCACGCTCTTCTCCGCTTTGGCGGTGGTCCGCTGAGCCGACGGTTCGTTGCTCTTCCCAGATGACCCTCTCGCCTTTGCCGGCCTACTCGTCTCCATGCCTCTAGCGTACCTAGCCATCACTAGCTTCACCGGCCATGGCGCCGAAGCCTATGAAGATGAACCAGAAAACACCAGCGCCGAAGCGCCCGTCACGCTGTGCACCACCGCGTCTTCCTATCTCTCACGACGTTTAGCTGGATCAACCCGTTTACCTCCAAGGAGTATGCCAATGACTCTCTCACCGCCGAAGACGTCCCACCGGTGTCGCCGGGCAACCGCGCCAAAGCGTCGTATGCTTTGTTCATGTCCAACTGGCCAGCGCTGGGGTCACAGCACCCGGTAGGCGTCGTGCTCTAGCTGTCCTTCTGGCCACAATTATTGCTGACTGCGGCGCTCGGTCTCCTGTACCTCGCGGCCATATACGTCGATTCGTCACTTATTGATTAGTTCGTTGAGTTCATTCGCTGCGCCACTGCTCCTTCCGGTTTCCCCGGGCACCCCAATGAGGTAAGTAATAGGTCCCCCCCTTTTTATCGCCATGGATTCTCCGATTTCCTTACTTCCATATTCTATTCTAGGTTACCACTATGTGGCTACAACCGGGCCCGAGCTTCGCGTCAGCGGCCTCCTGGTCGCCCCTTGGATGACCATGCGCCACAGTGCCGCTGGCCATTTCGCCACCACCCTCGAGCCGAAGAGGGCACCAACGGCCGCTTCTACTTCAACTATTGCTCGACTACGGCTTAACTTCATACCCCTCCCCCCTTTAAGCTAAGTACTCATTCTCTTTGTGCATAATTGATGTGCTTCAAGTTGTCTATCAATTAGGGTATTTAGCATTCATCATTTATGCTTGTTTGGTAAGTTGTTATGTGGTGGTGGTGTGTGATCCAGAATCTAGATTTGGTGCTCATAAGCTTGTCTGCTAAGTGATTTTTATTTTCTGCCAATTGATCGATACCCGGTGCTGATGAGTGCTTGAATTTGTGATCTGAGCTGGTTTATAATTTTAGGAATGTTAATTCACAAGACTGATTTATGATTGATTAATCTAACAGTAACATTTCATTGATTGGGAAGATGAAAAGAGTGCATTGCTAATGGTTGGTACCTGGGTTGCAGGAAAAGAGAGTAAGGTGACGATGGGGAAGGATGAGAGGAAAGGCAGATGGTTGTCCTTTTTCTCCTGCTGCTGCCGTCAGCTATTTCCTCCGAGCAGTGTCAAGAAATGTGGAGGGTGGAAACGAGAGGAGCCGGGTGGAGCGATAAAGGCTATTTTCATCTTGAGTCTTTGCCTTATATATGGGTTTCTCGCAGGTAAAACCAGTACGCAAATCAGGGCTAGAGGGACACATGTAGTGCATGCAAACTTACACCCTTGCCACTTGGCTGTGAAGTATGGGCAAAAGGAGCCTGCTATCAGCTAGCTGGATTGATGGGCAAGATTAAGAGGTGGCAGTTTGCTGGCCTAGCACAAGGTCAGTTTCTGGAGCTGTAGGTCAGTTCGACAGTACCCATATGGATTTCCTACTGCAGGAAAGCTAGGGGTTGGACGCAAGGTAGAGGGCATGCAGACCTTCCACAATGCCACTTGGCTAAGAAGGTTGGCAGAAGTGCAGCTGATAGCCAGCTGCAAGCATGGGTAGAGAGAGACAAAAATAAAGTGGCAGTTGGCTGGTCATAAGTTGGTTTGACAGCCACCACCACAGTACTGGGCATCACAACCGGCCTAGCTATTAGAAGCGGTTTGGTGCGAACCCGTTGTGATGTTCGCACCAGAAGCGGTTCGTAGGCAACAGTCCGGAGAGGGATTTCAGAAGCGGTTTGAGACACAAACCGCTTCTGAATCAGAAGCGGTTTGAGACAAGAACCGCTTCTAGAATGCAACATTCAGAAGCGGTTCGTGTCTCAAACTGCTTCTGAAAGCCCTCCCACGCAGCGCATTTAAACCCTTCTTCCTCCACGAGCCAGCAGAGGTACGATCGAACAGAGAAGGCTGGCCCAGCGCTGTTCTTGGGTAGGTGCTGTCCAAATTTTTAATCGGGGGTGATTAGCTCCAAATTAAGTGTTTCAAAGTTAGTAACATCATGTGAACATCCTTCTCACCTAGAGATTGCTATTTTTTTCAACGGATGTGGAGAAATCTTGAACTTTTTAAGCAAGATCACCATGATAAAAAATTTGTTTTCTATGCTTGTTTTTGTTGTTGTATGAAGATGTAGGGTGAAGATCTAGTTCAAAATATGACATTACAAGGTAAAGGTGATTGGAAGCTTTAGATTTAGGTGGTTGCTAGCTTTAGAATCTTAAATATCACAATATTGCAAGGAAGTAGTTATTGGTGTATGAAATAAAATAGAAAAACATGTAGAAGGATAAAAAATAATTACAAAGGTAGGAAGGGATACAAAATAATTAGAAAGGTAGGTGTTTAATTAGATGATGGTGTTGGTGGAGGATTTTTTGTTGGGTTTAAGTGGCTGTGAGCTTTAGATTTTTAAATGTAACTATAAGTTATGTTATATTTTTTGTAACGAAATTTGTTATAATTTTTAATGAAATTATAACTTGGTGTAGATGAATCGGCAATGGATGTACAATGCGGACCGTCGCTCGAGAGAGTTCATTGATGGCGTCTGAGCTTTTCTCGATCGGCCGTTGCATTCTTGCCTCGAGTGACTTCATATATTGTCCGTGTGTACATTGCAAGAACGAGAAGGAGCACTCCCAGCGATGGCAATTTATGAACCATTTGATCATGAGAGGTTTCATGCCAAACTATACCTGTTGGACCAACCATAGCGAAGTTGAGGCGATTAGTCAGGATGACGATGATGAAGGCGAGGAAGAGGAAGATGGATTCAACAGTATCCCGGACAGCACGCAATACTGTTCCGTGGAAGAAACACATTAGAGGACCACAGAACTCCTTTGTACCCAAACTATGGGCAGGGCCACAAAAAGCTGGGTACCACACTAGAACTCATGCAATTGAAGGCTACAAATGGTGTGTCAGATAAGGGATTCAATGAGTTGTTATCATTTGTAAAGAAGTTGCTTCCAGAAGATAACACTCTGCCCGAATCTACATATGAAGCCAAGCAAGTCATCTGTCCTTTGGGATTGGAAGTACAAAAGATACACGCATGTCCTAATGATTGTATCCTGTATCGTAATGAGTATGCCGATTTGGATGTTTGTCCAGTGTGCAAAGAATCACGGTATAAGGTGAAGCGTGACGATCCAGGTGAAATAGATGGGGAGCGTAAGAAGAAGAGACCTCCAGCTAAAGTGTTGTGGTATTTCCTTGTAATCCCCCGATTGAAACGTATGTTTGCTAACAAAGCACATGCCCAGATGATGCGTTCGCACAAAGAAGAGCGTAAGGACACGGGATGCTTAGACACCCTGCAGATGGCTCACAGTGGAGGAAAGTCGACCGGATGTACCTGGACTTCGCAGATGAGGTGAGAAACATAAAGTTTGGGTTGAGTACCATTGGGATGAATCCTTTTGGAGAATTGAGCAGCATCCATAGCACCTAGCCTGTTACACTATGTATCTATAACATTCCTCCATGGTTGTGCATGAAGCAAAAGTACATCATGATATCGTTGTTGATCCAAGGCCCCAAGCAACCTGGAAATGACATCGATATCTACCTGAAACCATTAGTTGAAGATCTTGTGACATTGTGAGACGATGGTGCAAGGGTATGGGATGAGTACAAAAGGGAGTATTTCACCCTACGTGCATTGTTATTTGTAACAATCAAAGACCTTTGCTCGCTTCTCTGTCAAGCCTACCTAATCACAAAGGATATAGAGCCTGCATTCAGTGCTTAGATGAAACGGACGGCATGTATCTGAAAAACTCTCGGAAGGTTGTGTACATGGGCCACCGTAGGTTTCTTCTTACGAGTCACCGCTATGAAGAAAGGCAGAAATTTAACGGCAACTGACCTTCGTGCAAGGCCTCAAAGATCGTAGTGGGCCACGTGTGTTTGCTATGGTATAGGATTTGAAAGTAGTATTTGGAAAGGGTCCCGAAGCAAACATGTGCGTAATGAGGATGGTCAGCACCCATGTGGAAGAAGAAGTCAATATTTTGGGACTTGCCTTATTGGAAAGTCATGGAGGTTCACACTCACTTGACTTCATGCATATCACGAAGAATGTCTCGCTTGAACTTGCTAGGCTACATAGATATGTACGAAAATCGAAAGATACACCGCAAGCTCGGAAGGACCTTAAACTCTTGGGCCGATGAACGACCTACATCCCAAAAAAGAGGGAAAGGACAACATTACCTACATCCTGCGAGCTACACTCTAAGCAAAGAAGAGAAAAAAAGCATGATAGAGTTCCTGAACAGTGTGAAGGTCCCTTCCGGATACTCCTCGAATGTAAAGAGACTCATAAACACGAAAGAAAATAAAATCGTACACATGAAATCCCATGACTGTCTTGTGTTAATGACACAGTTGCTCCTAGTGGCTGTGAGAGGCATACTGACCGAGTGGGTATGGGGAACAATTACAAAGCTTTGTTCTTTTTTCAACGCGGTTTCACAGAAGGTCATTGACCTAGATAAACTAAGTAAGCTGCAGGATGATGTGGTACAAAGTGTGGTTAGTCTTGTGATGATCTTTCCTACTGCATTCTTTGATATTATGGTTCATCTCACTTTTCACCTTGTCAGAGAGATAGGTATTCTCGGACCCGTGTATCTACACTACATGTTCCCTTTTGAGAGGTACATGAGTGTGCTAAAGAAGTATGTCCGTAACCGTTCTCGTCCGAAAGGATGCATTGTGAGGGTTATGGGACAGAGGAGGTGATTGAGTTTTGTGTGGATTACATTAATGATCTAAACCCGATCGGCGTCCCTATATCACGCCATGAGGGGAGGCTACGGGGAAAAGGGACACTAGGAAGGAAAGCAATTGCATGCAATGATCTTCTTACATTTAAGCAAGCACATTTCACGGTTTTGAAACAATCAACTGTAGTGGCCCCGTATGTCCTTGAGCACAAGAGTATTCTACGCCGCGATTTCCTAGGGAGGTCTAAGGATTGGATAACACTGAAGCACATGAATTCTTTCGGCGCTTGGTTACAAAAGTACATCCTTTTGAAAGGGTCAGACAATGAACAGTTGCAACGCTTGGCTCAGGGACCATCTAGAGAAATCGTGACATTCAAGGGGTACGAGATAAATAGTTACACATTCTACACCAGATCCCAGGATAACAAGAGCACCAACCAGAATAGCGGTGTCCATATAGACGCCGAAGACAACAAAGGCAAGGTGGATACATATTATAGTTTCATAGAAGAGATATGGGAGCTTGACTATGGACCTTTGAAGGTTCCTCTATTTAAGTGCCAATGGGTCATACTGACTTCAAGCGGCGTGAAGGTCGACAAATACGGTATGACAATCGTGGACCTCACGCAAGTCGGCTATAGGCGCGAACCGTTCGTCCTCGCGAACGATGTGAAACAGGTCTTCTATGTAATGGATATGTCAAGCAAACCTAAGAAGTAGAAGGACAAGCAGAAAGATTGTAGTACTAAGCCAAAGCGACACGTGGTTCTCCAAGGCAAACAAAGGATTGTTGGAGTCGAGGACGTCATAGACGAGGAAGAGTATAGTCAGTTCGACGAGATCCCTCCTTTCGCTGTGGAATGAAACTAAAGTGCTACAAGCATTTTTAAAAAATTCTTAAATGAAACTGAAGTGCTAAAAGCTTTTTTAAAAATTATGGAATGAAACTAAAGTGTTAAAAGCATTTTTTAAAAATTCTGGAATGAAACTAACGTGCTAAAAGCTTTTTTAAAAATTATGGAATGAAACTAAAGTGCTAAAAGCATTTTTTAAAAATTCTGAAATGAAACTGAATTGCTAAAAGCTTTTTTAAAAATTATGGAATGAAACAAAAGTTCTAAAAGCTTTTTTAAAAATTTTGACATTAATTTTACAAGCGGTTGGTACTAACAACCGCTTGTATATATTAATCTTACAAGCGGTTGATAATACCAACCGCTTGTAGAAAGCTGCACAGTAAAAAAAAGAATGGCAAGAGGGCGCGAGCGGGGTTCGAACCGGGGTGGACGAGTGTAAGTTCAACCTTCATTAATTATAGTTTTGGTGTTAATGACAAATCTAATCTTGTGTTAATGACAAATCCAATATTGAGTTAATCCCCTAATGCGATATTGTTATTAATGACAAATCTTATATCGAGACTAACATGTTTGTTTAGAATATCTTTTGATTAGTCTCATCGCATTGAAAAATGGAAAACCCAAGGTATGTTTGCATATTCATCTTAATATTAGTTGCATACTTTGGAGTCAAGTTAAAATATGAATGTCCCGTTATATTAACCACAAAACGTGCATCATGTTCCCAATCCATATATTACATGGATGCACACACTTAGGGGGAGTTCGTGGTTTAACTTGATAGTTTCATTGTATTGATCTATTCGTTATTGACACATAAAAGGATCAAGACAAAGAAACTAAATCCTTGAGTATATATTTGAATTGCCTAGTTATAAGTATACTCATGGTGATATAGGATATACTCCAATACGATCAATTTGAATATGTGCATATTATCCCCAAGTAAATCACATTGATGCACATATACATGTGGAGTTTATTCTATAGTTGATGATTTGGAGTAATGATCATTTCCATACAATTTACATATAATGGATCATTACTTTTCATCAATGTGAGTATATGAAAACTTGTGTAGTTGATATATACTCATTTCAATTTAAATGATAATTTAAATTGAGTTCATTTGTCTCATTAATCATTAAAGAACACTTCATCATGTGTTGATGGTGCTCCTTGATTAATTAAAGACAAATGGATAGTTCTTAAGTATAATTAAGCATGTGTTGCATTATTATACTTAAGACACATTTACAATCATTTCAATTGATTTAGGTTGTGCTCAATTGATCTAAAGGCATCCATTATGTGTTAATGGAGTGCAAGAGATAATTGAGACAACCATGCATCTTGGACTAACTATTTGTATGAGTTGTGATTAAGTTAGGTCCAAAGATGGATGAGATGATGAGAACAGGACAAGGACGGCATCATGAGTTGATAGGCGTCAAGAGTGGATCCCGAAGAGGAGTCGAGTAGAGATCCCAGGGGAGTATCAAGTGATGATATAAAGACCCCAAAGGGGATTGCTTGTGCGCGGCGGTGAAGGTATAATTAGATAGGCTAAGGACTTTGTAGTCTTTGAGTCTAAGGTTTTATCGCCGTGCTATTAAGTGGGGTCGTTCCCTTTGCTTGAGCTTCATCATGTGTTGGTGATCTCATTCCGCGTTCACTCAAGCTCAAATCATTTGGATTTGGTTTTTGCATATGGTTTAACCATTTGGCATGTGTTGCGAATGGGTTAAACTTATGCTTGGTTGCATTTGGTTTTCGCATAATGCTTTGATTTGCATGTGTTGCAAGAAATGATAAGCTAGTGCGTTGGCTTTTGCGTGAAGTTCATTTTTGCATGTGTTGCATTAGTTGAAGCTTCATGCTTTGGTTATAAAACAATCTTTCTTAAATCGTGTGGTTGCTTGGAGCTAAGTCTTGCATGTGTTGCAAAAGGAGAGAGCTCAAGCACGAATTTGTGTTTGTGTGTTTGTATGGAGCTACAGCTTGCATGCGTTGCAGTAGTAAAGAGCTCATACTGGTTGATTTGGTTTAGTTGAAGTTTGGTTTTGGTGTTGCTTGGAACTAGAGAATTGCATGTGTTGCAATTAGAGAGTTCATGCACCCTGATTTGATGTTGCTTGGAGCTAGACTTTTGCATGTGTTGCAAAGAGTAGTGCTCAAGCATGAAATGTGTTTATTGCATTATTTGCAAGTTCCTTGTGCGAATAAACTGAGGTTTATGAGTCCGGAATCCCGAGAGCATGTGAGTGGGGCTTGCAACGGGTGTTGGCAAGTTGACCGGGTCTTGTGTTGACCTTCACATGGCTAGAGGGATTAATCTCATAAACTCGAGTTTGTTTCGCTTAATACGTTTTGCGAATAGTTCTTGAGTCGATTGCGAAATGTGTTTTCGCAATTTGGGTTGAATTCTTTGAGCATGGTTTGAATTGGTGCAAATGTGTTTTGTACGGGTGTATGATCATGTGTTGATCATCCTTGAGGCTCAAAGAATGTCATTTGGTTTTTCGGAGAAAAGTTTGCGAATTCTGAGTTGTTTACGCTAGGGGTGTGACCACCTGGCGGTCGAGCCGGAAGTGTGAGGGCGGTCGGACCGGCCTGGTTGGTCGGACCGTAGGCGTCTGACCGCCCTGCTGTGATTTCTCCAGTAGCGCTGCTTATGCGTTTTGTCTTTTTCGGTCGACCGCCACGGTCGTGTGACCGGCCGTGGCGGTGTAACCCGCGCACCTCAGCTGCGTTTTTTCCAGAGAGTGTGATTTTCGGTGTTTGCTGATTTTTGTTGGGCGGTCGGACCGGAAGGCGTGCGGTGTGACCGGCCGGCGGTGCGACCGGGCCGTGAGCGGTCCAACCGGCCGTGCAACGGTCGAAAATCCGACCGTTGCTCTGTGAGGGGCGGTTGGACCGGAGGAGGTCCGGTTGGACCGGATTTCTCGGGTTTTGCCCTGTTTTGCCCCCAAACGGCTAGTTTTCTTGTGGGGGGCTATAAATACCCCCTTGGGGGGTTGGGGCTGGTGGTTGGCTGTGTGTGGGAGTTGTGTGCATGTGTTGCTCTTCTCCATTTGCCTCTTGAGCTTAAGAGTGAGGCTAATTGCATGTGTTGCAATTAGTGAGTGATTTGAGAAGCTCTTGTGCATGTGTTGCACTTGAGTGAGGTCCTTGTGCATGTGTCGCACTTGGTGATCACCGGGAGCGCATTCGTTGTGCTCGGTGAAGTTCAAGCAAGGAGCGGCTTGTTACTCTTGGAGGTTGCCGACTCCTAGACAGCGAGGGCGTCGCGGAGCTCTCGAGGTGTGAGAAGCCCCCGAAGTTTGTGAAGGTTCGGGTTGAGCCTCTGCCATGAGCGTGAAAAACCACGACTAGTGGAAAGAGGCGGTGCTCGGCGGAGCCGGTCCAAGTGTGGGCTAGCCTCAACGTGGACTAGGGAGACCGCAAATCTCCGAACACCACGGAAAAACATCGGTTGTCCCTTGTCTCTTTACGTTCAAGTATTTATCTTTGCATATTATTGATTACTTGAATGCATTAGAATTGCTTAGTGTAAATTGTTTATTCAATATAGCAATTCTAGTTTAGAGACATAAATTAGTTAGTGCACTAGTGAGCCTAGTTGATTTAGGCCTTAATTGTCAAAACCGAGATTATCGCTTCCGCATTATAATTGTGTAGGTTTTGACATAGGGGTTGATTAGAGCGAATTGATTAGTGAGCGATCGAATTTTGTAAATCGCCTATTCACCCCCCCTCTAGGTGCATCCTCGACCCTACAAGTGGTATCAGAGCCACGGTCACTCTCATTTTAGGCTTAACCGTCTAGAGAGTAAAAGGGATGGCGCCTAGCGGTCTAGTGCACTCACACGATCCACAAATGCTAAATGGTTCTAATTATGCTTCATGGAAAATATTTATGATTAATCATTTTAATTCCATGAGCCCACAAATATGGTGGATCGTAGATGTCGGCATTTCTTCTCCACTAAATGAAATTGCTCCAACTAAAGGAGAGGAGAAATGTCTACATCTCGACGCTCAAGCTACTAACGTTTTATTTAGCGTTGTGAGCGTAGATATTTTCAATCTCATTTGCAACCTCTCAAGCGCTCATGCAATGTGGATTAAGCTTCAAGAATTATTTGAATCATCCACATCAACAAGTGAGGATTGCATTGAGGAAATGTCGGTTGACGATTCTTCAACCTCTTCATCAAGTGAAGAACCGGCATTACCATCAACCTCAACCTCCGCCTCAAGCGACGACGAATCTTCACTTATATCAAAAATTCGTTGCTTCATGGCAAAAGGTATAAATGAGGTATGTGATGACGAAGAGCCCTCATATAATGATTTAATGGATATGTTAGAGGAGCTCAATAATTACCTTGGGAAGGAGAAAACAAAATATAAGATTTTAAAGTTAGAACATAAGTCACTTCAAAATGATTATAATGTTCTAAAAGAAAATCATGAAAAAGTCCTTCTCAAGGAATTTACTAATGCTAGTATGGATAGTGCTACTCAATGTAATCTAGATGATGAATTGTCTTGCTTAAATTCTATTACAATCAATTCATCAAATAAATGCATATCCACCACTAGCGACGATATACCTTGTTGCTCTAATAAATTTGCTTCTAGTTCCTCTATGTCTTTAGATGCTAATCTTGTAGAGGAAAACAAAGAGCTCAAGGCCCAAGTCATTAAATTGGAAAATGACTTGAAGAAGTGCGTTAAAGGAAAAGCCCTCCTCGATGAAATCTTGAGCAAGCCAAGGGCGCGTCAAGACAAGCGAGGACTCGGCTACAACTCCAAGAGGGAGAATAGCAAGACAAGACACAACGCACGCCACTCGAAGATCGTCAAGTGTTTTGCTTGCAACAAGAAGGGCCACCTCGCCTCCGTGTGCCCTAATCAAGTGGATGTCAAGCCACAAGCATCAATCATGAGGCAAACCGGCATTGAGCACAACAAGAAGGTCAAGAGAGGACCAAACGGAGTAACGTGCTTCAATTGCCGTGAAAAGGGACATTTCGGTAAGGATTGTCCTAAAGGTATAACTCCTAAGCCTATTCGTATTAATGAAAATTATTTGCTTAGGAAGGACAAGAATGGCAATGTGTTTGCCAAGCTTGTCAAGTCCCCTATGCCGACTAGAAATGATATTCATTTGCATAGGAAGAGTATTTCTAGAAATGTATTTGCTCAAAATGCTAAATTTCCTAAGAATAAGAAAAATCATGATGATCATATGCTTAGGAAAAATAATAGCAAAATATTTGCTAGAAATGCTAGATCCTCTAAGCCATTTCATAATTTCAATTATCATATGCTTAGAAGAGATCAAACTAGAAATGGTTTTGCAAAATATCAATGCCCTCCTAAGTCCTCTCACTTAAATCCAAATATTTTGCTTAGGAGGAATAATTATCGCAAAACCATTCCTAGTCGTGTTAGTCAATTCAATAATGTTAAAATTAGGACCATTTGGGTTCCTAAAACTATTGTGACTAACATTGTCGGACCCAACAAGGATTGGGTACCAAAAACCGCCTAAAAGATTTTTAGGTGATATGAGATGGATTGGACGCTTGCACATCAAGAGGAGAAGGATTATATTGATCTACAAGTGGTGTCAAGCATGAAGATAATCAAGTCCATCATAAGCCAATGCCAT
This sequence comes from Guadua angustifolia, assembly GCA_036346375.1. Classification (NCBI taxonomy): domain Eukaryota; kingdom Viridiplantae; phylum Streptophyta; class Magnoliopsida; order Poales; family Poaceae; genus Guadua; species Guadua angustifolia. Next base: position 755,026 of record JAYEVE010000810.1, on the reverse strand, counting down.
CTCGGTAACAAGTATTTAAATTGATTCTTATGTCTTATAGCCTTGTGTAGGTTATAATGAAATATTAATGAATATCAATTTAGATTACTTGTTATGGCCACTTGCTCTCGCCTCTCATCTATTCTCTTAATTGCAATCTTGAGCAAGTTTAAGTAGTGGCACATTTAGGGGGAGTGTTAATTCATATTTATGTGTACCACATCCCTACGTGTGCCCATATTTATATAAGTGCATATATATATATTTTCAAAATCAACCATTTAGCCAAAATTCAAAACTTTGTATACTATTACTAATCTTGTGAAAAAATTAGTTGAAAAATGTATACAAATGCTTTTGAAATGTTTTCCAAAGGTTTTGGCTTCACAAAATCTATTTTGAAAAGAAAATGAGTTTTCACTTCAAAAGCTAGTTACTAGTATCTTGTTTTGGTTTTAAACTTATAATTTTCATAGAAATAAAAGTAAAAAGATTTTGAAAGTATTTTCAAAACAAAAATCCTAGAGTTGGTCATTCTTAATAATTTTTGTGTTCAAAAGATTTTCAAAAGACCAACTAGTCAAAAGATATTTGATTTTGAAACTCGACGAAAAACTATACTTGACCCATAACGGTCATATTCTTGCACTTAGTGAGTTTCTCCATTTGGATCCATTCTTGTGTAGAATTGTGATTCAAAATGGTATTTTAGACTCATACACAAAATTCAAAAATCTATATCTTACCCCTTGTTTCATTTGAAGTTTTGTGTTAATTGGATTTGACTTTGCTTCTAAATTGGACTATTTTGGTCAAAAGTCAAAATACATTTTCAAAAGGCCCAAATTTGTAAAAAGCTTTGAAAAAGTATCCTATTAAGTATTCCAAAGTTTTACAAGTTCTCAAAAATGAAAACTCTATGTTAAAATCGAATTTGGCTCAAAAACGATTTGATTTGATCCAAAAAGGCCTATTTAGGCATATAGCTCAAATCATGGCATTCAAGTTGGATTTCATTATAAATCTTGGCTAGAAACATTCTTGATACACCTATCTAAGCCATGGAAAAGAAATTGCATGAAATCCAAACCGAAGTGCATTTTGAGGCTTTTCGTGAAAATCGATTTTCGTTTATGCCTCAAAGCGATATTGCCATATCTTTTGAAATAAATTTCATTTTATGGAAATTCTTTTTGCAAAACCTTCTAAATAGTCCAAAGTTCATTTCTGGAAAGTTTCAAATCAATTGGACTTCATTTGAATTATTTTTGCTATAATTTGCAAAAATCTGAAAGTTTCAAGCTGTCAGGAGCGGTAGCACCGCCAAGATCATGCAGATAGCCGAGTCCCATACTACCGCCATATGAGAGCGGTAGCACCGGCCCAGACAGGTCTGCTCTGAATTTTCAGAGTTTTCAAAATTGCTTTTGAGATATCTTTTGATTGGAACCTCCTTTTCAAGAATTCTTTTAAAAGTTTCTTGTAATCCCAAAGTTCATTTGTGCAAAATTTCAAAAGCTCGAATTTATTTGAAAGAGTTTTCTTGTGGTATCAGTTTAAGAGCATTTAAATGACTTAAAGAGTGTTTTTCACTTGATCTTTCGAAAAGACAAAACTTGTGCAATTCAAATGCAAATAACTCCATAATTCACTCGTTGAACATCTTGGGGAGTTTATTCATATCAAGTTTTGGGCACTTATTGGCTTTCAAGTGATATCATATCTTTATTTTGCTCTGATACTAAATCTTTTGGATTTTATTGATTCTTCTTGAGCCTTGCTCTATTTTGATACCCGTGAGTATATTGCTCTGAGAATATTGCTCTGATACCCATCGATATTACCGATAATTCTTTCAAGTGGTATCAATTCTGTGTGAGTTGATCCTAAGTGGTATCAAATCAAGCAGTTATTCATTCCATATGCTTACAAAGTGGTATCTTTGAGTTTCTCATTTTTCCAAGTGGTATCATGGATCTTATTGTTCATTTCTTCTAATGATATCCTTGATTACTTGAATTCCTTTTTAAGTGGTATCATTGAATTCAATCATTTCCTACAAGCGGTATTTCATTGCCTCCTTGTAGTATCTTTTTGATACCCACATTCTTGATTAAGATTTTTCCTCTCAAGCTAAAATTGTAAGTTCAACCACCTAAGACTTCTCTGTGTGAGAATCTTTATGAGTTGAAATACATTAAAGAGGAAATCGCTTGTTGAGCATTGTTCTTCATGCAAATTTGAAAATGCTCATTTCATTTGGTGCTTCATGCAAAGCCCTTGAGATAGAATTAAAGTGGTATCTATTTACTCAAGTGGTATTTATTTCCTTTGGGTTCCTCGTTTGACCCTATTAGGCAAAGTATTGGATTCTTTAAAAGAATCATATTGAAAAATTGCAAAGCCTAATAAAATGAGGAGTGATTTATTTGAATGTGTTTCAAATAAACCGTGTGATACCCTTACTTCGTTTTTCATGCTTATCTTTCCAAGTGGTATTTGTTTTACAAGTGGTATCCACAAACTCAAATATGGTCTCTTTTCGAGCTTTTCTTATTTTTAGACCATATTTTAAATAAAAACTTGTTTTACTTCTTGTTTGATCCTTCAAGTTTTTATTTGGCTTAAGTTCTTCAAATTCCACTCCAAGGTCATAAGTATGCATTCTAATTCTTGTATGACCTTCATTAAACTAGACCCCTAAAAGAAATTGATAAATGCCAAAAAGGGGAGAATAATGATAAATGTTTAAATGCCAAAAAGAGGAAGAATGTATTTCAAGTTAATCTTTTAGTTTTTCCATTTTTGGTGCTTAATCCCAAAAGGGGGAGAATTAGGAAGCTTAATGTCATTTGGTTAAAAAGTAAGCTTAATATGATTAAGGGGGAGAATTAATATGCATATGTGTTCAATTAGCTTAAATTCTCTCAACATGTCAGTTTTAACCCAAATGTGCTCGTTAAGCTTGGATTTGTCATTAATCACCAAAAAGGGGGAGATTGTAAGTTCAATCTTCATTAATTATGGTTTTGGTGTTAATGACAAATCTAATCTTGTGTTAATGACAAATCCAATATTGAGTTAATCCCCTAATGCGATATTGTTATTAATGACAAATCTTATATCGAGACTAACATGTTTGTTTAGAATATCTTTTGATTAGTCTCATCGCATTGAAAAATGGAAAACCCAAGGTATGTTTGCATATTCATCTTAATATTAGTTGCATACTTTGGAGTCAAGTTAAAATATGAATGTCCCCGTTATATTAACCACAAAACGTGCATCATGTTCCCAATCCATATATTACATGGATGCACACACTTAGGGGGAGTTCGTGGTTTAACTTGATAGTTTCATTGTATTGATCTATTCGTTATTGACACATAAAAGGATCAAGACAAAGAAACTAAATCCTTGAGTATATATTTGAATTGCCTAGTTATAAGTATACTCATGGTGATATAGGATATACTCCAATACGATCAATTTGAATATGTGCATATTATCTCCAAGTAAATCACATTGATGCACATATACATGTGGAGTTTATTCTATAGTTGATGATTTGGAGTAATGATCATTTCCATACAATTTACATATAATGGATCATTACTTTTCATCAACGTGAGTATATGAAAACTTGTGTAGTTGATATATACTCATATCAATTTAAATGATAATTTAAATTGAGTTCATTTGTCTCATTAATCATTAAAGAACACTTCATCATGTGTTGATGGTGCTCCTTGATTAATTAAAGACAAATGGATAGTTCTTAAGTATAATTAAGCATGTGTTGCATTATTATACTTAAGACACATTTACAATCATTTCAATTGATTTAGGTTGTGCTCAATTGATCTAAAGGCATCCATTATGTGTTAATGGAGTGCAAGAGATAATTGAGACAACCATGCATCCTGGACTAACTATTTGTATGAGTTGTGATTAAGTTAGGTCCAAAGATGGATGAGATGATGAGAACGGGACAAGGACGGCATCATGAGTTGATGGGCGTCAAGAGTGGATCCCGAAGAGGAGTCGAGTAGAGATCCCGGGGGAGTATCAAGTGATGATCATAAAGACCCCAAAGGGATTGCTTGTCTTGTGGCGAAGGTATAATTAGATAGGCTAAGGACTTTATAGTCTTTGAGTCTAAGGTTTTATCGCCATGCTATTAAGAGGGGTCGTTCCCTTTGCTTGAGCTTCATCATGTGTTGGTGATCTCATTCCGCGTTCACTCAAGCTCAAATCATTTGGATTTGGTTTTTGCATATGGTTTAACCATTTGGCATGTGTTGCGAATGGGTTAAACTTATGCTTGGTTGCATTTGGTTTTCGCATAATGCTTTGATTTGCATGTGTTGCAAGAAATGATAAGCTAGTGCGTTGGCTTTTGCGTGAAGTTCATTTTTGTATGTGTTGCATTAGTTGAAGCTTCATGCTTTGGTTCGCAAAACAATCTTTCTTAAATCCGTGTGGTTGCTTGGAGCTAAGTCTTGCATGTGTTGCAAAAGGAGAGAGCTCAAGCACGAATTTGTGTTTGTGTGTTTGTATGGAGCTAGAGGCTTGCATGCGTTGCGAGTAAAGAGCTCATACGGTTGATTTGGTTTAGTTGAAGTTTGGTTTTGGTGTTGCATGGAACTAGAGAATTGCATGTGTTGCAATTAGAGAGTTCATGCATCCTGATTTGATGTTGCTTGGAGCTAGACTTTTGCATGTGTTGCAAAGAGTAGTGCTCAAGCATGAAATGTGTTTATTGCGTTATTTGCAAGTTCCTTGCGCGAATAAACTGAGGTTTATGAGTCCGGAATCCCGAGAGCATGTGAGTGGGGCTTGCAACGGGTGTTGGCAAGTTGACCGGGTCTTGTGTTGACCTTCACATGGCTAGGGGGATTAATCTCATAAACTCGAGTTTGTTTCGCTTAATACGTTTTGCGAATAGTTCTTGAGTCGATTGCGAAATGTGTTTTCGCAATTTGGGTTGAATTCTTTGAGCATAGTTTGAATTGGTGCAAATGTGTTTTGTACGGGTGCATGATCATGTGTTGATCATCCTTGAGGCTCAAAGAATGTCATTTGGTTTTTTCGGAGAAAAGTTTGCGAATTTCTGGAGTTGTTTCTGCCATGGGCGGTGTGACCGGCCCCTGGGCGGTCAGACCGGAAGTGTGAGGGCGGTCGGACCGGCCCTGGTCCGGTCGGACCGGCCGGGCGGTCTGACCGCCCTCATGATGTGATTTCTCCAAAGAAAGCCGCTTATGGTTTTAGGCCGCTCGGTCGGCGATCGTCCGACGGTCGGTGTGGCCGGCCATGGCGGTGAACCGCCGCACCTCAGCGCTTTTTCAGAGAGTGTGATTTTCGGTGTTTGCTAATTTTTGTTGGGCGGTCGGACCGAAGGCGTGCGGTGCGACCGCGGCGGTGCGACTGGCCGTGAGCGGTCCAACCGTGCAGGTAATCGAAAAAATCCGACCGCTGCTCTGAGGGCGGTTGACCGGATTTCTCGGGTTTTGCCCTGTTTTGCCCCCAAACGGCTAGTTTTCTTGTGGGGGGCTATAAATACCCCCTTGGGGGGTTGGGGCTGGTGGTTGGCTGTGTGTGGGAGTTGTGTGCATGTGTTGCTCTTCTCCATTTGCCTCTTGAGCTTAAGAGTGAGGCTAATTGCATGTGTTGCAATTAGTGAGTGGTTTGAGAAGCTCTTGTGCATGTGTTGCACTTGAGTGAGGTCCTTGTGCATGTGTTGCACTTGGTGATCACCGGGAGCGCATTCGTTGTGCTCGGTGAAGTTCAAGCAAGGAGCGGCTTGTTACTCTTGGAGGTTGCCGACTCCTAGACGGCGTAGGCGTCGTGCGCGGGAGCTCTCGAGGTGTGAGAAGCCTCGGCGAAGTTTGTGAAGGTTCAGGTTGAGCCTACGCGCGAGCGTGAAAAACCACGACTAGTGGAAAGAGGCGGGTGCTCGAGCGGGAGCCGGTCCAAGTGTGGGCTAGCCTCAACGTGGACTAGGGGAGACCGGCAAGTCTCCGAACACCACGGAAAAACATCGGTTGTCCCTTGTCTCTTTACGTTCAAGTATTTATCTTTGCATATTATTGATTACTTGAATGCATTAGAATTGCTTAGTGTAAATTGTTTATTCAATATAGCAATTTTAGTTTAGAGACATAAATTAGTTAGTGCACTAGTGAGCCTAGTTGATTTAGGCCTTAATTGTCAAAACCGAGATTATCGCTTCCGCATTATAATTGTGTAGGTTTTGACATAGGGGTTGATTAGAGCGAATTGATTAGTGAGCGATCGAATTTTGTAAATCGCCTATTCACCCCCCCTCTAGGCGCATCCTCGACCCTACAACGAGCCCGCACACTCAAACGCCACATGCTAGCCAGGGGGAGGACGAGATCTTATCAAACGATATGGGCACCATATTTCTTTGAATATTACCCGGTTAGCACTTCTACAAGCGGTTGGTATTAATAGCCACTTGTAGCTTGCACTCTACAAGCGGTTGGTAATATGAACCGCTTGTAGAAGTCCTCCCTCTACAAGCGGTTGGTTCTAAAAACCGCTTGTAGATATATTTTACAAGCGGTTTGTACTACCAACCGCTTGTATAAGTCCTTCCACAAACGGTTGGTAGTAAAAACTGCTTGTAGAAGTGAGTTACCTGTATAAGGTAAAGAGATCAAATTTTCTAAGTCCCCGCGCTCTCAGACCCCAAATTTTTCTAAGCCCCGCTCTTAGACTCCAGACGTCCTGTGTCTCACCGCCGCCGCCTCCGTCGAGACCCCGCGCCGCCGTCCTCGTCGACGCCGTCGACCTCGTCCGCCACCCAACCATCCCGGCACCACTCCACCCCCGGCGCCACTCCACCCCGGCGCCACTCCAACCATCCCGCCGCCACTCGACCCCCGCGCGGGTGCCCTTGCCGACGCAGCCTCCGCCACCTCGCCCATGCCACCTCCGCCACAGGTGCCCTTGCCGACGCAGCCTCCGCCACCTCGCCCACGCCACCTCCGCCACAAAGCCGCCGCCACACCGCCATTCCATCCCGAAGGACCGAGGTATAGCTATGCACGCCGTGGTCCTCCCTCTCTAATTCGGCTGCCCACAAGGTGTTCGGTGAAATTCCCACCAGGGTTTCGGTGACAAAGCACTCTCTGTGATTACCTTACTATTGGAGTCTTGCAAAGGGGCTAGTGTTTCAGACTTGGGAATTAGTGAGACCTTTGTGACAACAATTTCAACTGATATATACTTGAGTAGTTTAATTGTTAGTGTTGTGTTGCTTTCTGTAGGCACTAATTTTGCTATATGTTGATGCTGAATTAACTTGCTGTCTTTGTTTAATTCACTCATCTGATGGTTAGCCTGTATCTGTTAGAATATTGAAATATTATTTATTTTCAATAAGGTTGTCATAAATAGGTCAGTGATCTTTGTCCCTTGTGACGAGGACGACCTTTAAGGCAACCCGTCAACTAAGAATAATACAAAAATAACAACTTGAGCACTATTTATGCTTAAATGACAATGTTATCTCATGGCTGTTTATTTTGCTTGGAATGATTGTCATGATAAAATTGTTAATACCGCAATATTTACAACAATCCAATATGTGTGTGATTGTATTTTTGGAAGCACTTCTTTCATGCATACTAAACTGTCTTGAATTCTCTAGTTATGAAGTACTCAAGTATAATTTGTGAAAAAATAACTAGCTACTATCTGAATTTATTCCAGATTGATATCCCTGAAATTATGGCACTCTCTGCATACGAGGCTCGTCAGATGAAGATAAGGACTCAGTAAAATTTGCTTAATAAAAAATAATGAATCATTCTTATTCCACACTAATATGATATTCAGAAAATAAAATAAGGTTATAAATCCACAACTAGAATGTTAACCAAACACGTCACCTCGTGGCTTCGCCTCTCAGTACCGTACACTCTCTTGGCAGCCATGCTTCTTGAACTTGCAGGGGCTGGTCAAGCCGCCCAGGACCTTCTCCAACGGCAACAGTGTTTGGTTGACATGGAATGATCGCTGTGCTTTGTCGGGACCCGGATATGCAACTTCTTTCATCCAAAACTCACATTTACTAAACTTCTTTCATCCAAAACTCACATTTACTAAACTTGACATAGAGTTGATGTTCTCTTAACTTTGTCAATACTTTCGGCAAGTGATCCTCATAATCTTCCTCACTCTTCGAGTAGACCAGAATGTCATCAATAAAGACAACGACAAACTTGTCTAGATATTCCATAAATACTTTATTCATCAGGGTCATGAAATAGGCGGGGGCATTGGTCAAACCAAAAGACATCATCAGATACTCATATCGTCCATACCGAGTCACGAAAAGTCTGTTTGGGGATATCCTCTTCTGAATCTTCATCGATGGTAACCTGACCTCAAGTCAATTTTTGAGAACACTCCTGCTCCTTGAAGCTGGTCAAACAAATCATCAATTCTTGGCAGAGGGTACTTATTCTTGATAGTGACTTCATTGAGAGCACGATAATCCACACACATCCTCTGAGTTCCATCCTTCTTTTCAACTAGAAGAACTGGGGCTCCCCATGGCGAAGAACTCGGTCTAACAAAACCTTGATCTTGTAGCTCTTTAATCTGTCTCTTCACTTCAGCTAACTCATTAGCAAGCATCCTGTACGGTCTCTTGCAAATGGGTGGCGTTCCAGGAACTAGCTCAATCAAGAACTCTATGTCTCTATCTGGTGGCATACCAGGCAACACATCTGGAAACACATCAGGAAAATCCCGGGCAATTGGCACATCTTCCAAATTTATTCCTTTGGCACTATAAACTTTAATCCCTTCGGTTTGATCTGCGACAGCTTGAAATTTTAACTTAGTTCCATCTGAACTGGTTAATGTGATCTCTCTGTTTCCACAATCCAGAACTGCTTGGTTCTTGGAGAGCCAATCCATTCCTAGGATCACATCTAGGGACTTGGTGTCTAGGACAATGAGGTTGGCTAGCAATTCTACCCCTCCGATTAATATCTTAACTTCGGGGCAGTCTTGGTTCGTACTCAAATCCGAACCAGGTGATTGCACTAATAAAACAGTCTTAAGAGGCATTGTTTTTAACTGATGATTTGCAGCAAAAATCCGAGAAACAAATGAATGCGTAGCTCCAGAATCAAACAAAACCGTGGCAGATGTTGAGTTGACTAGGAGCTTACCTAGTATGACGTCTGGTGCTGCCTAAGCATCCTCAGTTGTGACATGATTCACACGACCTCTTCCAATAGGCGGTGGAGTCCTAGTAGCCTGATTTGGAGTCTGAGATGCTCCACGTCCTGCTCCTGGTGCGGGGGTCCTGGCTGGTGTCGATCCTAGGTTGAAACGGACGGGTGTCACAGCTTGCTTCCTGGGGCAACTATTTGCATAATGACCACGCTCATTGCAGTTGAAACAAGTGACTCCTGCAGCTGGATTACTGGTCCTCTGAGGTGGATTGCTGTTGGTACTAAAGTTGGGGTTGCCTGAAGGAGCTGGGCGAGGTGCTGGTGCAGGTGTCCTGAATGCCGATGGAGGAGTGAAACGAGCATGCTGCTGAGCATCGGTCCTGGCTCTCTGTGGATGATTCTGATGAGTTCCATGCAGCATCATTTTCCTCTTGCGGGACTCTTCCAACTCACGACGAGACTCCTCAATTAGCATAGCTTTGTCCACCAAGTGCTAGAAATCTGCATAGTCGTTGCCAATGACTTGCACCTTTAATCCTGGGTTGAGCCCACGCTTGAATTTCTTCTGGCGAGCATCATCTAAGGCTACATCTTCTGGAGCGTAGCGAGCGAGTTGAGTGAACTTATTGAGGTATTCACTCACTGATATCCCTTCTTGCTTGAGTTCCCTGAACTCATTCTTCTTCATCTCCACCTTTCCATCAGGGATATAGGAGTGGCGGAAAGCAGCAGAAAACTCTTCCCAAGAGATAGTCTGAGGGTCATCATGGGCGGCAATATAGTTTTCCCACCATTCAGCGGCGGTGCCCTCTAACTGAAGAGCGGCATATAGAACCTTCTCATGGTCTGTACACTGAGCAATGGCAAGCTTCTTCTCAATAGAGCGAATCCAATCATCCGCGTCCAAGGGTTCTGAAGAGTTGGAGAAGGTAGGTGGACGAGTCCTCATAAATTATGCCAGCTTGGACTGTGGACGAGCCTGGGGAGGTGCAGCTGCAGCTTGATTCTGCTGTTTTAACAAGTTGGCTAGAGTAACTGTAGTCTGGTTCTGTTGATTTATCATGTTGTTCATATTATGCATCATTGTATTCATGAGTTGGGTCTGTGCTGCTAGAAAATGTTCCATGTTCTGATCCGTCACTACAGGAGGTGGCGGCGGTGGGTTGGCTCTAGCACTGGCATTAGCATTGGCATCCACCGCTAACTGCAACTGCCTCGAATCTAGTGTCAACCATTCATGACGCAAAGACAAAGGTTTAATAGGTAAGAGGAAAAAGCAATAGACAAGTGGTAAGGTTATCTAGGGAAGAAGGTAATACCCAAGAACAAAGGCCAACCAAAGACATAGCCGAAAAGGCTACAAAATAAAGAGCCAACTAAAACTTTCGACTTAAGGTATGGTCGTAACACCATGCTTGAGGCAAGTGTACATCATACCTGGCACACAAGCAATGAAATTCCTAGTATACGCAGACTAAACATAACTAAACCAAAAGGAAATGGCATGCTCAGACACCACAAAGCACCACAAACCTATCTTATATGGTAGTCTTCTCGGACATACTCTTCGACAGTTTGATCAACATCTCCTTTGGTTTGATTCCTTGCAAATGCCTTGGGGTTTGAAAAATTTCAAGAGATAAGAACCTAAGAATAAGATGAGAGAAGACAAACTATTAAATATTAATTTGTTGGTTTGATTTAGAAAATAATTTTGAAGACCATGCTAACTAAGAGAGTGACCTACAGTCGATATGGCTCTGATACCATCTCTGTCGGGACCCGGATATGCAAATTCGAAACCCTCTATGTATACTGCACTAGTCCAGGATCACACTAGTGCATACAGTGGAAACATAGATGACATATCATTCCATACATCGAAATAACTAAGAAGAAGCAAATTATTATTGAATAAAGCAAATGACCTTATGGTCAAGGTTCATACACCATCGCCTCTAGGCTTAAGAAACAAGTGAAACTGTTGCAGCGGAAACATAACAACTTAGGCCATTCGACATGCCACAGGCAATCGTCTGGGGAACGCCTTCCTAGTCCACGTAGTGTTCATAGTACTCCTCTTGATATTCATTCCCTGGTCCTTCCTCAGCAACTGAACAACAGGGGCATAAATCCGTGAGTACAAAACGTACTCAACAAGCCGTAGGGAAATGATGCAAGATATTCATGCACGGCTTGACAAAGGATAGTCTTATGGTTCATTTGCAGAAAGCAATAACTTGAATTTAAATACAATAAATAGATTGAAGCAGATTGATAAAACAATAATAAATATCCGGTAAATCAATGGTATACAACATGAATAGAATGACGTGGCATCACCCTACATCATTTGAAACAAGTATCAACCACACAATTCCACAGTATAGTTTTAGACAACAGAACAACAGTGAACTCCCCGTTCACATTCCAACAATTCCACATTTCAAGAAAACACTCTATACCCCGTGTAAAATTCCCGGGCTTGTCCATGACCGCAGACACGGCTATTCGAATAGTTTTACACTCTGCAGAGGTTGTACAACTTTACCCACAAGACATGAACATCACTTAGTGTAATCGATATTAACACACTTCCTTTGGTGTGTCGCAGAGATATCATGACAAAGCCTTTACAATGCACGCCTAAACTCGGTACTTCTCTCTAAGGTTTCGCCCCTCGGGGCCCCCTCTTGAGCCATGTGAGTCTACCCGTCCAACCCGGAACCCACACGAACACTTGGCAGTACTTAAGACTAGACATTGCAGATTAATCAGTTAGGTCTGTCCCATACCAGACTTGTGGTTGCATGGTTAGACCCAGTCAATGGCGCACAAGATTAAGTCCTTATATTATCTCAAGCAAGACAACCACATCCCAATGTGCTAGACAACACCCCTTTATCGCACGATCACTTGCCCGGGAAAACATTTTGTTCAACCAAGACCAATGGCATCCCCGCCATGGTACAACAAGTTTTACAACAAGGGTCAATGACCACAATTCAATATCTCATTAGGACAAGATTAACATTAGTTCACAGGTGATATGATTCCCAACGCATTTACTAAGGTGTCTAAGCATAGCTACATTAACCCAATGTTGGTACTACAATTATGTCCAACTAGTAAACAACCCAACCTAGGGTGACAATGGATACATAGCATCTCAATTAATCAAGGTGGTATAGTGACAAATAGATGTTTAGCTAACCCAGTAAATAGCACATGTAAATAAATAGCATGCAATTGTATGAAACAGAAATATTTTTTTCCAAACATGGGTACAACATGGTCAAGGACTACAACTTGCCTTGCTGATCAAGCGCTGAATATTGGTCTTCAAAGTCTCCGTCATTCCTTCTGGATTCGTGATCTACCGTAAAATAAAGCAATGAAACCAAATAAATACAAAACAGCAAACAAACTCAAAACTGAAAATAAATGGTTCTGAAAGATAGATCTTGATTTTACAAAAATTTAGAAATTTGAATCGGCTCAATCCGAGTTCGTATGAGAAAGAATGGGATTTTTGAAGTTTCGACGGAAATGACGAACAGCACTCGGACTACAGTACCACTCGGCGCTACAGTAACCACTTGGCGCTACAGTACTTGGACAATCATGGAGGAAGATATGCGGATTTGAAGTTGGAGCTAAAACTTGGAAAATCTGTTTATGGCGCTGACGGAAGGTTGAAGACGATGAATAGTGCCAGTTTTAGAGCGTGCGAGATAAAATAGATAACAAGGTCCAAAAATGCCAAAAAAGATCCTAAAAATCCTAAAGAATAGAATGGAACCAAATAAAATTGGTTTCGCTAATTTTGGATGAATTTTGGAATTTAGATAATTTCAGGATGAATAAAATAGATTTGATGAAAGCGCGAGAGATAAAATACCAGAGAGATTCTAAAAATCTTGGAACAATTTTCAAAATCATTTTAGAATATTTGGAACTTACTGCGATAGGTTTTGAGATTTTTCGAGCATTTTGGAACTCGGGCGAAATTTCGAATAAGGACCAGAATTTGAAATTTTGACTTTTCGGACGGTGAAAGATTGAACTCTAATTTCGGATACCCCCAAGCATACCCATTAAACTGTCATTGTCCCGATCTTCTATACTTTGGCAAACAAATCAAGTTTTAATTTGGTCGGATATGCATACATGCATGATATGTGGTGTATCAGGCACTTATCTCAATTAGCCGACTCTATTTCCAAATACTGCACAACCGATTCTTTTTTAGATATGTACACATACTGTTTTTGAATTACCATGTACCTATAAGTTGCCATATGCATCCTTTCCATTAAATATTTCCTTGTATGTGTAGATAACATCTTTTTTTAATCTAATCACGTATGGACTTGATCCCGGCCAGCCAGCAGCATGCGCACGGCCATGCATGATGCGACTAGATAAGTATGTTATCCTATCTATACTAATTCTAATTAGGAGTTTGTGGTGCTACGTCTGTTCTCTACCCTCACCCCGATACGTGTGCGCACCCGCGTGGCTTACTGGGAAGCGGACAATGGTCACCCAAGTAGATTGGATTGTATCAACCCGTCGCGGGAGGTAAATGAATATGCATGACTCATTTATTGCTTTCTTTTCTCCCATTGCTATGGCATTCGAATCGGCAGTGATTGCTCCTGGCGCTTTTTGAATTAGATTGATTAATTCCCTTCCGAAGGAAGCAGAGTTCCGATTCATAGAGTTAGATCTCTTCTTACCTCTTTCTCTATGTTGCCTTCCTTATTCGATGATTTCTTAATTTAGATTCCATAGATATCTCCTCGATTCTCGAATCAGATAACCCGCCGCTTGCCTGCCTCTTGCAGATGTATTGAGCTTATACGCGGAGTGGAGGTAATGGGCGACCTTCCTGATCTCGTCGATGCAGCGCAGGGGCATGTCACTAGTGGTGGGCGGTGAGATAGACTGGCAGCGCTACTGGAGCTCGCTGCGGTGGATGATGTCAATAGGTTGTGAGAGGCGCTCGCAAGGGGAAGCGAAGAGGCGAGCTGGTTAATATGGAGCTATGGTATAGCTAGAGCAAGGCATACGATTCATACACACCACTAATGGTGGCAGCTACACACAGATGACGCCTAGCTCTTCAACGCCTTTGCGCCTATAGAGCAGTAGATGATGCCTCTCTCGGTCGATCAATCGATCTCGAATTACGACGTTACAAATTTACAATCCCAAGTGCTGTGATGTTATTATTTAAGTTTGTAAAATTAAAGATAATTTTAAGCTCGAGTTTGTAAACACGTGCTTGAAATTTATATGCTTCAATGAATTGATTTAAATATTTAATCATTACACTTTCAAAATGAATATTATTATTCAGATAAGGTTAATACTCTTTACAAAAAATATTTTTTTAGATAACGTTAGTGCTCTTTGCAAATAAATTTTTTATCACAAATTGAGTTTCCGTTGTAACGCACAGACACTGACACATGACTAATATACTAGTTATGTGGCACATTTTAAATGAGATCAACAGCAGAATTTTCTCAGTCATCAATGTGGCTACAAACAGTTAGGCATCATTGCGAAGCCTGGCGCAGGTACCTGATTTGTGTAGAATCCTGAAAGATTTAAGTTGAGCTTATAAAGGAAAGTAAAAGGAAGCACAGTGAGCCAGCTGATACACTAACTCCAACAAATGTAGAAAAAACAAACAGAATCAATGATCAACCAAGTATCTTTGATATCCTCCAGTAGTGACATATACCATCATCATAAACCTATCGCAACCAAAGGACCATGTTCCCCTGCTGTACTAGAAATGGATGACAGAGATTCTGGTTGAAACGCCTCAGAAGATTTCATCTTTCCTTTCACATCTGAAGTATCAACACCATCTTGACCTCTGCATGATCGCCTTTTCTACTTTCTGTCTTTTCTTTTAACCTTCTGCAGATCTGCCTCAACCTTCGCCTGATGACTTCTGCATATGCAGTGCAAGAAAGCACGAGCCAGTGTGTAGTTCCCGACAAAATTCGCGAAACCCCTAGCTACTGCCAGCCTGAAGAGGTGGCCCAATTCTTGACCATCAATACCACTCGAAAACGCCAGCCTTGTCTTCTCCGGACTGCAGTTAATTAGATCCGATCTACCATGAACCAGAACCGTTTTTAGCTCTGAACAAACTCCTCCTGGCCGTCTTTGAAGTAATGGGATAATGACATTCTTGACAGTCTTCTTGGAAACATTTTTATGTCGATCATTTGATGTTAACTAGAGAGAATTGATGGCAACAGGACGTGGTCAGATTATTTGAGGAAAGTTAATGATTTAAGACATTAAGAAGGAACCATCAAACTCATACTTGACATTTGGATGTCTCTGGACGAGCTTGGCTATTGTCGTCCTCATTTTCTTCCCCCCAGTCATCCCTATCAGTTCTCCAGGACTCGATGAAATCAGATTCACACTTCTGTTCTCTCTGCATCTGTTCACTTACTTTGTCCTGTTCATTATAATCATGATTTAACTCTTGCAGGTATATCTCAAACAGCATATCCTTCTCTTAAATTCACTTGCCAGGAGCTCAGAAACAAAATATATGCCACAAATCTATGAAACATCCTTATTACATAGTCATCATCTGCTTGGATCAAGAAGCTCCTAATGAGATCAGGTGTTTCTCATCAAGAATTATACTCTTCTGTTTCTAGATCTGACCTTGTTGTCACCATTATCTAGACACAATGGATGGCAATAGATGTGCTACCATGCTTCACACAGAACAAACAAATGGAGAAATTTCTTCAAAATTGTCAATTACGCAAACAAAGTTAATGATTTTAAACATTGATAAGGAATCATGAAAGCAATATGATGTACTATCATGCTTGACACAGATAAAAAATGCGGAAATTTCATCAAAATTGTTCATTATGCAATCAAAGTTATGATTTTAAAGGTTGAGAAGGAACCATGACATTCATAACTGAGATCTGAATATCACCTTAAAAGCCGGGTTACTTTTTTCCACCCTATCTTTCTCCTAGTTGTTCCCAGTGGTGGCCCAGAACTTTATTAGCTCAGAGTCACACTTCTTTTTTCTCTGCTCCTCTTCCCTTAACTCATTCTGCTAATTACAATCATATGACCTTAACAGTAAGGTATCTTCCAACATTATTACAGAAACCGCATTGAACAGCATTCCAAGCCAACAAAAATTGCCCATGATAATCAGAAGGCACCCCGGAATATCAAAATAGCAAAATCAAAGGAAACCACCACAAGAACAATTTACTAAAATCCACTTATTCCTGAAGCAATCAACACCTTGTGGAAGGATCACAGACTTGCTAGCACGAATCGCAAAGGAAAAACAAATGCATTTCAGCAATGCTTCCATAAGAACTGCACTTGGACAGATCTAACAGTAGTCCAGGAACATAAGGATGAGAAGAACTCTCATGTTTCAAGATTGGAAAATAACTGCACAAGCAATGATGGTGAGAAGCATTCAAGCAAGAGTCTCAAAGCGAAAACAAAACAAACGTGCTTCAGCAATGCTTCCATAAGAACTGTGCTTGGACAGATTTAATTATACTCCAGTCACTTAGTATGAGAAGAACCTGAGCTAACGTTTCACGATATATTGTATTTTACGAGCAATTATGGTGAGAAACAACAAAACGTGAGCTCATGTGAGAGTTTTATAATCTAATCTAACTGATAGAGAAGTCAAACGAACTCAAGCTAAATTACTATGCAAAATAAGCTTAGTGAGAAGGAGTGACAGCTTTCAAACCTTAAGTCTCAGGGTGATTCCGTGAGTTTGAGCAGGTCTTCTTCGAAGAGAATCAACTGAATCATGAGATTGAGCTGGCCCTGTTGGGGTTTTCCTTATGAGATTCAATGCCTTGAGGATTACAGGATCCTTTCTTTCTTTGCTTGATACTGTCTTGCTGAAATGATCTTCTATCTACAGTGAGTTGATGGTAGGGTGTTCAGTTCATGTTTATGAGAAAGAAAAAACACAAGGAAAGAAAAAGCTTTGAGGTTGCTAGTTATGAGAATCAAGTTAACGATTTTGTTTACAATCACATGACCTAGATCTTGAAGGTATATTTGTACATTTTATCCCAAAACTGCAGTCAATAGCATGCCGTGAAACAAAAAATTTCCATCACGACCAAAACGGTCAATTGGACTCCAAAAAATCTAATCAACAAACCTCAACGAAAATCACCAGAAGGCTAAATAGATGATAAGCAACTCCAAGGCAACCTAAATTCTCTAGCCAAGATGAACTAACAAATTATAAACCTCCTAGCTATGAGACATCCAAATTAGGCCACAAAGTGACATATTAGGATAAACAACCTGAAAAGATCTAAACATCATACAGCATAAGATTTACCGAAATCGACTTCTGCATCTATACAGGTATCACAAGCATTCAAGAAAGACGTATATGCCCAGGAAGCAACCATAGACATATGTCATTTTGTCCATGGTAGCCATATGCCCTAAAGCCTACCCCGTATCCCAATAGTACAATGGCAAGCATATGGCTACCATAAAAATTACCCTTTGACACTTTTGATGCAAGACTACTATACAATCTAATGTGCGTTTCAAGGCTCGAGTGCACAGCTGTTCTTGCCTATCCGAAGCTAAATCGACTCGTAAATCAAGAACTACTTGGAGACAAGAATCGGCAAACAACAAGCCATTTTAGAAGATTCTTCCGAAAAACCAAAAACGGAAGGAATCTAAGAACAGGAAGGATTCCAAGAAACCTCGAAAGAACTGCAGAATAAAGGAACTTGCCTGGGTAGGCAGCCATGCGCCATCGCGTGAGCCGCTACCGGTGGAGGAGGCGAGCCACGACGGCAGTGCAGAGCCGTGGCCACAGGTGGTGGAAGCGGCGCCGGCAGAGGTGGCATTGACGGTGGCGGAGGTCCGCCATGGCCGTCTTCGCCGCATCCCGCCCCGTCGGGGTTGAGCCCCCGCTCATGTGGGCCCTGCTGCCAACGTCATCTTTGTGTCGCAACTTGACGTTTTACCCTTCCAAAATTCGCGATCTCCCTTACAATTTGGGAAATTGTTGTACGAGCGTTCTTCTTTGGTGGGAGGAACGGGGCAAAATATTTATTGTACGGGGACTGGATGGGAAAATTTACGAGCGTGTGTGTGGGCTGGTCTTCGAAGACTCTGTAGACTTGTTGAGGCTTTCTAAGTCCATTTTTTTTTGTCAGATGTAATTACTGTTGTGAAAAATGGCCCTCGAATGAATGATTAGTTGGCCAATTAGTCGGTAACCATGGCTATACTGTCACGAATCGTTTAAACAGACTGAAATTAACGCTATCGAACGATTAATTGACTACATAACCGATTAATCGGTCATTTTCCAAGTAATCATACAATTAATTGACCACATAACTAATTAATCGGTCATTTTTTCGATTAAACATCTTTTTCCCTTTTATTCATGAAAATAGATTATTTTAATCATTAAGTACTTTATAATATTATGTGATAGTGTTTATAGTATGTATCTTTTGGATGAAGTGTAATCAATAAACTATAAAACACTAGATTAATGTCCGTGCGTTGCTACAAAAAATAAAATTGGTAACCAAATATAAAGGTCAAGAAATAAAAAAAATGTGCTACAAGATCAAACATCTATTTCTCCCGATTACAAAAGTTTTTATGGTTTCTTCTCTAGTATGAATTAAAACCAAATATATTGTACGTAGCAATATATATTACCAATCTCAAAAATCAATCAATCATTTTTATCCATTTTTGCAATTTATATTAGCAGCTCACGTTCCTCTTACTCTCGTCATGCCCGCAGCGCGCGCTCCTCGGCGCCGTCGACTTCGTCTTCCTCGTCATCCACCGCCTTCGCAGGGGCGACACAGGGGCTTCCCTCGAGCATGAGGCATTGCTGCCAAAGCCACTGCCATTCCGGACCACTGGCCGCTATGCGGTCACACTCGGGGCGTCCGTCGTCCTCCTCGCGCTCGCGTTCTTCCTCTTGCCGAACACGCCATGGCGCGCTATAGAGTCCGCCTACATTGCCGCCCACTTCGCCGCGTACGCCATGACCGCGTGGTCAGTCACCTCGGAGAAAGGGGACACCGCCACCACCTAGTCTTTGTACTTCCGCATTTTCGGGATCGCCATCGCCTCGGTGCCACGCTTTCTCCGCTTTGGCGGTGGTCCGCTGAGCCGACGGTTCGTTGCTCTTCCCAGATGACCCTCTCGCCTTTGCCGGCCTACTCGTCTCCATGCCTCTGGCGTACCTAGCCATCACTAGCTTCACCGGCCATGGCGCCGAAGCCCATGAAGATGAACCAGAAAACACCAGCGCCGAAGCGCCCGTCACGCTGTGCACCACCGCGTCTTCCTATCTCTCACGACGTTTAGCTGGATCAACCCGTTTACCTCCAAGGAGTATGCCAATGACTCTCTCACCGCCGACGACGTCCCACCGGTGTCGCCGGGCAACCGCGCCAAAGCGTCGTATGCTTTGTTCATGTCCAACTGGCCAGCGCTGGGGTCACAGCACCCGGTAGGCGCGTCGTGCTCTAGCTGTCCTTCTGGCCACAATTATTGCTGACTGCGGCGCTCGGTCTCCTGTACCTCGCGGCCATATACGTCGATTCGTCACTTATTGATTAGTTCGTTGAGTTCATTCGCTGCGCCACTGCTCCTTCCGGTTTCCCCGGGCACCCCAATGAGGTAAGTAATAGGTCCCCCCCTTTTTATCGCCATGGATTCTCCGATTTCCTTACTTCCATATTCTATTCTAGGTTACCACTATGTGGCTACAACCGCCCGAAGCTTAGCGTCGGTAACCTCCTGGTCGCCCTTGATGACCATATACCACACATAGTTACCGCCATTTCGCCACCACCCTCGAGCCGAAGAGGGCACCGACGGCCGCTTCTACTTCAACTATTGCTCGGCTACGGCTTAACTTCATAACCCTCCCCCCTTTAAGCTAAGTACTCATTCTCTTGTGTATAATTGATGTGCTTCAAGTTGTCTATCAATTAGGGTATTTAGCATTCATCCTTTATGCATGTTTGGTAAGTTGTTATGTGGTGGTGGTGTGTGATCCAGAATCTAGATTTGGTGCTCATAAGCTTGTCTGCTAAGTGATTTTTATTTTCTACCAATTGATCGATACCCGGTGCTGATGAGTGCTTGAATTTGTGATCTGAGCTGGTTTATAATTTTAGGAATGTTAATTCACAAGACTGATTTATGATTGATTAATCTAACAGTAACATTTCATTGATTGGGAAGATGAAAAGAGTGCATTGCTAATGGTTGGTACCTGGGTTGCAGGAAAAGAGAGTAAGGTGACGATGGGGAAGGATGAGAGGAAAGGCAGATGGTTGTCCTTTTTCTCCTGCTGCTGCCGTCAGCTATTTCCTCCGAGCACAGGTCAGTAAATGTGGAGGGTGGAAACAGTAGGAGCTGGGTGGAGCAGTAAAGGCTATTTTCATACTGAGTGCTGCCTTATATATGGGTTTCTGCAGGGCAAAACCAGGGCTGCAAATCTGTGGGCTAGAGCGACACATGTAGTGCATGCAAACTTACACCCTTGCCACTTGGCTGTGAAGTATGAGCAAAAGGAGCCTGCTATCAGCTAGCTGGATTGGTGGGCAAGATTAAGAGGTGGCGGTTCTTTCGCCTAGCACAAGGTCGGGCCGAGTCAGAGGTCGATTCGACAAGACCCATATGGATTTGCAACTGCAGGAAAGCTAGGGGCTAGACGCAAGGTAGAGGGCATGCAGACCTTCCACAATGCCACTTGGCTAAGAAGGTTAGCGAATCTGCAATGATAGCCACCGCAAGCATGGGTAGAGAGAGACAAAATAAAGTGGCGGTTGGCTGGTCATAAGTTGGTTTGACACCACCACCACAAGATCTTGGGCATCACAACCGCCTAGCTATTAGAAGCGGTTTGGTGCGAACCCGTTGTGATGTTCGCACCAGAAGCGGTTCGTAGGCAACAGTCCGGAGAGGGATTTCAGAAGCGGTTTGAGACACAAACCGCTTCTGAATGTTGCGTTCTAGAAGCGGTTCTTGTCTCAAACCGCTTCAAAATCGGCGGTTTGAGACAAGAACCGCTTAGAATGCAACATTGAAGCGGTTCGTGTCTCAAACTGCTTCAAAGCCCTCCCACGCAGCGATTTAAACCCTTCTTCCTCCACGAGCCAGTGAGGTACGATCGAGCAGAGAAGGCTGCCCAAATACTGTTTTGGGAGGTGTCTTGTCCAAATTTTTAATTGGGGTGATTAGCTCCAAATTAAGTGTTTCAAAGTTAGTAACATCATGTGAACATCCTTCTCACCTAGAGATTGCTATTTTTTTCAATGGATATGGAGAAATCTTGAACTTTTTAAGCAAGATCACCATGATAAAAAATTTGTTTTCTATGCTTGTTTTTGTTGTTGTATGAAGATGTAGGGTGGAGATCTAGTTCAAAATATGACATTACAAGGTAAAGGTGATTGGAAGCTTTAGATTTAGGTGGTTGCTAGCTTTAGAATCTTAAATATCACAATATTGCAAGGAAGTAGTTATTGGTGTATGAAATAAAATAGAAAAACATGTAGAAGGATAAAAATAATTACAAAGGTAGGAAAGGATACAAAATAATTAGAAAGGTAGGTGTTTAATTGGATGACGGTGTAGGTGGAGGATTTTTTGTTGGGTTTAAGTGGCTGTGAGCTTTAGATTTTTAAATGTAACTATAAGTTATGTTATATTTTTTGTAACGAAATTTGTTATAATTTTTAATGAAATTATAACTTGGTGTAGATGAATCGGCACTGGATGTACAATGCGGACCGTCACTCGAGAGAGTTCATTGATGGCGTCGCGAGCTTTTCTCGATCTGGCCGTTGCATTCTTGCCTCCAGCGCACTTCATATGTTGTCCGTGTGTACATTGCAAGAACGAGAAGGAGCACTCCCAATGATGGCAATTTATGAACCATTTGATCATGAGAGGTTTCATGCCAAACTATACTGTTGGACCAACCATGGCGAAGTTGAGGCGATTAGCGGGATGACGATGAAGAAGGCGAGGAAGAGGAAGATGGATTCAACGAGATCCCTGACAAGACGCAATCTCTGTTCGTGGAAGAAACACTTGGTGACTTTGGTGATGATGAGCTAGACCAGATGCTGCGTGACGGAGAGGGAGACTTACACAGATGAAAGACAGTTCGAGAAGTTCCAGCGCATATTAGAGGACCACAGAACTCCTTTGTACCCAAACTATGGGCAGGGCCACAAAAAGGTTGCGTACCACACTAGAACTCATGCAATGGAAGGCTACAAATGGTGTGTCAGATAAGGGATTCAATGAGTTGTTATCACTCGTAAAGAAGTTGCTTCCAGAAGATTACACTCTGCCTGAATCTACATATGAAGCCAAGCAAGTCATCTGTCCTTTGGGATTGGAAGTACAAAAGATACACGCATGTCCTAATGATTGTATCCTGTATCGTAATGAGTATGCCGATTTGGATGTTTGTCCAGTGTGCAAAGAATCACGGTATAAGGTGAAGCGTGACGATCCAGGTGAAATAGATGGGGAGCGTAAGAAGAAGAGACCTCCAGCTAAAGTGTTGTGGTATTTCCCTGTAATCCCCCGATTGAAACGTATGTTTGCTAACAAAGCACATGCCCATATGATGCGTTCGCACAAAGAAGAGCGTAAGGACACGGGATGCTTAGACACCCTGCAGATGGCTCACAGTGGAGGAAAGTCGACCGGACGTACCTAGACTTCGCAGATGAGGTGAGAAACATAAAGTTTGGGTTGAGTACCGATGGGATGAATCCTTTCGGAGAATTGAGCAGCATCCATAGCACCTAGCCTGTTACACTATGTATCTATAACATTCCTCCATGGTTGTGCATGAAGCAAAAGTACATCATGAATCGTTGTTGATCCAAGGCCCCAAGCAACCTGGAAATGACATCGATATCTACCTGAAACCATTAGTTGAAGATCTTGTGACGTTGTGGGACGATGGTGCAAGGGTATGGGATGAGTACAAAGGGAGTATTTCACCCTCGTGCATTGTTATTTGTAACAATCAACGATCGCCTCGCTTCTCAGAACTCTGTCCTACTTAACTGTCAAAGGATATAGAGCTCAGATTCAAGCTTAGATGAAACGGACGGCATGTATCTGAAAAACTCTCGGAAGGTTGTGTACATGGGCCACCGAGGTTTCTTCTTCGAGTCACCGCTATGGAAGAAAGGCAGAAATTTAACGGCAACTGCACCTTCGTGCAAGGCCTCAAAGATCGTAGTGGGCCACGTGTGTTTGCTATGGTATAGGATTTGAAAGTAGTATTTGAAAAGGGTCCTGTAAGCAAACATGTGCAGAATGAGGATGGTCAGGCACCCATGTGGAAGAAGAAGTCAATATTTTGGGACTTGCCTTATTGGAAAGTTATGGAGGTTCGTCACTCACTTGACTTCAAGCACATCACGAAGAATGTCTACTTGAACTTGCTAGGCTACATAGATATGTACGGAAAATCAAAAGATACACTGCAAGCTCGGAAGGACCTTAAACTCTTGGGCCGAGGAACGACCTACATCCCAAAAAAAGAGGAAGGGACAACATTACCTACATCCTGCGAGCTACACTCTAAGCAAAGAAGAGAAAAAAGCATGATAGAGTTCTGAAACAATGTGAAGGTCCTTCCGATACTCCTCGAATGTAAAGAGACTCATAAACACGAAAGAAAATAAAATCGTACACATGAAATCCCATGACTGTCTTGTGTTAATGACACAGTTGCTCCCAGTGGCTGTGAGAGGCATACTGACCGAGTGGGTATGGGGAACAATCACAAAGCTGTGTTCTTTTTTCAACGCGGTTTCACAGAAGGTCATCGACCCAGATAAACTAAGTAAGCTGCAGGATGATGTGGTACAAAGTGTGGTTAGTCTTGTGATGATCTTTCCTACTGCATTCTTTGATATTATGGTTCATCTCACTTTTCACCTTGTCAGAGAGATAGGTATTCTCGGACCCGTGTATCTACACAACTTGTTCCCTTTCGAGAGGTACATGAGTGTGCTAAAGAAGTATGTCCGTTTGTCCATGAGCACAAGAGTATTCTACGCCGCGATTTCACGGTTTTGAAACATTTAATCAAGCACATTTCACGGTTTTGAAACAATCAACTGTAGTGGCCCCGTATGTCCTTGAGCACAAGAGTATTCTACGCCGCGATTTCCC
The DNA here is from genome assembly GCA_036346375.1 of Guadua angustifolia. Lineage (NCBI taxonomy): Eukaryota > Viridiplantae > Streptophyta > Magnoliopsida > Poales > Poaceae > Guadua > Guadua angustifolia. Next base: position 730,547 of record JAYEVE010000810.1, on the reverse strand, counting down.
GGGGAGGTCTGAGGATTGGATAACACTGAAGCACATGAATTCTTTCGACGCTTGGTTACAAAAGTACATCCTTTTGAAAGGGTCAGACAATGAACAGTTGCAACGCTTGGCTCAGGGACCATCTAGTGAAATCGTGATATTCAAGGGGTACGAGATAAATAGTTACACATTCTACACCAGATCCCAGGATAACAAGAGCACCAACCAGAATAGCGGTGTCCATATAGACGCCGAAGACAACAAAGGCAAGGTGGATACATATTATGGTTTCATAGAAGAGATATGGGAGCTTGACTATGGACCTTCGAAGGTCCCTCTATTTAAGTGCCAACGGGTCAAACTGACTTCAAGCGGCGTGAAGGTCGACAAATACGGTATGACAATCGTGGACCTCACGCAAGTCGGCTATAGGCGCGAACCGTTTGTCCTCGCGAACGATGTGAAACAGGTCTTCTACGTAATGGATATGTCAAGCAAACCTAAGAAGTAGATGGTCAAGCAGAAAGATTGTAGTACTAAGCCAAAGCGACACGTGGTTCTCCAAGGCAAACGAAGGATTGTTGGAGTCGAGGACGTCATAGACGAGGAAGAGTATAGTCAGTTCAACGAGATCCCTCCTTTCGCTGTGGAATGAAACTAAAGTGCTAGAAGTATTTTTTAAAAATTCTTAAATGAAACTGAAGTGCTAAAAACTTTTTTAAAAATTATGGAATGAAACTAAAGTGTTAAAAGCATTTTTTTAAAAATTCTGGAATGAAACTAACGTGCTAAAAGCTTTTTTAAAAATTATGGAATGAAACTAAAGTGCTAAAAGCATTTTTTAAAAATTCTGAAATGAAACTGAATTGCTAAAAGCTTTTTTAAAAATTATGGAATGAAACAAAAGTTCTAAAAGCTTTTTTAAAAATTCTGACATTAATTTTACAAGCGGTTGGTACTAACAACCGCTTGTATATATTAATCTTACAAGCGGTTGATAATACCAACCGCTTGTAGAAAGCTGCACAGTAAAAAAAAGAATGGCAAGAGGGCGCGAGCGGGGTTCGAACCGGGGTGGACAAGCCCGCACACTCAAACGCCACATGCTAGCCAGGGGGGAGGACGAGATCTTATCAAACGATATGGGCACCATATTTCTTTGAATATTACCCTGTTAGCACTTCTACAAGCGGTTGGTATTAATAGCCACTTGAAGCTTGCACTCTACAAGCGGTTGGTAATATGAACCGCTTGAAGTCTCTCCTCTACAAGCGGTTGGTTCTAAAACCGCTAGATATATTTACAAGCGGTTTGTACTACCAACCGCTTGTATAAATCCTTCCACAAACGGTTGGTAGTAAAACGCTTGTAGAAGTGAGTTCCTCAGATAAGGTAAAGAGACCAAATTTTCTAAGTCCTCAAGCTCTCGGACCCCAAATTTTTCTAAGCCCACGCTCTTAGACTCGGACGTCCTGTGTCTCACCGCCGCCTGCCGAGACCAAGCTGCCGTCCTCGCCGACGCTGCCGACCTCGTCCCGCCACCCAACCATCCCAAGCACCACTCCACCCAGCGCCACTCCAACCAACCCGCCGCTCGACCTCATGGTGCCTCGCCGACGCCTCCTCCGCCACAAAGCCGCCACACACGCCATTCCACCCCGAAGGACCGAGGTATAGCTATGCACGCCGTGGTCCTCCCTCTCTAATTCGGCTGCCCACAAGGTGTTCGGTGAAATGCCCACCAGGGTTTCGGTGTCAAAGCACTCTCTGTGATTACCTTACTATTGGAGTCTTGCAAAAGGGCTAGTGTTTCAGACTTGGGGACCTTGCAAGTGGTAGTTGTTTGTTCAATGAGGATTGGGAATTAGTGAGACCTTTGTGACAACAATTTCAACTGATATATACTTGAGTAGTTTAATTGTTAGTGTTGTGTTGCTTTCTGTAGGCACTAATTTTGCTATATGTTGATGCTGAATTAACTTGTTGTCTTTGTTTAATTCACTCATCTGATGGTTAGCCTGTATCTGTTAGAATATTGAAATATTGTTCATTTTCAATAAGGTTGTCATAAATAGGTCAGTGATCTTTGTCCCTTGTGACGAGGACGGCCTTTAAGGCAACCCGTCAACTAAGAACAATACAAAAATAACAACTTGAGCACTATTTATGCTTAAATGACAATGTTATCTCATGGCTGTTTATTTTGCTTGGAATGATTGTCATGATAAAATTGTTAATACCGCAATATTTACAACAATCCAATATGTGTGTGATTGTATTTTTGGAAGCACTTCTTTCATGCATAGTAAACTGTCTTGAATTCTCTAGTTATGAAGTACTCAAGTATAATATGTGAAAAAATAACTAGCTACTATCTGAATTTATTCCAGATTGATATCCCCTGAAATTATGGCACTACTGTTTACAGAGGCTCGTCAGATGAAGATAAGGACTCAGTAAAATTTGCTTAATAAAAAATAATGAATCATTCTTATTCCACACTAATATGATATTCAGAAAATAAAATAAGGTTATAAATCCACAACTAGAATGTTAACCAAACACGTCACCTCGTGGCTTCGCCTCTCGATACTGTGACGCTCTCTTGGCGTACCATGCTTCTTGAACTTGCAGGGTCTGGTCAAGCCGCCAGACCTTCTCCAACGGCGCATGTTGTTTGGTTGATATGGAATGATCGCTGTGCTTTGTCGGGACCGGATATGCAACTTCTTTCATCCAAAACTCACATTTACTAAACTTCTTTCATCCAAAACTCACATTTACTAAACTTGACATAGAATTGATGTTCTCTTAACTTTGTCAATACTTTCGCAAGTGATCCTCATAATCTTCCTCACTCTTCGAGTAGACCGTAATGACATCAATAAAGACAACGACAAACTTGTCTAGATATTCCATAAATACTTTATTCATCGGGTCATGAAATAGGCGGGGCATTGGTCAATCCAAAAGACATCATCAGATACTCATACTTGTCCATACCGAGTCACGAAAATTTGTTTTGGGGATATCCTCTTTACGGATCTTCATCTGATGGTAACCTGACCTCAAGTCAATTTTTGAGAACACTCCTGCTCCTTGAAGCTGGTCAAACAAATCATCAATTCTTGGCAGAGGGTACTTATTCTTGATAGTGACTTCATTGAGAGCACGATAATCCACACACATCCTCTGAGTTCCATCCTTCTTTTCAACTAGAAGAACTGGGGCTCCCCATGGCAAAGAACTCGGTCTAACAAAACCTTGATCTTGTAGCTCTTTAATCTGTCTCTTCACTTCAGCTAACTCATTAGCAGGCATCCTATACGGTCTCTTGCAAATGGGTGGCATTCCAGGAACTAGCTCAATCAAGAACTCTATGTCTCTATCTGGTGGCATACCAGGCAACTCATCTGGAAACACATCAGGAAAATCCCTGGCAATTGGCACATCTTCCAAATTTATTCCTTTGGCACTATAAACTTTAATCCTTCAGCTTTGATTCATGCGGCGACTTGAAATTTTAACTTAGTTCCATCTGAACTGGTTAATGTGATCTCTCTGTTTCCACAATCCAGAACTGCTTGGTTCTTGGAGAGCCAATCCATTCCTAGGATCACATCTAGGGACTTGGTGTCTAGGACAATGAGGTTGGCTAGCAATTCTACCCCTCCGATTAATATCTTAACTTCGGGGCAGCCTTGGTTCGTACTCAAATCCGAACCAGGTGATTGCACCAATAAAACAATCTTAAGAGGCATTGTTTTTAACTGATGATTTGCAACAAAAATCCGAGAAACAAATCAATGCGCAGCTCCAGAATCAAACAAAACCATGGCAGATGCTGAGCTGACTAGGAGCTTACCTAGTATGACGCCTGGTGCAGCCTAAGCATCCTCAGTGGTGACATGATTCACACGACCTCTTCCAATAGGCGGTGGAGTCTTAGTAGCCTGATTTGGAGTCTGAGATGCTCCACGTCCTGCTCCTGGTGCGGGGGTCCTAGCTGGTGTCGATCCTAGGTTGAAACGGACGGGTGTCACAGCTTGCTTCCTGGGGCAACTATTTGCATAATGACCACGCTCATTGCAGTTGAAACAAGTGACTCCTGCAGCTGGATTACTGGTCCTCTGAGGTGGATTGCTGTTGGTACTAAAGTTGGGGTTGCCTGAAGGAGCTGGGCGAGGTGCTGGTGCAGGTGTCCTGAATGCCGATGGAGGAGTGAAACGAGCAGGCTGCTGAGCATCGGTCCTGGCTCTCTGTGGATGATTCTGATGAGTTCCATGCTGCATCATTTTCCTCTTGCGGTACTCTTCCAACTCCCGACGAGACTCCTCAATTAGCATAGCTTTGTCCACCAAGTGCTGGAAATCTGCATAGTCGTTGCCAATGACTTGCACCTTTAATCCTAGGTTGAGCCCACGCTTGAATTTCTTCTAGCGAGCATCATCTGAGGCTACATCTTCTGGAGCGTAGCGAGCGAGTTGAGTGAACTTATTGAGGTATTCACTCACTGACATCCCTTCTTGCTTGAGCTCCCTGAACTCATTCTTCTTCATCTCCACCTTTCCATCTGGGATATGGGAGTGGCGGAAAGCAGCAGAAAACTCTTCCCAAGAGATAGTCTGAGGGTCATCATGGGCGGCAATATAGTTTTCCCACCATTCAGCGGCGGTGCCCTCTAACTGATGAGCGGCATATAGAACCTTCTCATGGTCTGTACACTGAGCAATGGCAAGCTTCTTCTCAATGGAGCGAATCCAATCATCCGCGTCCAAGGGTTCTGAAGAGTTGGAGAAGGTAGGTGGACGAGTCCTCATAAATTATGCCGCTTGACTGTGGACGAGCACTCGGGAGGTGCAAATTGCAACTTGATTCTCGCTGTTTTAACAAGTTGGCTAGAGTAATCAGAGTCCGGTTCTCGTTGATTCATCATGTTGTTTATATTCTCGCATCATTGTATTCATGAGTTGGGTCTGTGCTGCTAGAAAATGTCCCATGTTCTGATCCGTCACTACAGGAGGTGGCGGCGGTGTGTTGGCTCTAGCTCTGGCATTAGCATTGGCATCCATCGCTAATCGCGACCGCTCCAATCTAGTGTCAACCATCTGCGACGCAGCACAAGGGTTTAATAGGTAAGAGGAAAAAACAATAGACAAGTGGTAAGGTCATCTAGGGAAGAAGGTAATACCAAAGAACAAAGGCTAACCAAAGACATAGCCGAAAAGGCTACAAAATAAAGAGCCAACTAAAACTTTCGACTTAAGGTATGGTCGTAACACCATGCTTGAGGCAAGTGTACATCATACCTGGCACACAAGCAATGAAATTCCTAGTATACGCAGACTAAACATAACTACACCAAAAGGAAATGGCATGCTCAGACACTACAAAGCACCACAAACCTATCTTATATGGTAGTCTTCTCAGACATACTCTTCGACAGTTTGATCAACATCTCCTTTGGTTTGATTCCTTGCAAATGCCTTGGGGTTTGAAAAATTTCAAGAGATAAGAACCTAAGAATAAGATGAGAGAAGACAAACTATTAAATATTAATTTGTTGGTTTGATTTAGAAAATAATTTTGAAGACCATGCTAACTAAGAGAGTGACCTACAGTCGATATGGCTCTGATACCATCTCTGTCGGGACCCGGATATGCAAATCCGAAACCCTCTATGTATACTGCACTAGTCCAGGATCACACTAGGGCATACAGTGGAAACATAGATGACATATCATTCCATACATCGAAATAACTAAGAAGAAGCAAATTATTATTAAATAAAGCAAATGACCTAGGCTTAAGAAACAAGTGAAACTGTTACAGCGGAAACATAACAACTTAGGCCATTCGACATGCCACAGGCAATCGTTTGGGGAACGCCTTCCTAGTCCACGTAGTCTTCATAGTACTCCTCTTGATATTCATTCCCTGGTCCTTCCTCAGCAACTGAACAACAGGGGCATAAATCCGTGAGTACAAAACGTACTCAACAAGCCGTAGGGAAATGATGCAAGATATTCATGCACGGCTTGACAAAGGATAGTCTTATGGTTCATTTGCAGAAAGCAATAACTTGAATTTAAATACAATAAATAGATTGAAGCAGATTGATAAAACAATAATAAATATCCGGTAAATCAATGGTATACAACATGAATAGAATGACGTGGCATCACCCTACATCATTTGAAACAAGTATCAACCACACAATTCCACAGTATACTTTTAGACAACAGAACAACAAAGGAACTCCCGCTCACATTCCAACAATTCCACATTTCAAGAAAACACTCTATACCCCGTGTAAAATTCCCGGGCTTGTCCATGACCGCAGACACGGCTATTCGAATAGTTTTACACTCTGCAGAGGTTGTACAACTTTACCCACAAGACATGAACATCACTTAGTGTAATCGATATTAACACACTTCCTTTGGTGTGTCGCAGAGATATCATGACAAAGCCTTTACAATGCACGCCTAAACTCAGACTTCCTCTAAGGTTTCGCCCTCGAGGCCCCTCTTGAGCCATGTGAGTCTACCCGCCCAACCCGAACCCACACGAACACTTGGCAAGATTTTAAGACTAGACATTGCAGATTAATCAGTTAGGTCTGTCCCATACCAGACTTGTGGTTGCATGGTTAGACCCAGTCAATGGTGCACAAGATTAAGTCCTTATATTATCTCAAGCAAGACAACCACATCCCAATGTGCTAGACAACACCCCCTTTACTGCACGATCACTTGCCCGGGGGAAAACATTTTGTTCAACCAAGACCAATGGCATCCCCTGCCATGGTACAACAAGTTTTACAACAGTGGTCAACAGCCACAATTCAATATCTCATTAGGACAAGATTAACATTAGTTCACAGGTGATATGATTCCCAACGTACGACTAAGCAGGTCTAAACATAGCTACATTAACCCAATGTTGGTACTACAATTATGTCCAACTAGTAAACAACCCAACCTAGGGTGACAATGGATACATAGCATCTCAATTAATCAAGGTGGTATAGTGACAAATAGATGTTTAGCTAACCCAGTAAATAGCACATGTAAATAAATTGCATGCAATTGTATGAAACAGAAATATTTTTTTCCAAACATGGGTACAACATGGTCAAGGACTACAACTTGCCTTGCTGATCAAGCGCTGAATATTGGTCTTCAAAGTCTCCGTTCGCTCCTTCGGGATTCGCATCTACCAGAAAATAAAGCAATGAAACCAAATAAATACAAAACAGCAAACAAACTCAAAACTGAAAATAAATGGTTCTGAAAGATAGATCTTGATTTTACAAAAATTTAGAAATTTGAATCGGCTCAATCCGAGTTCGTATGAGAAAGAATGGGATTTTTGAAGTTTCGACGGAAATGACGAACAGCACTCGGACTACAGTACCACTCGGCGCTACAGTAACCACTTGGCGCTACAGTACTTGGACAATCATGGAGGAAGATATGCGGATTTGAAGTTGGAGCTAAAAGTTGGAAAATCTGTTTATGGCGCTGACGGAAGGTTGAAGATGATGAATAGTGCCAGTTTTAGAGCGCGCGAGATAAAATAGATAACAAGGTCCAAAAATGCCGAAAAAGATCCTAAAAATCCTAAAGAATAGAATGGAACCAAATAAAATTGGTTTCGCTAATTTTGGATGAATTTTGGAATTTAGATAATTTCAGGATGAATAAAATAGATTGGAAAAAGTGCCAAATTGGTCCTCCAACTATACCCGCTGGACCACTTTGGTCCCTAAACAGCAATACCGGACTTGCGACGTCCTTCAACTCCGAAAACCGTGCACAGTTCGTCCTTTGACCAGTCAAATGGCGGTTTTGGCCCACACAACAACACTGTCAGATTTTTAAACAATTTTACAAGCTTGATAATGATCTGAAAAATTTATAGTACCATTATTAGTAGTTTAGAATCATACATAAAAATTTTAAAAATAATTTAACATCATTTGTTATCTTTAAAAAATCAAAAACAGAATAGACATAATTGGGACAGTAAACTTGCTAGATTTTTATAAATTTTCTCGAGTGTGATCATATCTAAAATTTTTATGACAGATTAATAATTTTCTCATTACCATACTATAAAAGTTTCAAAAATTTCAACTTTATTTGTTTTCTCAATAAAATCTTTCAATCCAGTAAGCACTAAACTTAATTTGTTGTATTATATTTCAAAAATCAAACAGAGAAAGAACATAAAGTTGAAATTTTTGAAAATTTTATAGAATGGTACTGAGGAAATTATTAATCTGTCATAAAAATTTTAGATAATAATCACACTCGAGAAAATTTAGAAAAATCTAACAATTTACTGTCCCAATTATGTCCATTCTATTTTTGATTTTTAAAGATAACAAATGATGTTAAATTATTTTTAAATTTTTTTATATGATCCTAAACTACTAATAATGGTACCATAAATTTTTCAGATCATTATCAAGCTTGTAAAAATTTTAAAAATCTGACAGTGTTGCTGTGTGGGCCAAAACCACCATTTGATCGGGTCAAAGGACTAACTGTAACGGTTTTGGGAGTTGAAGGACGCCGCAAGTCCGGTATTGTTGTTTAGGGACCAAAGTGGTCCAGCGGTATAGTTAGAGGATCAATTCGCACTTTTTCCAAATAGATTTGATGAAAGCGAGAGATAAATACCGTGAGAGATTCTAAAAATCTTGGAACAATTTTCAAAATCATTTTAGAATATTTGGAACTTACAAATGATAGGTTTTGAGATTTTTCGAGCATTTTGGAACTCGGCTAAATTTCTAATAAGGACCAGAATTTGAAATTTTGACTTTTCGGACGGTGAAGGATTGAACACTAATTTCGGATACCCCCAAGCATACCCATTAAACTGTCATTGTCCCGATCTTCTATACTTTGGCAAACAAAGCAAATTTTAATTCGGTCGGATATACATGCATGCATGATATGTGGTGTATCAGGCACTTATCTCAATTAGCCGACTCTATTTCCAAATACTGCACAACCGATTCTTTTTTAGATATGTACACATACTGTTTTTGAATTACCATGTACCTATAAGTTGCCATATGCATCCTTTCCATTAAATATTTCCTTGTATGTGTAGATAACATCATTTTTTAATCTAATCACGTATGGACTTGATCCCGGCTAGCCAGCAGCATGCGCACGGCCATGCATGATGCGACTAGATAAGTATGTTATCCTATCTATACTAATTCTAATTAGGAGTTTGTGGTGGTACGTCTGTTCTCTACCCTCACCCCGACACGCTCAAGGCACTGCGTGCTGGCTTATCGAAGCGGACAGTGGTCACCCTAGTAGATTGGATTGTATCAACCCGTCGCGGGAGGTAAATGAATATGCATGACTCATTTATTGCTTTCTTTTCTCCCATTGCTATGGCATTCGAATCGGCAGTGATTGCTCCTGGTGCTTTTTGAATTGGATTGATTAATTCCCTTCCGAAGGAAGCAGAGTTCCGATTCATAGAGTTAGATCTCTTCTTGCCTCTTTCTCTATGTTGCCTTCCTTATTCGATGATTTCTTAATTTAGATTCCATAGATATCTCCTCGATTCGAATCAGATAACCCGCCGCTTGCCTCTCTTGCAGATGTATTGAGCTTATACGTGGAGTGAAGGTAATAGGCGACCTTCCTGATCTCGTCGATGCAACGCAGGGGCATGTCACTAGTGGTGGGCGGTGAGATAGACTGGCAGCGCTACTGGAGCTCGCTGCGGTGGATGATGTCAATAGGTTGTGAGAGGCGCTCGCAAGGGGAGGCGAAGAGGCGGTGGAGCTGGTTAATATGGAGTTATGGTATGGCTAGAGCAAGGCATACGATTCACACACACCACTAATGGTGGCAGCTACACACAGATGACGCCTAGCTCTTCAACACCTTTGCGCCTATAGAGCAGTAGATGATGCTCTCTCTACGATCAATCGATCTCGAATTACGACGTTACAAATTTACAATCCCAAATGCTGTGATGTTATTATTTAAGTTTGTAAAATTAAAGATAATTTTAAGCTCGAGTTTGTAAACACGTGCTTGAAATTTATATGCTTCAATGAATTGATTTAAATATTTAATCATTACACTTTCAAAATGAATATTATTATTCAGATAAGGTTAATACTCTTTACAAAAAATATTTTTTTAGATAACGTTAGTGCTCTTTGCAAATAAATTTTTTATCACAAATTGAGTTTCCGTTGTAACGCACAGACACTGACACATGACTAATATACTAGTTATGTGGCACATTTTAAATGAGATCAACAAAGAGAATTTTCTCACCATCAATGTGGCTACAAACAGTTAGGCATCATTGCGAAGCCTCAAGCAGTACCGATTTGTGTAGAATCTCGAAAGATTTAAGTTGAGCTTATAAAGGAAAGTAAAAGGAAGCACAAGGAGCCAGTGATACACTAACTCCAACAAATGTAGAAAAACAAATGTAATCAATGATCAACCAAGTATCTTTGATATCCTCCAAGAGTGACATATACCATCATCATAAACCTATCGCAACCAAAGGACCATGTTCCCTCGCTGTACTAGAAATGGATGACAGAGATTCGGTTGAAACGCCTCGAAGATTTCATCTTTCCTTTCACATCTGAAGTATCAACACCATCTTGACCTCTGATGATCGCTTTTTCTACTTTCTGTCTTTTCTTTTAACCTTCGCAGATCTGCCTCAACCTTCGCCGATGACTTCGCATATGCAAGGCAAGAAAGCACGAGCAGTGTGTAGTTCCCGACAAAATTCGCGAAACCCCTAGCTATCGCCAAATCAAGAGGTGGCCCAATTCTTGACCATCAATACCACTCAAAACGCCAAATTTTGTCTTCTCCGGACTGCAGCTTAATTAGATCCGATCTACCATGAACCGTAACCGCTTTTAGCTCAACAAACTCCTCCGGCCGTCTTTGAAGTAATGGGATAATGACATTCTTGACAGTCTTCTTGGAAACATTTTTATGTCGATCATTTGATGTTAACTAGAGAGAATTGATGGCAACAGACGTGGTCGATTATTTGAGGAAAGTTAATGATTTAAGACATTAAGAAGGAACCATCAAACTCATACTTGACATTTGGATGTCTCTCGACGAGCTTGGCTATTGTCGCCCTCATTTTCTTCCCCAGTCATCCCTATCGGTTCTCCAGACTCGATGAAATCAGATTCACACTTCGTTCTCTCTGATCTGCTCACTTACTTTGTCCTGCTCATTATAATCATATGATTTAACTCTTGCGTATATCTCAAACAGCATATCCTTCTCTTAAATTCACTTGCCAGAGCTCAAACAAAATATATGCCACAAATCTATGAAACATCCTTATTACATAGTCATCATCTGCTTGGATCAAGAAGCTCCTAATGAGATCAGGTGTTTCTCATCAAGAATTATACTCTTCTGTTTCTAGATCTCGACCTTGTTGTCACCATTATCTAGACACAATGGATGGCAATAGATGTGCTACCATGCTTCACATGTAACAAACAAATGGAGAAATTTCTTCAAAATTGTCAATTACGCAAACAAAGTTAATGATTTTAAACATTGATAAGGAATCATGAAAGCAATATGATGTACTATCATGCTTGACACAGATAAAAAATGCGGAAATTTCATCAAAATTGTTCATTATGCAATCAAAGTTATGATTTTAAAGGTTGAGAAGGAACCATGACATTCATAACTGAGATCTGAATATCACCTTAAAAGTCGGGTTACTTTTTTCCACCCTATCTTTCTCCTAGTTGTTCCAAGCAGGCCCAGAACTTTATTAGCTCAGAGTCACACTTCTTTTTCTCTGCTCCTCTTCCCTTAACTCATTCTGCTAATTACAATCATATGACCATAACAGTAAGGTATCTTCCAACATTATTACAGAAACCGCATTGAACAGCATTCCAAGCCAACAAAAATTGCCCATGATAATCAGAAGGCACCCCGGAATACCCAAATAGCAAAATCAAAGGAAACCACCACAAGAACAATTTACTAAAATCCACTTATTCCTGAAGCAATCAACACCTTGTGGAAGGATCACAGACTTGCTAGCACGAATCGCAAAGGAAAAACAAATGCATTTCAGCAATGCTTCCATAAGAACTGCACTTGGACAGATCTAACAGAGTCCAGGAACATAAGGATGAGAAGAACTCTCATGTTTCAAGATTGGAAAATAACTGCACAAGCAATGATGGTGAGAAGCATTCAAGCAAGAGTCTCAAAGCGAAAACAAAACAAACGTGCTTCAGCAATGCTTCCATAAGAACTGTGCTTGGACAGATTTAATTATACTCCAGTCACTTAGTATGAGAAGAACTGAGCTAACGCTTTCACGATATATTGTATTTTACGAGCAATTATGGTGAGAAACAACAAAACGTGAGCTCATGTGAGAGTTTTATAATCTAATCTAACCGATAGAGAAGTCAAACGAACTCAAGCTAAATTACAATGCAAAATAAGCTTAGTGAGAAGGAGGACAGCTTTTCAAACCTTAAGTCTCGTGGTGATTCCGTGAGTTTGAGCAGTCTTCTTCAAGAGAATCAACTGAATCATGAGATTGAGCTGGCCCTGTTGGGGTTTTCCTTATGAGATTCAATGCCTTGAGGATTACAGGATCCTTTCTTTCTTTGCTTGATACTTGTCTTGCTGAAATAATCTTCTATCTACAAAGAGTTGATGGTAGGGTGTTCAGTTCATGTTTATGAGAAAGAAAAACACAAGCAAAGAAAAAGCTTTGAAGTTGCTAGTTATGAGAATCAAGTTAACGATTTTGTTTACAATCACATGACCTAGATCTTGAAGGTATATTTGTACATTTTATCCCAAAACTGCAGTCAATAGCATGCCGTGAAACAAAAAATTTCCATCACGACCAAAACGGTCAATTGGACTCCAAAAAATCTAATCAACAAACCTCAACGAAAATCACCAGAAGGCTAAATAGATGATAAGCAACTCCAAGGCAACCTAAATTCTCTAGCCAAGATGAACTAACAAATTATAAACCTCCTAGCTATGAGACATCCAAATTAGGCCACAAAGTGACATATTAGGATAAACAACCTGAAAAGATCTAAACATCATACAGCATAAGATTTACCGAAATCGACTTCTGCATCTATACAGGTATCACAAGCATTCAAGAAAGACGATATGCCCGTGAAGCAACCATAGACATATGTCATTTTGTCCATGGTAGCCATATGCCCTAAAGCCTACCCCAGATCCCAATAGTACAATGGCAAGCATATGGCTACCATAAAATTACCCTTTGACACTTTTGATGCAAGACTACTATACAATCTAATGTGCGCTTTCAAGGCTCGAGGCACAAATGTTTTGCCTATCCGGCTAAATCGACTCAGAATCAAGAACTACTTGGAGACAAGAATCGCAAACAACAAGCCATTTTAGAAGATTCTTCCGAAAAACCAAAAACGGAAGGAATCTAAGAACAGGAAGGATTCCAAGAAACCTCGAAAGAACTGCAGAATAAAGGAACTTGCCTGGGTAGGCAGCCGCGGCCATCGCGTAGCCGGCGCTGGTGGAGGAGGCGGAGCCGGCGCTGACGGTGCAGGCAGAGCCGGCGCTGGTGGTGGAAGCGGCGCCGGCAGAGGTGGCATTGACGGTGGCGGAGGTCCGCCATGGCCGTCTTCGCCGCATCCCGCCTGTCGGGCTGAGCCCCCCTCATGTGGGCCCCGCTGCCCAACGCTATCTTTTGTGTCGCAACTTGACGTTTTTACCCTTCCAAAATTCGCAGTCTCCCTTACAATTTAGGAAATTGTTGTACGAGCGTTCTTCTTTGGTGGGAGGAACGGGGCAAAATATTTATTGTACGGGGACTGGATGGGAAAATTTACGAGCGTGTGTGTGGGCTGGTCTTCGAAGACTCTGTAGACTTGTTGAGGCTTTCTAAGTCCATTTTTTTTGTCGATGTAATTATCATAGAAAAATGGCCCTCGAATGAATGATTAGTTGGCCAATTAGTCGGTAACCATGGCTATACTGTCACGAATCGTTTAAACAGACTGAAATTAACGCTATCGAACGATTAATTGACTACATAACCGATTAATCGGTCATTTTCCAAGTAATCATACAATTAATTGACCACATAACTAATTAATCGGCTGTTTTCTGATTAAACATCTTTTTTCCCTTTTATTCATGAAAATAGATTATTTTAATCATTAAGTACTTTATAATATTATGTGATAGTGTTTATAGTATGTATCTTTTGGATGAAGTGTAATCAATAAACTATAAAACACTAGATTAATGTCCGTATGCTACAAAAAATAAAATTGGTAACCAAATATAAAGGTCAAGAAATAAAAAAATGTGCTACAAGATCAAACATCTATTTCTCCCGACATAAAAGTTTTATGGTTTCTTCTCTAGTATGAATTAAAACCAAATATATTGTACGTAGTAATATATATTACCAATCTCAAAAATCAATCAATCATTTTTATCCATTTTGCAATTTATATTAGCAGCTCACGCCTCTTACTCTCGTCATGCCGCAGCCTTGCTTCCTCGGCGCGCCGACTTCGTCTTCCTCGTCATCCACCGCCGCAGGGCGACACAGGCTTCCTCGAGCATGAGGCATTGCCGCCAAAGCCACGCCATTCCGGACCATCGCCGCTATGCGGTCACACTCGGGCGTCCGTCGTCCTCCTCGCCTCGCGTTCTTCCTCTTGCCGAACACGCCATGGCGCGCTATAGAGTCCGCCACATTGCCGCCCACTTCGCCACAGACGCCATGACCGCGTGGTCACCACCTCGAGAAAGGGACACCGCCACCACCTAGTCTTTGTACTTCAAGATTTTCGGGATCGCCATCGCCTCGGTGCCACGCTCTTCTCCGCTTTGGCGGTGGTCCGCCGAGCCGACGGTTCGCTGTTCTTCCCAGATGACCTCTCGCTTTGCCGCCTACTCGTCTCCATGCCTCGGCGCATTTAGCCATCACTAGCTTCACCGCCATGGCGCCAAGCCCATGAAGATGAACCAGAAACACCAGCCGCGCGTTACCACACGCAGGCACCACCGCGTCTTCCTATCTCTCACGACGCTTAGCCGATCAACCTGCTTACCTCCAAGGAGTATGCCAATGACTCTCTCACCGCCGACGACGCCCCACCGGTGTCGCCGGCAACCGCGCCAAAGCGTCAGATGCTTTGTTCATGTCCAATCGCTGGCCATTGGGTCACAAAGACCGTAGGCGTCGTGGTCTAGCCGTCCCTTCGCCACAATTATTGCCGATCGCGGCGCTCGGTCTCTGTACCTCGCGCCATATACGCCGATTCGTCACTTATTGATTAGTTCGTTGAGTTCATTCGCCGCGCCATCGCTTCCTTCCGGTTTCCCGCACCCCAATGAGGTAAGTAATAGGTCCCCTTTTTTATCGCCATGGATTCTCCGATTTCCTTACTTCCATATTCTATTCTAGGTTACCACTATGTGGCTACAACCGCCCGAAGCTAAGGTCGCCGCCTCCTCGCCGCCTTGATGACCATATACCACAGCGCCGCCATTTCGCCACCACCTCGAGTCAAGAGGGCACCGACGGCCGCTTCTACTTCAACTATTGCTCGGCTACGGCTTAACTTCATAACCCTCCCCCCTTTAAGCTAAGTACTCATTCTCTTGTGTATAATTGATGTGCTTCAAGTTGTCTATCAATTAGGGTATTTAGCATTCATCCTTTATGCATGTTTGGTAAGTTGTTATGTGGTGGTGGTGTGTGATCCAGAATCTAGATTTGGTGCTCATAAGCTTGTCTGCTAAGTGATTTTTATTTTCTACCAATTGATCGATACCCGGTGCTGATGAGTGCTTGAATTTGTGATCTGAGCTGGTTTATAATTTTAGGAATGTTAATTCACAAGACCGATTTATGATTGATTAATCTAACAGTAACATTTCATTGATTGGGAAGATGAAAAGAGTGCATTGCTAATGGTTGGTACCAGGTTGCGTGAAAAGAGAGTAAGGTGACGATGGGGAAGGATGAGAGGAAAGGCGATGGTTGTCCTTTTTCTCCTGCTTCTGCCGCCGCCTATTTCCTCCGAGCACGTGTCAAGAATGTGGAGGGTGGAAACAGAGGAGCCGGTGGAGCAGTAAAGGCTATTTTCATACTGAGTGCTGCCTTATATATGGGTTTCTGCAGGGCAAAACCAGGGCTGCAAATCTGTGGGCTAGAGGGACACATGTAGTGCATGCAAACTTACACCCTTGCCACTTGGCTGTGAAGTATGGGCAAAAGGAGCCTGCTATCAGCTAGCTGGATTGGTGGGCAAGATTAAGAGGTGGCAGTTTGCTGGCCTAGCACAAGGTCGGGCCGAGTCAGAGGTCGGCCTCGACAAGACCCATATGGATTTCCAACTGCAGGAAAGCTAGGGGCTAGACGCAAGGTAGAGGGCATGCAGACCTTCCACAATGCCACTTGGCTAAGAAGGTTGGCAGAACTGCAGCTGATAGCCAGCTGCAAGCATGGGTAGAGAGAGACAAATATAAAGTGGCAGTTGGCTGGTCATAAGTTGGTTTGATGTACCACCACCACAAGATTGGGCATCACAACCGCCTAGCTATTAGAAGCGGTTTGGTGCGAACTCACAGATGTTCGCACGAAGCGGTTCAGAGGCAACATCCGGAGAGGATTTGAAGCGGTTTGAGACACAAACCGCTTCAATGTTATGCGTTCTAGAAGCGGTTCTTGTCTCAAACCGCTTCAAAATTCAAGCGGTTTGAGAACCCTTCTTCCTCCACGAGCCAGCAGAGGTACGATCGAACAGAGAAGGTCGGCCAAATACTGTTTTGGGAGGTGTTGTCCAAATTTTTAATTGGGGTGATTAGCTCCAAATTAAGTGTTTCAAAGTTAGTAACATCATGTGAACATCCTTCTCACCAAGAGATTGCTATTTTTTTCAATGGATGTGGAGAAATCTTGAACTTTTTAAGCAAGATCACCATGATAAAAAATTTGTTTTCTATGCTTGTTTTTGTTGTTGTATGAAGATGTAGGGTGGAGATCTAGTTTAAAATATGACATTACAAGGTAAAGGTGATTGGAAGCTTTAGATTTAGGTGGTTGCTAGCTTTAGAATCTTAAATATCACAATATTGCAAGGAAATAGTTGTTGGTGTATGAAATAAAATAGAAAAACATGTAGAAGGATAAAAAATAATTACAAAGGTAGGAAAGGATACAAAATAATTAGAAAGGTAGGTGTTTAATTGGATGACGGTGTAGGTGGAGGATTTTTTGTTGGGTTTAAGTGGCTGTGAGCTTTAGATTTTTAAATGTAACTATAAGTTATGTTATATTTTTTGTAACGAAATTTGTTATAATTTTTAATGAAATTATAACTTGGTGTAGATGAATCGGCACTGGATGTACAATGCGGACCGTCACTCGAGAGAGTTCATTGATGGCGTGCAGGCTTTTCTCGATGCGGCCGTTGCATTCTTGCCTCCAAGCAGCTTCATATGTTGTCCGTGTGTACATTGTAAGAACGAGAAGGAGCACTCCCAGCGATGGCAATTTATGAACCATTTGATCATGAGAGGTTTCATGCCAAACTATACCAGTTGGACCAACCATGGCGGTTGAGGCGATTAGCCAGATGACGATGAAGAAGGCGAGGAAGAGGAAGATGGATTCAACAAGATCCCTGGACAAAGACGCAACACTTGTTCGTGGAAGAAACACTTGGTGACTTTGGTGATGATGAGCTAGACCAAATGTCACGGATTCGAGAGGGAGACTACACAGATGAAAGACAGTTCGAGAAGTTCCAAACAAGATATTAGAGGACCACAGAACTCCTTTGTACCCAAACTATGGGCGGGGCCACAAAAAGGTTATGCACCACACTAGAACTCATGCAATGGAAGGCTACAAATGGTGTGTCGATAAGGGATTCAATGAGTTGTTATCACTCAGAAAGAAGTTGCTTCCGTAAGATTACACTGCTCAATCTACATATGAAGCCAAGCAAGTCATCATCCTTTGGGATTGGAAGTACAAAAGATACACGCATGTCCTAATGATTGTATCTCAGATCGTAATGAGTATGCCGATTTGGATGTTTGTCCAGCAGTGCAAAGAATCACGGATAAGGTGAAGCGTGACGATCCAGTGAAATAGATGGGGAGCGAAGAAGAAGAGACCTCCAGCTAAAGTGTTGTGGTATTTCCTGTAATCCCCGATTGAAACGTATGTTTGCTAACAAAGCACATGCCCAGATGATGCGTTAAGCACAAAGAAGAGCGTAAGGACACGGATGCTTAGACACCCCGCAGATGGCTCACAAGTGGAGGAAAGTCGACCGGACGCACTCGGACTTCGCAGATGAGGTGAGAAACATAAAGTTTGGGTTGAGTACCGCTGGGATGAATCCTTTTGGAGAATTGAGCAAAGATCATAGCACCTAGCCTGTTACACTATGTATCTATAACATTCCTCCATGGTTGTGCATGAAGCAAAAGTACATCATGATATCGTTGTTGATCCAAGGCCCCAAGCAACCTGGAAATGACATCGATATCTACCGAAACCATTAGTTGAAGATCTTGTGACGCTAGGAGACGATGGTGCAAGGGTATGGGATGAGTACAAAGGGAGTATTTCACCCTCGTGCATTGTTATTTGTAACAATCAAAGACCGGCTCGCTATCGGTTACTGTCCGGCCTAACTATCAAAGGATAGAGAGCCTGCATTCAGTGCTTAGATGAAACGGACGACATGTATCTGAAAAACTCTCGGAAGGTTGTGTACATGGGCCACCGTAGGTTTCTTCTTACGAGTCACCTGTTACGGAAGAAAGGCAGGAAATTTAACGGGCAACCAGACCTTCGTGCAAGGCCTCAGCATCGTAGTGGGCCACGTGTGTTTGCTATGGTATAGGTTTTGAAAGTAGTATTTGGAAAGGGTCCTGGAAGCAAACATGTGCAGAATGAGGATGGTCAGGCACCCATGTGGAAGAAGAAGTCAATATTTTGGGACTTGCCTTATTGGAAAGTCATGGAGGTTCGTCACTCACTTGACTTCATGCATATCACGAAGAATGTCTGCTTGAACTTGCTAGGCTACATAGATATGTACGGAAAATCGAAAGATACACTGCAAGCTCGGAAGGACCTTAAACTCTTGGAACTGAGGAACGACCTACATCCCGAAAAAAGAGGGAAGGGACAACATTACCTACATCCTGCGAGCTACACTCTAAGCAAAGAAGAGAAAAAGCATGATAGAGTTCTCGAATGTGTGAAGGTCTCTTCCGGATACTCTCGAATGTAAAGAGACTCATAAACATGAAAGAAAATAAAATCGCATACATGAAATCCCATGACTGCCTTGTGTTAATGACACGCTTGCTCCCAAAGGGTCGTGAGAGGCATACCGACCGAGTGGGTATGGGGAACAATCACAAAGTCGTGTTCTTTTTTCACGCGGTTTCACGTAGGTCATCGACCCGGATAAACTAAGTAAGCTGCAGGATGATGTGGTACAAAGTGTGGTTAGTCTTGTGATGATCTTTCCTCGCATTCTTTGATATTATGGTTCATCTCACTTTTCACCTTGTCGAGAGATAGGTATTCTCGACCGTGTATCTACACAACATGTTCCCTTTCGAGAGGTAAATGAGTGTGCTAAAGAAGTATGTCCGTATGTCCTTGAGCACAAGAGTATTCTACGCCGCGATTTCACGGTTTTGAAACATTTAAGCAAGCACATTTCACGGTTTTGAAACAATCAACTGTAGTGGCCCCATATGTCCTTGAGCACAAGAGTATTCTACGCCGCGATTTCCGGGAGGTCTGAGGATTGATAACACCGGCACATGAATTCTTTTCGCGCTTGGTTACAAAAGTACATCCTTTTGAAAGGGTCGACAATGAACAGCTTACTAACGCTTGGCTCGTGGACCATCTAGTGAAATCGTGACATTCAAGGGGTACGAGATAAATAGTTACACATTCTACACGGATCCCGTGATAACAAGAGCACCAACTGTAATAGCGGTGTCCATATAGACGCCAAGACAACAAAGGCAAGGTGGATACATATTATGGTTTCATAGAAGAGATACGGAGCTTGACTATGGACCTTCAAGGTCCTCTATTTAAGTGCCAACGGGTCAAACCGACTTCAAGCGGCGTGAAGGTCGACAAATACGGATGACAATCGTGGACCTCACGCAAGTCGGCTATAAGCGCGAACCGTTCGTCCTCGCGAACGATGTGAAACAGGTCTTCTACGTAATGGATATGTCAAGCAAACCTAAGAAGTAGAAGGTCAAGCAGAAAGATTGTAGTACTAAGCCAAAGCGACACGTGGTTCTCCAAGGCAAACGAAGGATTGTTGGAGTCAAGGACGTCATAGATGAGGAAGAGTATAGTCAGTTCAACGAGATCCCTCCTTTCGCTGTGGAATGAAACTAAAGTGCTAGAAGCATTTTTTAAAAATTCTTAAATGAAACTGAAGTGCTAAAAGCTTTTTAAAAATTATGGAATGAAACTAAAGTGTTAAAAGCATTTTTAAAAATTCGAATGAAACTAACGTATAAAAGCTTTTTAAAATTATGGAATGAAACTAAAGTGCTAAAAGCATTTTTAAAAAGTCCTAAATGAAACTGAATTGCTAAAAGCTTTTTTAAAATTATGGAATGAAACAAAAGTTCTAAAAGCTTTTTAAAAATTCGACATTAATTTTACAAGCGGTTGGTACTAACAACCGCTAGATATAATATCTTACAAGCGGTTGATAATACCAACCGCTTGTAGAAAGTCGCACAAAAAAAAAGAATGGCAAGAGGGCGCGAGCGGGTTCAACCGGGTGGACGAGCCCGCACACTCAAACGCCACATGCTAGCCGTGGGAGGACGAGATCTTATCAAACGATATGGGCACCATATTTCTTTGAATATTACCCTGTTAGCACTTCTACAAGCGGTTGGTATTAATAGCCACTTAGAAGCTTGCACTCTACAAGCGGTTGGTAATATGAACCGCTAGAAGTCCTCCTCTACAAGCGTTGGTTCTAAAACCGCTAGATATATTTTACAAGCGGTTTGTACTACCAACCACTTGTATAAATCCTTCCACAAACGGTTGGTAGTAAAACCGCTTGTAGAAGTGAGTTCTCAGATAAGGTAAAGAGACCAAATTTTCTAAGTCCCTCGCTCGGACCCCAAATTTTTCTAAGCCCACGCTTAGACTCCAGACGCCCTGTGTCTCACCGCCATTGCCGAGACCCAGGCCGCCGTCCTCGCCGACGCCGTCGACCTCGTCCGCCACCCAACCATCCCAGCACCACTCCACCCCAGCGCCACTCCAACCAACCCGCCACCGCTCGACCCCCGCGCGGGTGCCCTCGCCGACGCCTCCTCCGCCACAAAGCCGCCGCCACACCGCCATTCCACCCCGAAGGACCGAGGTATAGCTATGCACGCCGTGGTCCTCCCTCTCTAATTCGGCTGCCCACAAGGTGTTCGGTGAAATGCCCACCAGGGTTTCGGTGACAAAGCACTCTCTGTGATTACCTTACTATTGGAGTCTTGCAAAGGGGCTAGTGTTTCAGACTTGGGGACCTTGCAAGTGGTAGTTGTTTGTTCAATGAGGATTGGGAATTAGTGAGACCTTTGTGACAACAATTTCAACTGATATATACTTGAGTAGTTTAATTGTTAGTGTTGTGTTGCTTTTCAGGCACTAATTTTGTTATATGTTGATGCTGAATTAACTTGTTGTCTTTGTTTAATTCACTCATCCGATGGTTAGCTCAGATCTGTTAGAATATTGAAATATTGTTTATTTTCAATAAGGTTGTCATAAATAGGTCAGTGATCTTTGTCCCTTGTGACGAGGACGGCCTTTAAGGCAACCTGTCAACTAAGAACAATACAAAAATAACAACTTGAGCACTATTTATGCTTAAATGACAATGTTATCTCATGGCTGTTTATTTTGCTTGGAATGGTTGTCATGATAAAAATGTTAATACCGCAATATTTACAACAATCCAATATGTGTGTGATTGTATTTTTGGAAGCACTTCTTTCATGCTTAGTAAACTGTCTTGAATTCTCTAGTTATGAAGTTCTCAAGTATAATTTGTGAAAAAATAACTAGCTACTATCTGAATTTATTCCATTGATATCCCTCAAATTATGGCACTATGCACACAGAGGCTCGCCGATGAAGATAAGGACTCAAGAAAATTTGCTTAATAAAAATAATGAATCATTCTTATTCCACACTAATATGATATTCGAAAATAAAATAAGGTTATAAATCCACAACTAGAATGTTAACCAAACACGCCACCTCGTGGCTTCGCCTCAATGTACCGTGACGCTTCTTGGCGCACCATGCTTCTTGAACTTGCAGGGTGGTCAAGCCGCCAGACCTTCTCCAACGGCGGCATGTTGTTTGGTTGATATGGAATGATCGCTGTGCTTTGTCGGGACCCGGATATGCAACTTCTTTCATCCAAAACTCACATTTACTAAACTTCTTTCATCCAAAACTCACATTTACTAAACTTGACATAGAGTTGATGTTCTCTTAACTTTGTCAATACTTTCCGCAAGTGATCCTCATAATCTTCCTCACTCTTCGAGTAGACCAGAATGACATCAATAAAGACAACGACAAACTTGTCTAGATATTCCATAAATACTTTATTCATTAGGGTCATGAAATAGGCGGGGGCATTGGTCAATCCAAAAGACATCACTGTATACTCATACTGTCCATACCGAGTCACGAAAGCTGTTTTGGGGATATCCTCTTTACGGATCTTCATCTGATGGTAACCTGACCTCAAGTCAATTTTTGAGAACACTCCTGCTCCTTGAAGCTGGTCAAACAAATCATCAATTCTTGGCAGAGGGTACTTATTCTTGATAGTGACTTCATTGAGAGCACGATAATCCACACACATCCTCTGAGTTCCATCCTTCTTTTCAACTAGAAGAACTGGGCTCCCCATGGCAAAGAACTCTGCCTAACAAAACCTTGATCTTGTAGCTCTTTAATCTGTCTCTTCACTTCAGCTAACTCATTAGCGTGCATCCCATACGGTCTCTTGCAAATGGGTGGCATTCCAGAACTAGCTCAATCAAGAACTCTATGTCTCTATCTCGTGGCATACCGTGCAACTCATCTGAAACACATCAGAAAATCCTCGCAATTGGCACATCTTCCAAATTTATTCCTTTGGCACTATAAACTTTAATCCTTCAGCTTTGATTCATGATGCCTTGAAATTATAACTTAGTTCCATCTCGAATCGTTAATGTGATCTCTCTGTTTCCACAATCCGAATCGCTGGTTCTTGGAGAGCCAATCCATTCCTAGGATCACATCTAGGACTTGGTGTCTAGGACAATGAGGTTGGCTAGCAATTCTACCCCTCCGATTAATATCTTAACTTCGGGCAGCCTTGGTTCGTACTCAAATCTGAACCAGGTGATTGCACCAATAAAATAGTCTTAAGAGGCATTGTTTTTAACTGATGATTTGCAACAAAAATCCGAGAAACAAATGAATGCGTAGCTCCAGAATCAAACAAAACCGTGGTAGATGCTGAGTTGACTAGGAGCTTACCTAGTATGACGCCTGGTGCAGCCTAAGCATCCTTAGTGGTGACATGATTCACACGACCTCTTCCAATAGGCGGTGGAGTCCTAGTAGCCTGATTTGGAGTCTGAGATGCTCCACGTCCTGCTCCTGGTGCGGGGGTCCTAGCTGGTGTCGATCCTAGGTTGAAACGGACGGGTGTCACAGCTTGCTTCCTGGGGCAACTATTTGCATAATGACCACGCCATTGCGCTTGAAACAAGTGACTCTGCAGCTGGATTATCGGTTCTCTCGAGGTGGATTGCTGTTGGTACTAAAGTTGGGGTTGCCTGAAGGAGCTGGGCGAGGTGCTGGTGCAGGTGTCCTGAATGCCGATGGAGGAGTGAAACGAAAGCAGTCAGCCGAGCATCGGTCCCGCTCTCGTGGATGATTCTCGATGAGTTCCATGCTGCATCATTTTCCTCTTATGACTCTTCCAACTCACGACGAGACTCCTCAATTAGCATAGCTTTGTCCACCAAGTGCTGGAAATCTGCATAGTCGTTGCCAATGACTTTCACCTTTAATCCTAGGTTGAGCCCACGCTTGAATTTCTTCTAGCGAGCATCATCTGAGGCTACATCTTCTGGAGCGTAGCGAGCGAGTTGAGTGAACTTATTGAGATATTCACTCACTGACATCCCTTCTTGCTTGAGCTCCCTGAACTCATTCTTCTTCATCTCCACCTTTCCATCAGGGATATGGGAGTGGCGGAAAGCAGCAGAAAACTCTTCCCAAGAGATAGTCTGAGGGTCATCATGGGCGGCAATATAGTTTTCCCACCATTCAGCGGCGGTGCCCTCTAACTGATGAGCGGCATATAGAACCTTCTCATGGTCTGTACACTGAGCAATGGCAAGCTTCTTCTCAATGGAGCGAATCCAATCATCCGCGTCCAAGGGTTCTGAAGAGTTGGAGAAGGTAGGTGGACGAGTCCTCATAAATTATGCCAGCTTGGACTGTGGACGAGCCTGGGGAGGTGCAGCTGCAGCTTGATTCTGCTGTTTTAACAAGTTGGCTAGAGTAACTGTAGTCTGGTTCTGTTGATTCATCATGTTGTTCATATTCTGCATCATTGTATTCATGAGTTGGGTCTGTGCTGCTAGAAAATGTCCCATGTTCTGATCCGTCACTACAGGAGGTGGTGGCGGTGGGTTGGCTCTAGCTCTGGCATTAGCATTGGCATCCACCGCTAATCGCGACCGCCCGAATCTAGTGTCAACCATTCGCGACGCAAAGACAAGGGTTTAATAGGTAAGAGGAAAAAACAATAGACAAGTGGTAAGGTCATCTAGGGAAGAAGGTAATACCCAAGAACAAAGGCTAACCAAAGACATAGCCGAAAAGGCTACAAAATAAAGTGCCAACTAAAACTTTCGACTTAAGGTATGGTCGTAACACCATGCTTGAGGCAAGTGTACATCATACCTGGCACACAAGCAATGAAATTCCTAGTATACGCAGACTAAACATAACTAAACCAAAAGGAAATGGCATGCTCAGACACCACAAAGCACCACAAACCTATCTTATATGGTAGTCTTCTCGGACATACTCTTCGACAGTTTGATCAACATCTCCTTTGGTTTGATTCCTTGCAAATGCCTTGGGGTTTGAAAATTTTCAAGAGATAAGAACCTAAGAATAAGATGAGAGAAGACAAACTATTAAATATTAATTTGTTGGTTTGATTTAGAAAATAATTTTGAAGACCATGCTAACTAAGAGAGTGACCTACAATGATATGGCTCGATACCATCTCTGTCGGGACCCGGATATGCAAATTAAACCCTCTATGTATATCGTGACTAGTCTAGGATCACACTAGTGCATACAAGGGAAACATAGATGACATATCATTCCATACATCGAAATAACTAAGAAGAAGCAAATTATTATTGAATAAAGCAAATGACCTTATGGTCAAGGTTCATACACCATCGCCTCTAGGCTTAAGAAACAAGTGAAATCAAGCGTGAAACATAACAACTTAGGCTATTCGACATGCCACAGCAATCGTCTGGGGAACGCCTTCCTAGTCCACGAGTGTTCATAGTACTCTCTTGATATTCATTCCTGGTCCTTCCTCAAGAATCAACAACAAGGGCATAAACCGTGAGTACAAACGACTCAACAAGCCGTAGGAAATGATGCAAGATATTCATGCACGGCTTGACAAAGGATAGTCTTATGGTTCATTTGCGTAAAGCAATAACTTGAATTTAAATACAATAAATAGATTGAAGCAGATTGATAAAACAATAATAAATATCCCAGAAATCAATGGTATACAACATGAATAGAATGACGTGGCATCACCCTACATCATTTGAAACAAGTATCAACCACACAATTCCACAAAGATAGTTTTAGACAACAGAACAACAAAGGAACTCCCCTGCTCACATTCCAACAATTCCACATTTCAAGAAAACACTCTATACCCCGTAAAATTCCTGCTTGTCCATGACCAGCAGACACCACGCTATTCAATAGTTTTACACTCTGCAGAGGTTGTACAACTTTACCCACAAGACATGAACATCACTTAGTGTAATCGATATTAACACACTTCCTTTGGTGTGTCGCAGAGATATCATGACAAAGCCTTTACAATGCACGCCTAAACTCGGTACTTCCCTCTAAGGTTTCGCCCCTCGGGGCCCCCTCTTGAGCCATGTGAGTCTACCCGTCCAACCCGGAACCCACACGAACACTTGGCAGTGCTTAAGACTAGACATTGCAGATTAATCAGTTAGGTCTGTCCCATACCAGACTTGTGGTTGCATGGTTAGACCTAGTCAATGGCGCACAAGATTAAGTCCTTATATTATCTCAAGCAAGACAACCACATCCCAATGTGCTAGACAACACCCCCTTTACTGCACGATCACTTGCCCGGGGGAAAACATTTTGTTCAACTAAGACCAATGGCATCCTCGCCATGGTACAACAAGTTTTACAACAAGGGTCAATGTACCACAATTCAATATCTCATTAGGACAAGATTAACATTAGTTCACAGTGATATGATTCCCAACGCATTTACTAAGGTGTCTAAGCATAGCTACATTAACCCAATGTTGGTACTACAATTATGTCCAACTAGTAAACAACCCAACCTAGGGTGACAATGGATACATGGCATCTCAATTAATCAAGGTGGTATAGTGACAAATAGATGTTTAGCTAACCCAGTAAATAGCACATGTAAATAAATAGCATGCAATTTTATGAAACAGAAATATTTTTTTCCAAACATGGGTACAACATGATCAAAGACTACAACTTGCCTTGCTGATCAAGCGCTGAATATTGGTCTTCAAAGTCTCCGTTCGCTCCTTCGGGATTCGCATCTACCAGAAAATAAAGCAATGAAACCAAATAAATACAAAACAGCAAACAAACTCAAAACTGAAAATAAATGGTTCTGAAAGATAGATCTTGATTTTACAAAAATTTAGAAATTTAAATCGGCTCAATCCGAAGTTCAGATGAGAAAGAATGGGATTTTTGAAGTTTCGATTAAATGACGAACAAAGACTCAGACTACAAGACCACTCGGCGCTACAGTAACCACTTGGCGCTACAGTACTTGGACAATCATGGAGGAAGATATGCGGATTTGAAGTTGGAGCTAAAACTTGGAAAATCTGTTTATGGCGCTGACGGAAGGTTGAAGACGATGAATAGTACCAATTTTAGAGCGCGCGAGATAAAATAGATAACAAGGTCCAAAAATGCCGAAAAAGATCCTAAAAATCCTAAAGAATAGAATGGAACCCAATAAAATTGGTTTCGCTTAATTTTGGATGAATTTTGGAATTTAGATAATTTCGGATGAATAAAATAGATTTGATGAAAGCGAGAGATAAAATACCAGAGAGATTCTAAAATCTTGGAACAATTTTCAAAATCATTTTAGAATATTTGGAACCTACTGCGATAGGTTTTGAGATTTTTCGAGTATTTTGGAACTCTAAGTAAATTTCTAATAAGGATCGAATTTGAAATTTTGACTTTTCTGACGGTGAAGGATTGAACTCTAATTTCGGAAGGATATGGATGCTAGGTTAATTAGAACACCGAGGAAAAACTAAATTTTGAAATTAATTATTTTAAATTAACTTTTAGTAGAAACCCGAAATTGGGGATGTTACATGCTTTCTTTTGATGTAATAGACTACTAACATTCTAGTTGTGGATTTATAACCTTATTTTATTTTCTCAATATCATATTAGTGTGGAATAATAATGATTCATTATTTTTATTACAAATAAGCAATAATATTCTAAAGAATATATGAATTTTTTCATTTTGAGATGTATATGTATCATGTGAATTTTTCTAATGTATAAGTATCATGTGTAAGTATATGTGAAATGTATAAGTATATGTGAATTGTCAATTGTATATGTATCATGTGAAATGTGTTAGTATATGTGAAATGTATAAGTATATGTGAATCGTCAATTGTATATGTATCATGTGAAATGTGTTAGTATATGTGAAATGTATAAGTATATGTGAATCGTCAATTGTATATGTATCATGTGAAATGTGTTAGTATATGTGAAATGTATAAGTATATGTGAATTGTCAATTGTATATGTATCATGTGAAATGTGTAAGTATATGTGAAATGTCAAATTGTATATGTATCATGTGAAATGTGTTAGTATATTTTCAAGTCGAAATAACATTATATTTGTTTTGTGGTGCAGAGAAAGGAATTTATTACAACATGCTTCGTTGTAATCTGTAATATGGTTGTTTCAAAGTAATATGATATTTATGTCAACGTTTTTGAATTAGGATAGATGGCGCAACCAGACGGTGACCCTACTTTCAACGAGGGAGAACAGCTTCATCGACTCCATTGCGCCGGGTAGCATCGAAGGTGATGCTAACGCCCGCCACCGAGGCTAACATTGGTTCCGGTGAGGCCGCTGAGGTCAGAGCTAATGAAGCTATTGACGCCGGAGCCAGCCGAGTCCCAGAACACGTGTTCCGCCAGATGAGGTATAGCCGTAAGAATATAATCCCGTGGACATGTTAATTAATCTCGATTCATTAATATAATAACTCGACACATTTATACATATGTTTGTGTATTTCAAGCCCGTGACATCGAAAGCAACCAATCCAAGCATCGGGACCTAACAAGAAGCCATCCACAAAGCACGGTTTACCGACGTTAACAACGAAGGGATGCCGTGGCCCTTCTTTCAGCAGCTTGGGCCGCATAACAACGCTTTAGGGTTACCACGTGAGGGATCACGCCCCAATTAGCATCGTAAAATGGGCGAAGTTCCTCAAGATATCAAGGACCCGCTCGCAAGATATTAAGGAAAATTTCACATTTCAAGGGTCCAAGACAAGGCCAAGAAATTCACTCAAGAAGATGGCAACAATGTTTCAGCGTGGAAGATGTCTCTCACCGCAAGTATGTCCGTAGGGAGAAAGACCCGACTTCAACCAATTTCCTAAGTCGGGCGGATCACTGGGAAGCATTCGAGGAGTACAAGCCGTCACCAAGGCCGTGCCGCGAGTCGAAGAACAAGGCTAATTCACAGATGAAGAAATACCACCACCATCTTGGCACCGTGGTTACCTCAAGGCTGTACCGAAATGGGAGAAGCGGGAAGAAGAATTAATGGTGAAGGACGTCACACCAGCTACCGCGGAGTGGGAAGAGCGCTTGCGCAATTGGTTCATGGGTCATGGGGGGAGCCTTTTAGATGATGGCAGCTTGGTGATGACACCAGGAGTGCAAGAGGCTGGTCAAAAGATTGTACAAGCTGTCGAGTAGTCTCAGGCAGGTACGTTGGTGACAGACAGTGAGAATGACGAGCTTACACATGCCCTTCAAAACCCTGATCACCCGGGAAGGACACGAGGTATGGGCAAGCATACGTCGTGGAAGTACGGTTTCGCTAAGGATGCGCATACGTACAGGAGCCGTCAAAGAAGCAAAACAAGGAATTATATAAATGTACCAGCTTGGAACAAGAGCTCAAAGCAACCCAAAGCTAGCATCGGCGACATAGTTAAGAACAAGTACAACTTGCCCTCAAAGAAGATTCAGGGCTAGGTCCGAGCAATCACCGGATGTCGTGATCGCCCTCCGCGTGGGCGTAGTAGTCAAGGCCCACCGGGCCCCCTGGCGACAACTTGCTAGCCCGTTATCCCGTGGATGACATAAGGGTTCGCCGCCAGGTGAGCTACACGCTGATGCGCCGTAACCTCTCCATCAAGGTGGCTTACGGCATGGCATTTCCGTGGAGCAGGCGACGTTCCATCGCAACGAGATACCCCGGGTTACTCGAAGGTCGCGGTGGAGGAGGTGCTGAGCGGATTTGAAGAACTTCACCTCGATATTGCTGGAGGCGACGATGTGACCAAGCTTGGACAGGCCCTCCACAATATCATCCTCTGGCGCAAACGGTACATCATATTTCTAGATGGTGTGGAGGCGTCATCTCCACCACGGCAACCCATGCCTCCTCCAATGTCACCTCCACGCAATGCCTCGCCGGCAAAACAGAGCACGCCTCCTCCACCCGCCCACGCAAGCCCTACTCCACCACCACCATCTCAAACAAAAATGAACACCCCCAGGAAAACCACGCCTCCACCATCTCCTCCGAGGAAGAAGCTTGATGGCAGAAAGACTCCTCCACCTGCTCCCAAGAAGGTGGAGTCCAGCCGATCGACAAAGATAAAGGAACCTCCAAAGAGGGCATATGATATGACTAAGGAGGAGAGTGACGCGGTCATGAAAGCAGAATTGGCTGCACACTTCGCAAAAAAGAAGCCAGAGCCAAAGGTACCAATTGATCCAAAAGTGGCGGAACACTACGCGACATGCCATGCAAAGCTGCTGCCTATGCCGTCCAACTATGAACGGACAATAATAAAGGCTACACAGAAGAATAAACGTGGTCAGGCGGCGGCGTCAAAGAAGAAGAGAGACTAAGATCAGGAGAACCTCGAGAGGTTTATGAAGGAGGCAGAATCGCCCACAACCGCAGCTCTTGAATTAATAGATGATCTTCCAATGGCAAAGGTCGATGGCAATATCGGGCCGGGAGCCGATTGACCCTAATGAGATAAAGGATCTACCAACCAAGATGCGGCAATTTCATGAATGGTACATGACAAAGTCCGCCAAGGAAGAACGATGTTCCTCCGTATCAAAGAAGATGATTTTTATCGCGGGCCAACAAAGATATGGCTCAATTCGACGACTTCTACCATATTTACCATGCCGACGCCATCAACGTGTCTCTCATGAGTCTTTGGGTGCTTGTAAGTGTCAAGCTCATACCTTTATCAGTGCTTCCTCGCATAATAAAATTGCAACTCTTAAACTTATACCTTTCTATGTAGAATGGAGATACAACGATGTAGAAAAGAGAACATCTTCAATGTGGGCTTCATCGACCCGTGAGATTGTTAACGAAGCACGCTCATATCTCGATGCAAAGAAGAAGGATGTTGAAGATTACATTCTTGATGCATTCTTGAGACAAAGACTACAAACCGTATATATTCCGCCTTCAACTTCGAAAGTACGATATATACAACTCCGTCGTTTTATCTTTTCTAAGGCATTGATAATACTACTAGCTAGTTACATATATGTTGCAATACATGAATAGGTTTCATCGATCCTTCTTGTCATCAAGCTTGATAGCAGCCAGATCATTGTTCAAGACTCAAAAAGGACTCCGGTGGAAAAATATCAATATATCATTGACATGCTAAACAGGTATATAGCACATATATATATCATAGTTTTCCTTATTATATATATTGAAATACCTTGCTAATTCCAACTCTGATAATTACTATTCATACTAACGCATCACACAGGGCATTCGCGAGGTTTCGAAAGAAGCAACAAGGAGATTTCGAGAACGGATTTGATGTACAAATAAGCACTCGAGTACGATAAAGAATATTAATATGCCGTAATAGCTTTTTCATCCCAATAATTGTTTTTTTTCAAATTTCATCGTAGGTTCTACAATGATTTGAAGGAAACAACTTATGTGGCTATTATGTGTGCCACTACATGCAAAGTATTACCCACGGCGATGTGCCGACAACCAACGCCGAGGTAGTGTGAACATGTCAATTTCTTAGTACTTACACTTTAATTACATGTCCAGAGATTTATTTACTTCCGCTTTGTCACCCAACATCGATATGCAAGGCATGATCCCGCCAAGACCAAGTTGCAAAGAATCCAAGAACAACTCATCGCCTTTATTGTCGATTTAGATTGTATCCACCAAAGGCGTAGTTCCATGCAAATGGTTGGAGACCTTGTCCTGAAATAAAGACAGCTTGAACCGACATCAACGCTTAATTAAGGGCACAAAGAGCGACGACACAAGAAATGAGCTCAAGATTCCCTTTTATTCTTTGAAACTTGTAAAAGTGGCTTATTATTTCATGTGTTCATCAACTTGTTCATTTTTAGTCTATTAAGTTCAGATTTTTCAGTAAATGAACCCGTAATTATCTAAATGAGTACGCATGAATAATATATATTTAATTATTGTGTCAAAAACTCCTCGTAGTTCTATTTATTTTAATTGTCAAAATCTATATAAAAACCCTCTGAAAACATATTCTACATTGAATATAATCAAACGTCAGGTTGTCACTTTTCACAAGCGGTTGGTAACTCCAACCGCTTGACTCGCGATTGCTTACAAGCGGTTCTAAAACCGCTTCTAAAAGCGGTTTCGAACCGCTTGTGCATGCCCGATCCACTGTAGTGAGCAAGAATTAATTTTATTCGGATGACATTAGTAGATGTCTGAATCTAATTTGTATTAGATGTCTGAATGTAATTTGTATTTGATGATATTAACTTGATGCCAGGGGTTGAAATTCTAAACTTGTTTTAGAGTCTTGATGTTCCGAATGGATATGCATGAGGTGATGTTTGAGTATAGGTTTGATCTGTTATGAGAGAGGATGATTAAGTTGTATCTGTATGAGAAAAGTTAAAGATGTAAATATATATACATATATGCTGTGATTGGGGAGTAAGGATAATTGAACGTGTTGTCCTCGAATATGTAAATGTCTGCATCTTTGGACTTGAAAGAAGATAAATTGTGTTTTGATTTCTCTAAGATTGGTAGTGTGGAGATGTATAATACCATGCCGAATTGGATCTGTGAAGCGAATATATAAATATATGCATGTGTGTGTATATGTGTAAAGCTAGAATTTGAGCATATATATATATATATATATATATATATATATATATATATATATATATATATATAGGAAGCCTTTTCCGCATCTAGAGTACATACTCCCACATCTAATATACCACTTAAATAAACGCTTTATACTCCTTTTATCACTTTCAAGATACTCCAATAATAATTCTAAGATGCTCCAATACAACATGATTAAAAAATTTCATCGCACTTTTATTTTTTGCTACATACTCTTTTCCATATGTATAAGGAATATGTAAATAAATTATGCTATAAAGGGTGGATTTTAATGAAATTTTTCATGAAACTCACTTTGGAGTATCTTATAATCAGATAGAGTATACTCAAAAGGATAAAGAGGTATAACAATATTATTTAAACGGTATATTAGAGGTGGGAGTACATACACCCAGGTGTATAGAATCATTTTCCTATATATATATATATATATATTGTTGACACTATGCATGAGTGTATGCATTAGGTGCTGGTATGGGTGACAGATTGTATGACTGATCATGAGGTTATACATATTTTTTTGGTTGAGTATTGATAACTTCTGGATTCGGTGGAATCGAAAGGGGTAAGATTGTGTATAATCATGAATGGCAGATTTTGAGTAATTGAGGGTATTGATTGCGCGCTATTTATATTGCTGAAGCTGGCATACACTTTTGAATGGTATTGCATTGGATATTTATTTATTGGTTTATAAATTGAGATACCGCTGTGTGTTTTTTTTTGCGGATAGCAGGGATTACACTAAGTAATGAAAGATCAATCGAAGGTAAATTTGAGAATCAAGACTGCTTGAAGGCCATTTGCGCTAATGAGATAACTTTAGGAGATAATCATAGATTAAGAACTTAGATTTGAGGTAGGTTTTTACACCTCTTAAGTAAGGTTAGCTATACCTGCAGGTTGCAGTGGTAAATGATCATGTAACTATGGCATTTTTAATCATTGAGTGATGATTCGTAACATGTTACAATTTTATAACTTTTATTACCATACCTTCACAAATCACAATCCATGGTGCTTGCAGATGTTGTGGGCCTTGAATTTTACAAGCAGCAGACCTGAAAATATGGATAATGCTTTATTGCTGATGTATATGTAAACAATTACCTTTACCTAGAATAAGACCAAAGTTTAATACAAATTAAATATTATATCGTTATGTATAACAGAAGTAGATCATACCTTAAAACCATTCCCTTACAGTTTGCTTTTGGGTTAGGCCTTTGTGTTGTAAAGAGAACAAAAAACTTGAACTCAGAAAGATATATACCTAGGTTTGCAACTGCCACGGAAAAGTGCATATGAGTATATCAATACTTAGGAAATTTAGTGAACACGAGCTATAAATAACTGAGTCTGTTTAAATAGCAGACCTGATTAACATACACACCAACAAAGATGTCCAAATTTTATTAGGGTGTCAATTACCTGCTTGTGTGCATAAAAAAAAGAAGGCAGATAACAAGATACTAAGCTCAGTCATGCAATTGATTGCTATGGTTCCAAAAAGAGGTATAAATTCAACAACCAAAGAAATTAGGAGATGAGCTATGTTTCATCAGCTGCAGACATGGTTCTGCCCAATTACTTCAGAGCACAAAATACAATGTACGAAATGAACCCTGTAGGATCAGCATTCCTACATACTATGCACTCACAGATGTATAGTTTGGCCAAGGAGAAATAGAACAACCCTATTACGTCTCTACCCCCTCAGACATACTCCTCACAGTGTTCATCACAAACTCAACACCAACGACACAAATCACTCACCGCAATTGCTACCCACAAACCATTGCAATGAATTCGCTGAAATGTCCCCAATAGTTAGTAATCACTGTAGAACCTAGGCCCCAAACCGTCACAACCCTAGCATCTTAGTAGGGCTATGGCCACCACAGTGAGCCAACGGCGGCTCAGCGTTGGATGCCCAGGGAAGAGGTACGAGAGCCATTGAGCCTCGTTGAATTGACACTCTGGTTGCTGCGATCTGGCAAAGTGGAGTGGAAAAGGGGCGGAGGTGCTTGGCCGTAAGCGCAGACGGCCGGCCAGGAGGGATGCGCTACAGGCCGGGGCAAGGTCAGAGGCGGAGACGCTGTCATGGACTTGATGTCTTGAGGAGGGACTTGACAAAATCGGAGACGGCCGGACACAAATAGGGACAGCCCATGTCCTAGGCCTCATCCAGTCAACCGAATATTCGAATCCGATTCTTGACCTATATTCCCTGGATATTGCATGTTTTGAATCCGATCTGATATTTAAATTAAATTATTTGGATCCGGTCTCAGATCCGACCGGATATTTAAAATCCGTCCCATTTCTAATCTCAATTGGATCTGGATCTTGCAGATAAAATCTAGCCTATTTTCACCCGGAGGCAAAGGTTACTCCAGTCAATCCCAAATGAGCACCAAAACAAAGCCAACTAATGGGTAGCTAAATTACATGAACGGGGACAATGGGAATGTTAAAATGTAGGAAGTTGTGAATCAACAAGAATCTGGTCTCCCCAATTATTGGAACCGGTGACAACTGTGAGACCATGCGGTGTTTGCTCTGTTTTTGTTATGTTAATTTGACTATAGTTTCACTACTGCAAAAAGGTTTATATTAGCTGTCTCATTATAAATGGTTTTTAAAA
Source organism: Guadua angustifolia (assembly GCA_036346375.1). Taxonomy (NCBI): domain Eukaryota; kingdom Viridiplantae; phylum Streptophyta; class Magnoliopsida; order Poales; family Poaceae; genus Guadua; species Guadua angustifolia. Next base: position 694,960 of record JAYEVE010000810.1, on the reverse strand, counting down.
ATCGTCTGTGTTAAATCTAATGATAGACGGTTTTGCTAGCGCAAGCATTAAAGTTTCTAGATATACTAAGAACCGTCTGTGATAAGCCGATATCACGGACGGTTAGTACGACAAATCTTCTATGATATGACTACATTTTGTTGGCGCCAAAAAAATATTACATAGGATTGATCGGATACAACACTTGATGAACACCAGGTTTAGAGCATGCCAACCGATTTGACTCTGCAATCAATAAGGTTGATGGACAAATATGCTCAAAATCGATATAGTGTAACAATCAACAAAAATCTAAAAGGTTAAAAAGCCAATCAAATCAAGGTAATGGCAAGTCTAATCAGCTGATTAGGGCTGATCAAATGGTGAGATAGATCTTCTCGAAAAAGGTGAAGCGCAACAATATCGAAGAAAACCAAACCTGATTGGTGTAATCGATGAAGATCAACAATCGGCGATGCACAACTTTATTGATCAAAATCAGATTACAGAAAAACACTAAATTACAAAGCTATTCCTAATTGATAGAAAAATAAATAAAAAGTAATTGGAGTTATTTGATTTGTATTGTGTTGCCATCCTTGTACGTCATTGGCGATCTTTTATAGCAGATGGGCCTATCGTATCCTTTTCCGATACGTTGGCCACCATGATCCGTATCGGCCTCTTGAACAAGATTTCTCAAAATTAGATTAATATCAATCATAATCCTATCTCTAATTTTTCCTTCCTTATACAATATCGGTCAAAATATCTCCTTATCCTTAGCCTGAAATTTGGTCATATATTGCCAAATTCTGGTGCAAACATATACCCCCCATTTTTGGAAGAAAAATTGTTATCTTCCAAAAATTTTCTTTATTAGCTCCCACACAATTGGTTTAGCACAATATCTTTATTGGTAACAGTTCCATTTATTGCTGTAACACCCTAGCACCCCTAGTGCCCAAAATGTCACTACATCTAGCAGGATTAGCAACTAAACAGCATTATAATACTATATTTCAGCAAGAATTCAGCAAGGACATATACATGTTACATTCATTCTAGCAACAAGAATTCTATCCAATAATAATTTACGCATCAACTAAAACAATATTGCAAGGTAGAATAAAGAAATATAACATTAACAACACCAATTCAGCTGTTAATATGGTTTTATGATAGAAATAAAGACCACGAACCACATTAGTTAAACATAATCATATTGACAAGCCACCACTCCATTCAATAGTTTAACAAGACATAACCAACGGGAACCGAAAACTTTATCTCTTGAGATAGAGTTATTTTAGATTTGAGCACGTTCCCGCCCTTATGCCGGTCTCAAGGTACCTAAAAAATATTTAAATAAACAAATGTGACTTCAAAACTCAGCAAAGCACATTGTAACACCACACTAACACATATGAATATTCATTGAGTGACATAAGACATAACGTGTTTTCAAACATAAACAAGATCTCATAACATTAACATTCAACACTATTTACTTTTTTATGCAATGCAAAATGCCATATGTTCATTATCATCTCATAGCTTATACCGGTATAACTAAATGCACACCCATCAGTATGCACCCTCTCATTTTCATCCATCCCATGGAGAAGCCTACCGAAGTAGGTCTTGTAAGCTCACCACAAATCAGAGATAGAGGCGCACATAGGTCACCTCTTCCATCATAAATGCACATATGCAAATGACATGGATTATTTGCAGGATGCATATTTCCATTGATACATAAATATAAGCATAACCAACATATAAACAGTAATATTATTGCATATCAAACATTCATCGACATTCAACCTCATATTCAATGCACTTGCCTTAACCATGAGGTGCTAGGTGGCGCGGGGTTGAGGCCACTCCTGAAGTCTCACCACCTGAGAATAAATCACATGCAACTCAACAATACAATCCCAGCATAAGCAATAAAATTTAGCGACATTGAAACTACACCCTACATCAATTCTAATAACTTTCTCACTCGACGAACAAAACTGTCCCTCTGTTGTTCTGATAGTTTAAAGGTTATAAGTTCCACCCTTATAACCCAAACCTCAAGGGCCAAGAACTTTATGAAACTACTGATTAACCACATGTTATCCAATAATCAATTCTCTTAAATAAAACATTTAGCCTTTCATAATTAGCCCTGAAACCCGATCTGCTACCTCACTGGACAGCATACTTCAAAATAGTATAACTAATTTTAGACAATTCCAAATGAAGTAAAGGATGAAATTTATAAAATCTACAGAAAATTTACTAACTTAATCTGGTCATTAGGAAATTTAATTCAACTTCTAGTTAGCCCTACTCTGCAGTTTTCCGTGACTGCTGTAAGTAGAGACAGATTCGGATAACAGCTTAAACAAATAACCATAACTTTTAAAATACTCAACCAAAATTCATGATCTTGATCTCTAAATAAGCTTGAGACAAAGATCTACAACTTTTAAATAGCTAACCCTTTTGGAATTGATTCTAATGTAACCAAAATCCGGCCCTAACACAAAGATCTGCACTGCCCGAACCCAGATTTCGCCCAGCACAAAGATTTCCCCTAGATCCAACTAATCACAGCACTAGAGCAAGTCATTCTAATTAGTCAAATACCTAATTTTAGAGCCCTAGATACCCAAAAAATATACTAGGAGCATCATACCTACACGAGGAACACGAGATCGACAACGAACATAAGAGGGAGGTGCGGCTATGGGGGAGAGGGGAGGGAGAGGAGGGGATGAGTGGTGCAGCTGGAATGGGGAGGAGGCTGGTGCAACTAGTGGAGGGGAGAGGAGGGCTAGGGTTAGGGAAAACTCCCTCCCACATGGGCCAAGACTAGCCCAAGATGGCCCACGAACAGCCCAACACAAGAAACCAGCCCCTAACAGCCCACAGAAGTTCAAATCATGCAATTTTTAGATATTACACACTACCCCATAAACAGGATTCGACGCTGAATCTTCGTACGTCACTAAGACCACTAAATAAAAATCAACAAAGGAGTTGAATCTCATCTCAAACCTGAAGTGAACAACTCAGGGTACTTTTCCACCATGTGAGACTCGAACTCCCAAGTCACTTCCCTTTCAGTCTAATGCGGCCACAACACTTTGACAAACTTCAAGGTTCTATTTTTTAGTGCTCGCTCAAAATTCCCCAAAATCTGCACTGGCTGGGACTCAAAAGTGAGGTTCTGATCGATCACCTATGGATCAAGTGGAACAACCAATTCTGGGTCATGCAAATACTTACTAAACATGGATACGTGGAACACATTATGCACTTCTTGCATTGAACTATAAAGCTCCAATCGATAAGCCAATTTTCTAACTTGGGCGACAATAGGGAATGGCCCAATATATCTCAGGCTAATCTAACCACTCCTTTAGTGGGAGACACTCTCAGAAGCACACTATCACCCATCGCAAACTCCAAATCTCGCCTCCTCACATCAGCATAGCTTTTCTGTTTACTCTGAGCTGCAAGGAGGTTCCGCCTCACCTCAGCCACTCAATCAACGGTTTGCTGAACCCAATCAGGGCTAAGAATTGTTCTTTCCCCTATTGCATCCCAGCATAGGGGTGACCTATATTTCCGCCCACAGAGTACCTCAAAAGGAGCAGCCCGAATGCTTGCATGGTAGCTGTTATTATAAGTAAATTTAGCAAGTGCCAAATGATCTTCCCAACTACCCTTCCATGCCAAAACACAAGATCTAAGCATATCCTTTATGGTCTGAATGGTACGCTTAGTCTGACCATCAGTTTAAGGATGGAAAGCGGTGCTAAGATGATGCTGTGTGCCCAAAGCATTCTGCAAGCTCTCCCAAAACTTGCAGACAAACTTAGTATCACGATTAGAAATAATCGTTTTAGGCACACCGTGCAATCTCACAATTTTTCACACATAAATAGGAGCCAACTTGCTCACTGAGTTTGTTGTGCGGATAGGAATAAAATAAGCAGACTTGCTGAGACGGTCCACAATAACCCAAATAGCATCCTTCCCTCATTGATACGGGGTAGGCCAACCACAAAGTCCAAGGCCAAACAAGAACCTCCAAAGGCTGCAACAACCCTGTCGGTCATTTATATTCAGCCTTCACCTTCTGACAAATCCCACAAGATGCTACACAATGAGCAATGTCAACCCTCATCGTTTTCCACCAGAAACTCATTTTAAATGTAACATACCAAAAATCTTAAATAATAAAAATATAAATTTAAAAATGAAATTTAATAAAATTCATAATAAAAAATTAAGAGAATGAAATAAAAAAATTAACATCCATTTCAATATCTTGAAATCCAACCTTAATAAAAGACGAGTTGCCAAATAAAACTTCAAATCAAGAAAAATATAAAATGAATTGGAAATATAAGTTTACCTTGAAATTTCATCCCATCTAAAAATTTCTTGAATTTTTGGTTCTTAAGAAAATCATTTATTGCATTGATTTCGTTTTTTGTTCAATACAAAATATAAAATATAACGAGGAACTAAAATTTTAACATTTAATTATGTTCAATGATGCTTTTCTTGAATTCTCTGGATTTTATTTACTCTTCCAAGATTATCTTGATTTTTGCTTCAATGGAGAAATCCTTTAATATACACTTAACTAATAAAGAAAAGAAAAGAAAAGAAAAGAATAAGAATATATAACAATAAAATCAATAAAATTTTTATCAAAACTCAGGACACCACCAGTGACTCTACTATAAATTAAAAAAGTCATATCAAACAATAAGAGGTGAAAAGAAAGGTATTTAATGAACCTTGACTAAAAAAAAGGATAAAGGTCGAATTTAATAAAATTATATTACATTATTTCGACTTGACAATTGTATGTCATCCTCTGAACAATAAATACATCAACAATAAAAATAGTATAATTTAATAACAAGGTTTATTATCTTTAAAATTTCAATTATAGAAAGGTTGAAAATCAAAGAATTAGAATATCGTAATTTTATTAAATTAAATACAAAATATTTAGAATTGAAATTTTTACTAATGAACTTTGTAGCAAAAGGAACTCATAAAAAAGTTTTAGAAATTTTTATATGTTATATACTTCTAGAAAATTTAAAAACACAAAATAAAAAATCAGACCATCAGACATTGTCGAATTTTTATAAATTTCGGCATCATATTTTTCTCGAATTTCCACAATGCTTGGATTATTACCCAACCATTTCCCACAAAAATTATCAAATTTTTTTTTGACAATATTTGTAACCAATCCATTGAACCAATTTGGCTCAGCTGCTATCCAGAATCCTTGTTAAGACGTGTCACAGATAAGGGGACTGGAAAGGGTCGTTTTGGACCAAGACGATGCCCACCGCTTCGCTTCTTCTTCCCTAAGAATGTTTTCGGGACCCATATTAACTCCCCAGAGTTAGTTACCTCAATGGGTTCCACCACCAAAAGTAAAGACACTTGGTTTTTTCCAACCACCCAGACTTAAATTAAGGCGCACGTTCTCAAAGCATGTGTTTTGTTCTCTCTCAAATTTACTGCAGTAACTTCCTTAGCCAAAATTCCCAAATCTTCACCTATCTCTCTTGCGAAATCTCTCAAGGCCGGAGTAAACCCAAATCAGGCTTTTTCAACAGTGTTCTCCTGTACTTCCTGCGCAAGAAGCTTTTCTCTAAGGCTGGTAAGTTTCCCCCGGACCTTGCTCTCTTTTGTTCTCGTCAAACCCTAGACCTAGAACTTAGTCCTTAGTTCTTTCTCTTGTCTCTTCTTAGGTCTTGTCAGTTTTGTGCTTAGCAAGAGGTTCTCTTGAGTTAGATTGAGCAGTACTTTTGTTTGGGTCAGTTGTCTCACAATGCCGAAGTCTAAGAATCCTGATAAAAGGGGTCTGCTAGAAAAACTGGTTGAAGAGGTTAAGGGAAAGAAATAAAAGACAATTAGTTCATCCCCAGGAATATCACTGTCAAGGCAGCCTCAAGGACCAGTATTTTTGCAAGACACTCATACTGCAAGAAGGGTTAATAGGAAGGTGGTCACCTCTCATCCACAAAAGGGGAAAGGATAACAAATAGCTTAGTTAGAATCCTCTTCTTCTGAAGATAGCGACTATGAGCCAAGTAGCATGTCCTCTTCAAAAAATATAGAATTTGATGACGAGTTTGATGTGCTTAATTGGGAAAAGCTTGCCACTCTTGGAGGGAAGAAGCTAAGGGCAGTAAGGCTAATTAATGAAAAAGTTTTGTTCACTACAACACGTCGGGCTTCCGATGGCGCCTATAAATGCCTTTAAAACCTTATAAATGCCTTAAAAAGATTTTAGATGGCGTTTACATGGCGTCAGGAAAAGTAATTGGCGGCACTTAATTATCCACGGTGTTTATAAGTGTCGTGGAAGACTCTAACCCGGCGTTTATAAGTGCCGTGGAAGACTCTAACCCGGCGTTTATAAGTGCCAGGGTTTTATCTAGCTTGACGCTTATAAGCGTACGGGATCCTCTATTCGTGGCATTTAAAATCACAGTGCACAATGACTTCCCAGAGGTCACCCATCTTATTACTACTCTTGTCCAAGCACACTTAACTTCAGTTTTATCTAGCTTGACGCTTATAAGCCCCGGGGATCCCTCTATTCGTGGCATTTAAAATCACAGGTGCACAATGACTTCCCAGGAGGTCACCCATCTTATTACTACTCTTGTCCAAGCACACTTAACTTCAGAGTTTTTATAAGATCTAGTACTTTAGTGGTGGTATGATCACATCTGATATATAATGCGTCCCTCCTCCCCTTAACCCCGTTAAACACCCGAACACCGATTTTTAATTATTTCAAATTAGCAAACTATTGAGGTAATTAGCAAAATCATCATACGATAAGATCTCCAATTATATTCTTTTGGGCACCAATTTAGTTTGCAAATACGAACCGAGCATATTTCTTAAAATAGACATAACTTTTGACTCGTGACTCCAATCATGCGTTCTTTGGCTCATTGGAAAGATAACGAAAAGTAGCATCTGAAATTGATAAGTGTCACAAAATCAAATGGTCGAAAAAAATTTGATTTTTCAAACAAAATATCAACGAAAATTGAATTTTCGGACAAAATTTGAAATTTTAGACAAAATATCATCAAAAATGAAATATTTGGACGTAAATGATTGCAAATGGAATATTAGTTTCAATTATTTCAAATATAATATTATTTAATTTCAATTCTTTCAAATTCCCTGTGGTATTCACATTTATAACGCTGTAGAGTCTACTACGCTTATAAACGCCGAATTTGACTCTATACCGGCGCTTATAAGCTAGTGGAAGACTCTAACCCGCATTTATAAGCGTCAGGAAGATCAGAACCCGCTTTATAAATACCGATAGAGGGAATTCTGAAGATTTATAAGCTGGAAGACTTTAATTCTGCTTATAAACGCCAGATAGAGTGGAATTTCCCGCATTTATAAGCGCTGTGTAGACTTTTAACCCGCATTTATAAACGCTGGGGAATTAAATGCCTCAATGATAAAAACGCTTTAGTTTTATTAGGGCGTTAGATTAAACGCCGTAAAATAAACGCCGAAATCCATGTTATCTTGTAGTGGTTTCCTGTCTCTAGACCTCCTATGGATGAGTCATTTCTTACCAATTTGCAAAAGAACATATTCATTGGATATAAAAGTAGGAGGCATAGAAAGGGAACACATTTGTCAGCTCCCTCAAACCATCAGTATGTGGACTGGGACCAAGTAAATTCAGTTGTCGATTCAACAAGAATGTATGACTGCATAAATTCCACACCGGTCTTGCCAATATGATTTCTAACAAAGACCATCCCTTGAATGTAAATAGAACCCTAGAGTTCTATGCTTCTTTTAGTGAACAAGCAAAGGCGTACATCATGTTCACAATAGATGGAAAAATCAGAAAGGTGATGTCACCCCATTTTGAAGCAGCTATTGGTGCCTCTAGTCCTTTATTCAACAGGACTAGAATCCATGAGAGGATGTTTCCTGGTCAAAGATAGAGGCAAGTGGGTGACATGTCAGATCTGCAAGCGTCAGCCCATATATATAGAGACATCACTGAAGCTAATTTCAGCCCAAACAGAGTTCACTGTTTGTCAGATGAAGCTAAAGTATTGATGCTGATCCTGAGACATACCATATTCCCTATGTTTGGCTATAAAGAAGGTGTAACTCCCAACTTGGCTTGGCTTCTTCATTTAATTTGGTCAAGACAGCCCATTGATTTGGTAGACTACATCATTGGTGAAATGGAAGAAGCAATATATAGGAAAATGGGAAGTCCCCTACCTTTTGCACAGCAAATAACTCCAATGTTCCTGGCTCAAGGAATTATAACACAAGAAGAACTGAATAAGGATTTTAAGTGTTTTTCCAAGAAATACACTATGCATAAGTCAACTGGAGAAGCACTTAGGGAGTCAGGATTTCTTCACTCTCTACAGCAAAATCAACCACATGAAGAGGAAGAACAAGAATATCCAAATCTAGAAGAAGAGGAAGAGAAGCGCAATATGGAACTTCTCCCAGAGTTCATAGGGTCTGATCCTGAAGAAAGTAATGAGCTAAGTGCTCGTAATGAGTTTGATGATGAAAGAGATAGTCCTATTGGAAGTTTTGTAGCTACAAGAAGTGGTAGCTATAGACATCATTCTCTTCACTCTCAAATTCAGGGTAGCCATGTCAGTTTAGAAGGATCTAACAAAAGAAATGAGACAAGTACTCATAGAGGGTTTAATAATAATACTCTTAGTCATGCTGGAAGTTTTATGGCTCCTAGAAGTGGTAGTCATGGACATCAGTCTGCTCATTCTCCAATTCAAGATGTTCCTATTCCAAGTATTCTAGTTTATCCTATGATGGAACATTCAGCATCTAGAACTTTCTTTCAGCATAATGAACCAACTGAGATATATGGAGATAGTCATTTAGATCCGAGGAAGCTCTCTTATGAAGAAGATGTTGCTACTCGGTAGTTTCTAGCTCAGTTGCTCAACCTTAGGCTGTGGAACAACAAATTCACTATCTTCAAGAATTGGCTGCAGCTGCAAGGTTTAATGAGGGTCAAGGAGTAAGGACAGGAGCCCATGATCATAAGGCAGGAGGGTTAGGAGTACCTCAAGGGCCTGATAAAACCTTTTATCCTCCTCCTCCTCCAGAAGCTCACCCAGAGCATGCTCAACATGACACTTTCCTAGGTTGGGAAAGCTTATTCGATACTCAGCCAGCCTGGTTTTAGTCTTATGAGCAACAATACTATGCGGATCAGAGAGGATTCCAAACAAGATATGAGGAAGATCAAAAACTAGAAGCTCAAAGGTATGAATAACAAATGAGAGCTATGCAGCAATATAATAAACAAGTCTAAAAAATGATGAAAAAACAGTATGAAGAGCAAACCAAATTCAGAAATGAAACTTTCACAAGGTTTGACCACATAAGAAGAAATCAATGGGACTTGAGAAACTGGATTGAGAAAGTCAACACAAATCAAAATCTTCTGAGAGACAGGCTGTATGACATGAATCTAAAGATAGATTAGACTCAGAAGAACCTTTTCAGCTGAGTTGATGGTGGTTTAAGGAAAACCAAAGTGCTCTTGATTGGATTGGAGAGAATTTAGAAGACCATTTTAAATACACTCATGAAGCAGACAAGGAAGTTCATGACTGTCAGGATGAATTTCAAAGAATAGCTAGAGAGGAATTGCAAGGTATAAATGAGTCACTAAACAAGCTGCAACATGATTTCCACAATTGGTCTCTCCAGCCTGGTGATCCAGACTACCCGAGTTGGGGTGATCAAGCTAAGGCTTCAGTGCCCAATTCACAAGCTCAAGAAAAGTCTGATGATGAGATGAAGATTGTCTCCCCTCCTCGAAAAAGCTTAGCCTTCAATCGGCTCAACAGAACATTCTCCAAGCGCAAGTAGAAACCCTTTTTGGAAATTGATGCCAAAGGGGGAGAAATTTCCGTAGATAGTTCTCTGGGCTACTATATGTAAAGGGAGTTTGTTGGGGGATCATGAGTTTAGCTTAAATCATATGTATCTTTATACCACTGTGTTGTTGGATTTGAACTTTATGTGCTCTAATTGAATTTGTATGTGCTTTTATTGGTTCTATCTTGTTTACTATCTTGCACATATTTAGGGGGAGCATAAATATTATTTTTGCATAAACTGCTTATGCTCTGTCAAGCTAACTCTGTTTTGCAGAGTGTTTGAGATATCATTGACTTAGAAATGGTATGTTGTCATCAATCACCAAAAATAAGGAGATTGATAGCATCCAGGCCCCCTAATTTTTTTATATATATAATTGTATAGTTTTGGTGTTGATGATTAAGTCAATGACCACTAAAGTATGAAGAATATTGGTTGAAGCATCGAAGAAGACATTAATAAGGTCAAGATAAGGATCCTTGTTTCTAGTTTTGGCTTGGGAGATGATTGAAGCCAAGTAGCTAGGATTATTTTTGTTTGGTCATAATATTAAGGGGGATTGTGCACAAGTTAAAATTTTGGTCGTAATATTTTTGCAGTCAAATTACTTTAGTCATCTTTTCTTGAATCGGTCTTTCTCCCCAAATAAATTCTATGTGTTTCCCCAGACTAAATTTTATTGCTCTTGCCTTAAGTCCAACGCAACCTTAGTTAAAATTCCATTTTCGCCGAACCATTCCTTTTTAGTTTGGTGCTGAAATATACTCAGTCAAAAATTCTAACCGAGCACATTTCATTCATGACGGACCATTTTAGTCTCTCATAAAATTTAGTCTGGTGCAAGGTTTGTCTTTGCCAGACCTTTCTTTTTGGTTTGTTGTTAAAAGTCCCTTGAATAAAAGGTTAACCGAGCGTACACCATTCACGCCGGACCGACTTTCGCTAACACAAAATTTAGTCCGGTGCAGATGTATTTCTCTCGGTTGGACACAAATCTTCTTTCAAAAAGTCCGTTGGTACAAACTTCCTTGAAATCTTTCTACAGTGGACCAAATTTTTTGGTCCGATGCACAAGTCCAAAATCACATATTTTCGCCGAACCAAAATATTCTAAAATCCCATGTACGTCGGACCAAGTAAATTTAGTCTGGCGCAAATACTTTCTTCAACAATATTAGTCTGGAGTATAAAGAACTAATCTCTAAGCCTATTTTTGCTAAGTCCGTTGCAATTGTGATAGCCTGTGTTTGTTAGTCTGACATGTTTCAACGACTCCTGTGGTAGGTGTAATGGCTATATACAGTTCAAATGGCTATATAAGCATTTCCTGAGCCTTCCTTCATAGAACTTTTTGATATCTTTTGATCTCCTTAACATTTTAGCATTTTAGAGCTTCCATTCAACCAAGGAGACTGTGCTTCAACTTTAAACTCCAAAATTTAACACTTTTAAGTGTTTGGCTCCAAGCTTACTCTAGTTAGTGCTGTGCTAAGTGAACCAAGAGATAGGACTTGTGGATAGTCTATTACTCTTGGATATTAGTGGTCCTAGACGGCTTGGAGGAAGTGTTGGTACGATCTATCCAAAGTTATTTGTGGAAGGCCACCATTGATTGTGAGAGGTCGGGACTCAACTTTCCGGTGTGGTGAAAGAGTCACACTAGTAATCACCAAAGCTACTGCGGCTAGCTTTGGAGGAGGAATACTTCGAGAGAAGTGCTCTAACGTCGAGTAGGAGGTTGGCTCCAAACCACGGGATAAATTCTTGTTTCTCTTGTGCAAGTTCTTGCTTTTGTGATAATTTCTCATTGTTTTTAGATATCTGTGCTTTATTTTCTATCACCTGGATCTGGTAGCTAAGTACTTAAGCAAAGATATTTGTTCTGTGATTAATTCTGAATTTTTGTAAAGTTGCCTATTCACCCTCCCCCTCTAGGCCAACTTGATCCTTCAGCATGTCAGTCAACTGTGTATTAAATAAAACCGTGAAATGAAAGACGGTTTCTGAATAATGAAAGCGCATTCTTCCTTTTTAGTGTATTTTCAAACTGAATGACATTCAAACATTAAGATGCAAAAATAAGATGAAACAAAATTATAAATTCATATAAAATCAAGTACTTCCAGAATATGCAAAAATATTTTGAAAATAGCACTAGTTAAATTTGAAATTCAAATTTAAAGAAACAAACTTAAAGATATGCTATACACAAACATTTTGCAAACAAACTTAGAATTAAATGAAACCAATTTTAATAAAATCCTTATACTTCCAAGAACCCAAATATGTAAAAATATTTGAATTCAAACTTTGTTTGTATCATTTTCTATTAAAGGTTAATATCAATGCACTAAATATTCAAAAGGATATAATTTTTGCAAAAGAATTCTAAAATGAACTAAGTTGATTTCTATACACTATTATGATAGTAGAACTCTCAAATATGCCAAAATATTTAAGAAATGAAATTGACTTGAATTTACTTTGTGAATAGAATATGACACCAAATGTAAGAGATGTATGTATATAAGATGTATGTAACACTAGTGTGCAGATGCATGCATGTAGTTCAAAATGGACCAAGAAACTAATGGACTACTGATAAAATGTTTTGAATACAACAAAAGTAGTTTGCTTATGCAAAAACTTAAATGGCATGAAAATCCTAAGCTTTATCTCTATAAAAGAGTATATATGTATGTGTATATATAATGAAAACTGAAGGCATGATTCATGAAGAACCAGATCTGAAATATCCTATGAAATTCAGGCCATGTAATACCACCAAAATCATTATAACATGTAATAGTTTATATTTAGCTGAAATATGCATTCATAAGATAAATGTATAGCTGTGAATCATAAACATGTGAATAACACCTCATAAATTAAGTATCATATTAAGAAGAACTAATCTTAACATGTTCTTAAAAATTAGACTAGTATAGTTGACAAAAAGAGAGAATTTGAATTAGTTTATTAAAGTCTTTAATGTTCATATGCTTATAGACTATAGCAGCCAAAATTAAAATGATGCAAAACCAGTTTTAAAACACTTTCCGGATCACATCTTGTTAACGCGAGAAAAATGAGTTAATAATCATGTTTAGTATAGTCACAAACTTAAAACAAAATTTGATTCTTTTTAAACGTCAACCTTGTGATCATTTAAGTCTTTTCGGCAACTCGTAAAACTTCTCGTCTAAATTCCATTATTGGGGAAATTGGTCTAGAAATACTCTCCATCATATGTACTACTATCTATTCAAACTTGCTCTGTATATAAATCTCGCTACTGCAAACACCTTCGTGAATTAGTCGCGTAGAAAACTAATTAGTCCTAAATCTCGGGGTTGAGATTCCGTTAAGGGGAGAGGTTTGTAACATCCCAAAATTTAGACATTTTGAATTTAATAAGTTATTTGGAATTTGTGAGAATTTTTGGAATTTATTTGGATTTAATTGGAATTTCTAGAAATTAACCCTTCTTTGGAAATTAATTAAATAATGAAATTTTTTTTGCAAAATATAAGTGAAATTATTTTATTTGAGTCCAAAATGTTTCAAAATATTTTCTGGAATTTTTCTAGAATTATTATGCTATTTTAAATGCCTCAAATGATTTATTTGAATTCCTGGAATTATTTTTATTCAGAAAATGGAGAAAAATCGATGAACAGTAATGGGCTGAGCCCGTTACTATGCTGTCGCCAGCCCAAAACCGAGGAACCCTAATCGCCGTCCTTTGATAGCCGTTCGGTTTGGATTGGTTTGTCCTAAGGAGGCCACGTCGCATGTGCTTCGGTGGCCGTCGATTCATTGCCGCGTGGACGGTTACGATCAAGCCACATCGCCTCACCAATTGCTTCCAGAAACACCGCCGCCACGCGTTACGGCCGGAGATTACGCGCGCCATTAATGCCGGCGTGTTAATTCTTCCTCTTCATTACCTGGCACACCGTGTAGAGCACTTCCTTCCGCACATTTTGCGTCCTCTCACACCTCCCGAGACTCGCCGTAGCTTCCGTAGTTGCTCGCCGTAGTTCGTTTGGTCTTGTTTGAGGTTTGCAATGCCGTTCCATCGCTGTCGAGGACGCTCCACCGCTGTTAAGGCCAGAACCAAGTTCGTCACGACGAGCCGCACCAGCCAGGGTATCTCACATCGCTGGAGGAAGTCTTGAACACCGCCGGACTCGACGTCTTCCCCAACTTCGGCAACTCCTCTTCACCGCGCCATCGCCGGAATCGACGAGCACCAACCACCGTCAGATCATCATCCAACGGTTGAGGTAATTCCACGTAGCCAATCTCAGTATTTCGGTTTAGTTAGATGAAGACCATTGGATTTAGATCTAACGATCCAGGTGATGCCACGTAGGGGTAAACTAGTGCGTAGGATTGAATCAATCTGGGTCATTCGATTTTAGTTGTGCAGTATACATGTGTCCACGCGTCGAGCATCGGAGTAACCGCGTAGCAAGTCACGTTGTGCGAATTAGATTCAATTCAGGCCGTTGAATTTTGAATTGATGGTTCTGATTATGCCACACACCGAGCCAGTAGGGTTTCGCCGTGTATCACATTGTCCCGATGCGTCGGTTAAATCCGACCGTTGATTCCCGTGTGCGGCCGGGATTGCGCTAGGTGTTAGCGAGGGAATCGAGGCATCGCGCTGTGCGCTATGACGTCAGCAATGACGTCAGTGCTGACATCATCAATGGGACCCACATGTCAGTCAAGGTACTGTGGATGCTGACGTCATCCGTGGCGTCATTAGTGGGGCCCATGTGTCAGTGGCAGCACTATTTTGTAGACCGAGTTCATAGTGGACCGTAGTAAAGGTAAAGGACCGTGTCCATAGACCGGTCTACGTGGCATTCCCGTAGCTTGCCACGTGTTTGCCATGAATGTCGACGAATAAATCGATTTTTCAATAGAAAAATAATTTGTATAATTCGGTTTAATCTTTTTATTTTATTTTAAAACTTTGAAAGACTATAACTTTTGTGTTTTAACTCCGATTGAGGTGATTCCAATTTCTAAAAATTTATAAAATCAAGATATATTTATTGGTGAATTTTGTAGAATTTTTAGAGTTGATCTTGCTCTCTGTAAATTATATTTATTGTGTATCTATTTATTTCGAGTAGACGTTGATTTGCCTAAAGCTTCGAGGAGAATTTCAGCATTAAGACCAAGCTCCGCATCAAGATCAAGAGTCGCTTGAAGGAAAGTTATGCATTGATCATTTTGCTCCTAAGTTTTGAAAATGTATTTTGATTCAAACTATGCATGCTAAATTAATTAAAAATGAATTTAATTAATTTGGGTAAACTAGTTAATCAACCTATCTCATATTGCCACCTTGATTTTAATATTTGTATGTCATGATTCATTTGTTGCCTAAGTGATAATAATAGTTGGATGTAATGATATGCCAACATAGGAGGCTAGACCATGAATAGTTGCTTAGCCTTGCATATATCGTGAATAATCTATTAAAATACAAAAGCAACATTGACTAAAGGAATAGTGAATGTATTTTGGTAAATGGTGGGATGTTGTTGGTAATGACGTTGAAATGTGGAGACCTATGTGGTTCTACATGAAGGTTGATTTACTAGCATGTGTTGCACTGTAAAACAATTGGGGTGAGAAATGATTTAGACTGAGGCAAGTGGACCAAGGCTTTGTGCCAAAAAGGGGGCCTGTGTAGCAAATGAGATGGCTATGTGCCAAACTTTTGAGAGAAGGAAGTCTTGCCTTGGTCAGTTAAGGACTTTGCCATGCAAGCCTTTGAAATGAGTTAATTGTACAACCATATGTGTGGTATGGGACAGACCTAGTTTAGTAAGGTTCTAACATCTTTCCTTTCATTCCTCGGGGCGGCAGTTATACAAGGGTATAACTATGTGGGGAGCGCACTGTATACGGCTTGCAATCGCTACGTAAATCATTTGTACAAAGGTTGGTAACCCATCTTCACAGCATTTTGCACCCATCAGAATCAAGGTCTGTAAATCGGTATATTTGCACAGCGCTTTAAGTACCACTTGTAAATGCATTTGTATGCTGAAGTGTTGCTTAAGAAACCGCCGCACAAATAAGATTTGTGCAAGCGGTTCTAAGCACCCGCATAAATAAGCATTTTCACAAAGCGCCGCTTAAACCGTCTACCAGATGATCCAAAGAATCTTTTTTAATAATGTTATGTTAATTATATTATAATATTAATAAATGCATACATTTTATCAATCACATCACTGTTCAGCACAAATCCATACACAATGACAAGGTTATATATACGAAGCAACATATAAATCATAATTGCATTATGTATATATATACAAGGTTATATACACAAGGTTATATATACTCCTCTGGTATTCTCCTTGTAAAACTCTCCAGGTGCAGTATCCTGCGCCATGTACTCCTCTGATATTCTCTATCTAATATAAATTACAACCCTACTGTCTTTCAAAAAAAATATACATCAGTGTTCACGGCCCGTCTATCGTCATCTCCCAATTACAAAGTCTAGAATGCTTCGCCACTTCACCTCCCGAGTAAAAGAAACCACCTCTCTCATGGATGACTTCACGATGAATGAACTAGCACATGTCCTTTTGCACATTGCAAAGGTCATCATTAGTGAGTGCCAAAGTGGTCTTTGCAATCTTCACCTGCGATAATAAAGTAGACAATAAAGAGGTTAAACAATAGTGAAATTGAGAATCAGACAATTAATAATCTTGAATCACCAATTTGTATAGGCTTACGCCCCGGGGTTGCTTCGCATTCCCGTTGATCCTGAGGAACTCGCAGACATAGTATCCACAAAGAACACCGCTCGGAGGTTGCTTGTGGCACTTCAAATCAAATAATAATGTATGGAATTAGTACAATTGGTAATACCCTTCCTTACTAGTGCAATTATGTTGAAGCATTACAAGTGTCTTCTTACCCATGGGTGGACATAGCAAAGCATCTTATTTGACCCTTCGCAGGATCATGTTGCCCCCTTTTTGGTCGTGTAATTCTTGAAAGCCCTACTCAATGTCAACAACAACAAGTAACTATCATATCATAAAACAAATTACGTTATGTTATGTATGTTTGTGTATATATATATTTCTTACGATTTAAGATGCGGGTGAATTCATTGTAAGATTCCAAAGGGGTTTCGATGAGTCAAGGACCATATATCCGCTTTTGCTTCGCACAAAGATGAAACAAATGAAGTGATCGCCGCAACAAAAACTTATGTAAGTTTCACGAGTGATTTTGGTGCAAACTAAACTTTTAGCAACGATTGATTTAATGAGAAGATTACTTAAAATTGTAGGAGCCATTATGACGCCCTTGTCTTGCATCTAGAGCATTGCTTTTGATATGTATAGCCCCACATCTACTTGGCGATCTCGGTCGTGGATCTGCCGCTTTTTCTATCTCTGCTTCCGCTATCCCCTTATCCTTCAACTCCTTTTCATTGAGTACAGCTCTTAAGCTCGGTTGGCTAATCCGTGCGGGGTCAAGGAACCCACACGCTTTTCCCATATTTTAGCATCAGATATTGCATTCTACACGTAAGACAATGATCAATGTGCCAATTTATATATCGAATGTCGGGAAACATGACATTTTGGCAAATATCGATTTTGGCAAAATGCATCTTGTTCGACAGACGGCGTAGTTAACTTTATTTAAAAGGAAAAACCACTAAAATCGGCTTTATTATGCTATCGTAATGCAATATAATGATATGTCGTCAGTATTTGTTATATCGCACTTGCTACCGCAAGAACCGATATAACAATGTAGGGTAGGTCAATGGCCAACTTACGTGCACCACACGCCGATCAAGTTGATGTTGAGTTTTCCAAAACGGAACATCTGCTGTAAGTCACCAAAATCGATCCGCACGTAGCAAGTATCCTCGTGTTTGTAGACATCCGAGGGACGGCGCTTGAATGCCCTTCACCCCAAGACGAGATGCCCTCAAGTACCACCATGGAGTCCCATCAACTCCCATGGTCCTTCGCTGATCCGCTCCATGGGGAGAAATGGCTTGCCATGCTCATAAGTCTCTAGTGAAGGCATGGTTCAGCACTCGAGTGGAGTTGGAACCTCTTTGACTTGGTGATACCCGCTGATTGCAATCTACTTTTGTTTTTTTTTTGCAACCAAAGAACATCGCCAAGATGAGGCGCTACTGTGACGGTTGGGGCAACGGAGGTGGTGCATGCGGTGCACAAGCGCCGCCATGACGAGATGCTACTGGGTGAAGGCACCGCAACAGAGATGCGCATTGTGGTGAAGGCGCCACGCAGAGAGAAGATGCGCTACTGTGGTGAAGGCGCACGATGGAGAAGATGCGGGTTTGTGGTGTAGGCAATTTTAGAAGAGGTAGGACGCCTTGACTTGTCACCGGGCGCTCGACCTTTCTTGTATCAATGCAATATCTTCCTTGGGCCATACAATAAATGACCCAACGCATCTTGATGGTCTCTACGCCATCGTGGTGCTGAATGGTAGCTTCCACAAGCCAAGGCACGGAACAAGCAAGATGTCCACTTGCACCTTTACGTGACCAATCGGGACAAAGTTGGTTGTGTATCACAGCGTCTTGATATGCCACGCCTCCGCAAAGCTCGATGACCAAGCCCCTTGCTCCGGATGTGCACGTAGAGCTTGCACTTGGTTGTCTCTATGATATCATCCACGTGATATTGAGGTGTTGGGATCGGTGCTGAATCGACGGTATTCTGGATGCGAGCTGGCTCAAGTTGTCATTCGACCGCACTTGTAACGCCCTTTCCGCCTCCTTCTCTTCTCACAGTCTTAAAAACTCTTGTTGGGCCAGCTGTCTTATTGTATGAGCCATAGTCCTCTTATATCTTTGATGCGACTTGTATTGGTCTTGATATTCCGGGAACCCATGCTTGAAGCCCACTCGACTTCCGACGCCACGAGTGCGACCTAGGTGTTCCTTGGTTCCCAACGCCGCCGTTAGGTCATCATTCTCCTCGTTCTGCACGAAGATCCCTCCGCTTGCTCGTGCAAGATCTTCTGCAGCTTGGCCGAAACTTCATTGGGATCGTAGTCATAAGGAAATGCAATTATGTCCACGCCAAGCTACAAATAAAACAAGCTCACTCTTCTTAATACCTCTTCATTGGGATCGTGAGTCGAGTCGATTTCACGCCGCTGCTCGTAGTGGGCATGGAACTCGGCTTGGGCTCTTGTACGATGACGAGGAACCATCATCGCCTAAGGACAACGATGGGCTCGGTGTTCTTTCCACCACGTGGTCGCATCACCCTTCTCGCCAAGTCTTGTCAGCCTTCCCAGACGCCTCCTCTTGCAAAGAACAGATATCATCGAGCTCTACAAGGTGCTCCTCTTAAGCGCCTTCTTGGCGAGCAATTCTTTATCTCCCATCTTACTACAAAACATATTGCAATGACATCAATTTGAGCCTATTAATCTTTACAGTGGGAATTCATTACGATTTTATTAATTAGCACGTCAATCTCTTTGGTTAAAATTCTATCCGAATCAATCGCTGACAATCGATTTCTACAGATGAGGGGAATGCTTTCTACATCGAAGGAAACAAGAAATATGGATGGTTGATTCGAAGGAAACAACTAAGAAAAAAGAAACCTCTTTAGTGAGATTATATGAGCAAATGCTTGAACCAAAATACTTGCCTTGCTAGGCCAAGCGAGGCGGCGGGGCGGCGTCGGCAGGGGAATTTTTACCTTGGTCTTGGCTTTGCTTGGCGTCGGTGAGGCGTCCGCATCGACGAGGGTGAGGCTTCGGCAGTTGACGGCCCAGTGGAAAGTTCGTCGCAGGAGTGAGGCCGGGAGAGGTCACCGAGCGAGGCAACGTGGAGGCGTTGGCGTCGACGAGGGTCTGGCTGCGGCCACCGAGGTGCGGCGGAACGGTCGTAGGAGGCGCGAGCTTGCGGAGAAGTCACCGAGCACGGTGAAACGGTTGTCAAAGGAGCGAGCCCGAGGGGATGTCACCGAGGGAGGAGGCTGGAGGCATCGACGGGGGAAATTTGGCTTTGGACCGGGGGAGCACTCGATCTCCCGCCTATTGATATTAGGAGTTAGGATTTGCATAGGCGCACAAGATTTCCAAAGGTCCAAACGATTTCTTCAGCGGCCAAGAGAGACCAAAGTACATCTCCAATGATTATCCGGTGCTCGTAAATATTTGTACACCGGATAATCCGTTCGACCAAATGCCTTCAAGTATCTTGCTTGCCCGACACCCTGGATTGTACGGATAGGATGATCCGGTTCTTGTAAATATGTTTACACCAGACCATTGTCCCAGCAAAAACCATTACTGATTCTAACACACAATGCAATGCAGATAACATTACTGATTCTAACACACAAAAAGCATTATCGATTCTAACACACAATGCTAAAAGCATTATCGATCCAAATCCATGGGAACAATGCAATGCAGATAACATTAACATTTTCAAAACAAACAGACTACAGATTCTATTACAGATTCTAACACACAAAATGTAAATGTTCAATCAGTGTTCAGTACATCCAAAAGGGGCGCCAGTAGTACATCGGAATTATGCGCCAACTAGATACCTAGCTAAACTACTCTATCTACATCCAGAAATCGTTATCGTCGTCGTCGTCTTCGGCCGACGATAACAACATGTTGGTGGAGGAGGAGCCAGAGGAGGAGGAGGTGTCCCAACGGTAGAGGACGGCGTCGTAGTCGCCGGCGTCGTCACTCCCCACCCACATGAATCCTTCCTTCTCCTCCTCCTCCTCCTCCTCTGGCTTCTCCACCTCCTCCTCCTCCGGCTTCTCCTCCTCGTCGCTGTTGCCGCTACTGGTACCGCCGCCGCCGCCGTTGTGCTATTGCTTCCGCTGCTTCGCCGCTCATGGGATGGCTCTCCTCCACCATGCAGTACGGATGTTCTCCTCCTCGGTGCTCCCAAAGAATCGGGCTCCCAATTGATGGACGCATTGAGCGACGGCGACTATAGTCGAGCCCACTTAGCGGCGGGCTCAGTCTCTACCGAGATTCCCGAGGAGGATGAGGACGAGGACGATGACATTGTTGGCTGTGGGGAGGGAGAGAACGGAGAATTTGTGAACCGCCGAAGGAAACAAGGAAATATAACCACCGGGAGGCGAAATGTCACCTCAGGAGGGAAGCCGATTTCAAACACCGGACGATCCGGCCGTGGTTAGGATACCACACCGGATCATCCTCTATGCGTGAGGCGAAACGTCGCCTAGGAAGTGGAGCCGATTCCACACACCGGACGATCCGGCCCTGGTTAGGATACCACACCGGATCATCCTCTATGCGTAGAACCGTGGGCTACAATGAAACTACAAATCAAGAGGATCTGGTATGTGTAAATATATGTATACCGGACCATCCCATCGCAAAAGCCTTCGGGTTATCTTGTGTGCCCGAACTCCACAAGCTTAAAGAGTGCAACGAAATGGCCATACCGTTCAAGACAGATTTAGTGTTGAAGTAATTAATCACCAAGACGGTCCTAAATGTTCACATCGCTCACGGGCGCTACATTTCACATGGATCGATCGACATACGAAAGGAACAACTACGAGTGGCGAACATTCGTATAACTCGTCCCTACATGAAGATCCGACAAGAGCTAACACCACTAAAATCAACTCAAAGACTACGTGATCAGTATGTTCTCAGCCGGGAATGCCTAAAGATCGGCCGAGTCGATCACCTCGGCTCCGCAACAGAGTCACCGGCAGCTCGTGGAGGTCATGATATTGAAATGGTCTACTCTCATCACCATCGGACCGATGGGCTAGCTGTGATGTCGAGGAGGCGTGCTATGGGTCATAGGCTTGGGGTCTCCGGAGTTGTCTCTATCAAGACTAACAGTGGTCCACCCTGACCCTAAAAACCCATAGCAACCTTTATTCTCTGTGATCATAGCAATCACAAGAAGAAGTGATTGGTCAGAGACCAAAGCTCTACACATGTTGTCTAGCTAGGTGCTCTCCTCAAGCACGGAGCCGATTCCACACAATTCGGACGATCCTAGAAGGTTAGGATAACGACCGGATCATTCTCTATGCATAACTTTCGCTGGGCTACAACGAACTACAAATTAGAGGATCCGATGTGTAAATATATGTATACGAACATCCTACCAAGAAAAAGCCTTCGCAGATGATTGTCATGAAAGAGTACAAAGTTAAATAAAATTGTCATGAAATGCATCGCTCCAATCTAGGCGAACACAAATAAATCGAAATACGACATATCAAGAAAGTTAGAGTGCATAACAACCTAAAAGACAAGTGGCGAATAAGCAAAGAACTACTCGTCTGCTTGGACTAGTACCAAAAGATCGGAGCTGAGCCGAGTCTTCCCTATCACCTCGCGCTCAACACCGCTTTGTCGGGGCTCGCCGAGGTTCTCCTCCCGACTTTGTAGCTTTAGTCTCCTTATCGGG
Organism: Guadua angustifolia; assembly: GCA_036346375.1. Taxonomy (NCBI): domain Eukaryota; kingdom Viridiplantae; phylum Streptophyta; class Magnoliopsida; order Poales; family Poaceae; genus Guadua; species Guadua angustifolia. The sequence continues at coordinate 672,504 of JAYEVE010000810.1, read as the reverse complement.
GCCCGTGAACCTATTGGTGAAGGGATCGAGAGCAATCGCTTGGTCACCAGAAGGGGTCCGATGGGCTGTCTGCGCCGCACTGGCTGTTTGGAGGTCGATCCACAATACTCAGATCAAGAATATTCTCTCGTGATTTGAGTAATCACAAATGTGTGTGTTGAGTCCGAGACCATGTTCTGTATATGTTGGCGCAGTTGTTATCCTCATCAGGGCCTCATGGGCAGAGGTGAACTCACAGAGCACACTCGGAGGCTATGACTAGATCGTCGTCAACTTGAGGAGTCGGCACCACATCGATAGGTGCGGAACTCAACGATACTACACTCTTAGCGCCATCTCGTCACTATGTCAAGCATGCACGGACGTATGTTCGTATCACGAGCACGGGCAGTATGGTCGGCGTGGGTGCATCCGCTAAAGTAGGTGGAGTAGTGGACAACGGAGCGGATGCCTTATCACCACCGGTCCGAGAACATCCTCACAAGACCGTGGAGGTGCCAGGAACGTGGGCATGGAGTGGGCGAGAAGCCCCCAATGTAAGTAAGGGCAAGAATGCCGAGAAGCGGAGGTGGAACTGAGTCGGCAGCCAGCCGTAAGACCAATCGCATTGTACAACTCACCAAAGCACCGAGAAGAAAGTGAACATTTGAGCCATTTGCATCCGACCTTGTAGTAAAGTCGTCTGGGTCGTCTCACGATGCAACCTCATCTCCTCTAGTAATTGGGTCCATGTCTCCATTGTTGGGCAATTGAAGCCGCCGAGACTTCGCGCAACTCAACAATCGGCAATTACGTGAGTAAGCTCGAGGGCCGAGAAATAGAAGCCGCAGCCACGGTGTCACGTCAAGAGTCTGGCCGACGGCAGCTTGAGTCATCTCGGTCCTCGTGCATGAGCTCCGATCCACTTGCCTCGTGGTTGTGGGCTTGACCGTGGAAAGTACTCGTGGTCTTCCTTCTCGCCGTCGCTATCCCAGTGCAATATCAATGATCCGCACCAACCCAAAGATGCTCCTCACCGCTAGTGTTTGGTCCTCCCTTGAGCGGTCTCTCCGGTTCCTCGTATTTGCTCCTGAGCCCTCCTCATGGAACGCCGCCTCTCGCTCTGCCGTCAAGAGATGTGGCATGTAATCGACGAAGACTAACTCGTGCTTCCTGTGTACTCCTCACGATGCTCATCGAGCGAAGGTACCGTGATATGTAAGAAATTATATGCGCAAATGGTTGTTGTCTCGTCAAACTCATAGCATCTGCAATAGCATCTTCAATCTCACAAATGATAAAGTCGAGAATGTCGAACGGCTCGTGAGATAGGATCGAATAAAGTAGCCACTATCGCAAACTAGTGATCGCCTCAAAGATTCCCAATCCTCGCCAATGGACTTCCTCAAAGCCATGTGGACCGCCTTAGCCTCAGGAGTGAGATGGTCTGGATGGTGAAGGGATCCAACGGGAACTACCCGAACAAAAGCGAATCTGGTCATCTATCGGAAACACCTCCGGCCTTAGCACGACGAGGTAGTGTGTTTGTCACAGACACCACCGATGCAAAGTTCGGACCTCCTCCTCAAAACCAAACAACTCAAGCAAAGTGGACTGCACACCCTCTGGGGTTCTCCGTCGTGCATGAACTGGATGTATCTGTGCTCGGGTCAATCCAAACCGTAGGCGTAGAAGTCTCGACCCACTTTTCCACTACCGTGTCGAACTCATCCTTCAGCCCGTAAGACCTTCAAATGGTCGAAGTGTCTCGAACGCCCACCCCACCCGCGCCCTCTGCAAAAGGTGAAGTTGAGCGCCTGTGCATGCTCAATCGACCCCGAAGCTCTCTCAGACGTAACGAAAGCTTTGTTGAAGAACCGCCCGTAACCTCCTATGAACTCCAAATTCTCGCTAGCGGAAACCAAACATTGACATCGAGAAACGAAGGCTCTTACCCTCCGGGATGAGAGGTTCCAAGGTCTCTAAGTCTTATCTTAGTGTCACGATGTGGCACATGGTACTCCTCATCCTCTTCCTTTTCATCCCCGCCTCCGCCTGCATGAACTATGTTGGGACGAGCACGCACTCGCCTAGCAAAGTGTGCTCGGAAGATGTCGAACCACCACGAAAAGTAACGCGGCTAGAACGACGAGGAGGTGCCGCACCACCCTATGTGAATTGAGTGCCCCTCCTCTCTCGCCCCTCTGCTGCTGACTTTGTGTGTCTCTAATCGCAATTGGCGGCCACGCCCGCATGCTCGAGCTAAATTAGATTCTGACCATCTCTCAGCTCACCGCTTACATGCCTTGGACTTAGCCTTCTCATTTCGACAACAACTTCTTTTCCTTCCTTTTTCCGCCATCCGCAAGTTGCACGATTGAATGTCAAGAACTTGCGTCGTATTCATATGCATTTGAATAGAGTCCAAAGAAACCAGAGGGATGTGGATCTCACCGCTTACAAAGTGAAGGAGAGTCGATCGCCAGCTGAGGGCTCAGATTTGTCGGCGGTGACAAATCGGGTGGCACGAACTGGCGTGTGGTGGTGCCGAGGCGGGTGGAGGATTGGAGTACGACGTCGCAAGGCACGGAAACGGGCTGCGGCGCAAGGCGGCGTGGAGGCGTGGAGAGAGGAGTAGTTAGGTGCGGTCGATATTAAAGCTCCACAGGCAGTTCTCTGAATGTTAAAGCGTGTTTTTGGATAAGGTTAAGATCAACATACCGAATGATCCGTTATTGGAAACATCACTTGACCGGATCGATGCCTCTGTTCGACTCGGTGGCAGGATGGTCCGGCCAGCTGAGGAAAAAAGAATCGGATCATCTTGTCTAGCGGTGTGCTAGCACCTAGCAGAGTCACAATAATAGTGAGCACGGACAATACGAAGAGCAGACGATCCGTATAGGAAAAGATAAAGACACTCTCGAATGCGGATGACGGAGGCCTCAAAGCTAAGATTCACATACCGGACGTTCCGTTAAGTAGAGAAAAAACTGTACCGGATTATTGTCTGGACAAATAGTACTTGGCTTTGTTGGGCATCTGTTGGCTTCAATTTACAGGATGATTCGGCCTAATAGCAAATTACCTACCGTACGTACCATCTTGCACTTTCACGCAACAGTTTTACTCAAGTCCAATAAAAAATATAAGTTCTATTACATATTAAGTTTTTACACAACGTGTCCCTATTTGCCTTTAACAACTTTTCTGACGCAATCATCACGCATATATAGCATCATTGAAATATCGAGGGTTTCTTCTACAAGTTTAATCCTCTCTGGATCTTCGAAAGGTGGTAGGTCATCGAACTGATTGTATTCTGCCTCGTCGAGCACATTGTCAACTCCAACGCTCCTTTGTTTTCTGGGAACAACTATGTTCCTTTTCTTATTACTGGGGTCAGCTATGTAGAAAACTTGTGAGACTTCAGAAGCTAGTATCTAGGGGTCAGTTTTGTGGCCAAGATTGTTGAGGCGACAATTTGTGAACCCATAGTTGTCCACCTCCACACCATTAGGATGTTTGACCCGATTCTTGCAAATAAATACGGGATCTCGTGATATCCCTTTCATAGTCGAGTTCCCAAATTTCTTCAATGATTCCATAGTAGGTGTTCTTCTCCTCGTCGCATCTATGGCTTCTACCCTAACGCCAATCGCTTTTTGGCCATCGCCTTCTTGTCGTTTTGAATGGTATAAAACGGTACCCACCGATGTCATCGCTAGCCATGATGTTACCGCACTTGATGGGCCATGAGCCAACATTTTCAATGTTTCTATATCTTTGTCCTCACCATCCGGTATGTTTTGGTTCTGAACCATGTGGTAAACATGCGCTTATTCTCTTCGTGATCCAATCAACTTGGCGTCCCGGATTTTCTCTTTGAAGCTCTTCGGTGTTGCTCCACCCACGGCTCCACTATCTTTAGATGTTGCAAGACGGTGAAATGTGCTTGGTCCACATTCTTGTACTCATGGTCAATGAATCTTTTCTTTCCCTTAGTCCTTTACTACCAACCTCCCTCATGTCGAGGGGCAGGCACACCAATCGGCCTTTCTCAGGGCATGAAGTAATCCGTGCAACACTCATTGACTTCCTCAAGATTGTAGCCCTCAATAATGGAACCCTCCGGGTAAGCACGATTCTGCTTGTAAGCTCTTAAGCAAGCCCATCCACCTCTCAAATGGAAACATCCAGTGTAAGAATACTGGTCCCACTACCTTTACCTCCTCAACAAGGTGAACCAAGAGGTGCGGCATGATATCGAAAAAGGATGGAGGGAAGCACATCTCAAGTTGGTTTATAGTCTCCATTATGTAGTTCTCAGATAGCTTAGGCTGCTCATCATCGACACTGTGGAAATCACATTGCAGAAATGACACAACCGTGTGATGGCCACCTTTACAAATGTAGAGTTGATACCCCTGATTGCAATTGGGAGCATTTGTGTCATCATGATGTGGCAGTCGTGAGACTTCATGCCACTTATCTTTAAATCTTTCATCGATACTAGGTTTTTTATGTTGGATGAATAACCATACAGGACTCTGACCCCACGTAAGCACTTGCACACTGATCTTTTCTCCTTAGCTATCAGACAGTAGCTTGCTAGGGGAAGGTAATACTTTCCATGTGTTCTTTCTTGAGGGTGTAGTTCTTTCTGATTTTAAGTACTACTAAGTCTTTACGAGCTTTAAGACCATCCTTTGTCTTGTACTTGAATGTCCAACAAGAGACCTAGCACGCCACGGACATTCTTTATGACATGCATGGCATCGATGCTATGGCTAATTTTCAAGTCCTTCCAAAGAGGGCAAATACTTGTAGAAAATTGACATCTTTTGAACAGACAACAAAGCGAGGAACCTCCTCGTCGGTATTCTTCCTCTTTCGACCCCTCTTTTGGCCCTGCACCGGCTTCTTCCCGAAAACCACCTTGATGCTCTAGACCATTTCAAACACTTTTTCCCACTACGGCGCTTTGGAACCACACCTTCCTCAACCGTATTGTCAAAATACTTGCCCATCTTATGTATTTGTGAGCTTTCAAGAAGAAACGGCGATGCCGCATGTACACTAACTTCGTGAGCATGGAAGGAACGTCGACACGCTTTCATCCACGATACTACACAAGTCGTCTTCCCTTTAATCAGACCCGATAGGGCTAGCAGTATGGGTAATCACCGATGGTAACAAAAATAATGGCTTTTAGTGTGAAGTACTATTGTTGGAACTGATCCCACACTTGGACCCCTTTGTGCCACAACATGGCCATATCTTCCATCAGTGGTTCGAGAAACACATCAATATCTACTATAAGCTGTCTCGGACCATGGATAAGAATGGACAACATTAGGTACCTTCTCTTCATACATAGCCATGGAGGAAGGTTGTAGATGGTCAGGACTACTGGCCAAGTGCTATGTGTGGCATTCCATTCATCGAAAGGATTCATACCATCGATTACTCGCAGAACCTTACATTCCTCGGGTTCGTTGTCGAAATCTGGATACATGCGATCAAAATTTCTCCATTGTCTACCATCGGCTGGGTGTCGAATCTTTCCATATTTAGTCCCTCTCATTCGAGTACAAACGTTTCAGATGGCCAATAACTGGCAAGTACCACATCACCAATGCAGGGATTCTTTTCTTCTTGTCCGTGCCTGAAAAAGTGTCTTCTTCGTTATTACCAGTAGTACTATTCTTGTTCTTATTCTTCGTAGTGTCGGGTCAAGAATCATCATCGCCGTGGGAGTCATCATTCTTCTTATACTGCCGCGCCTTGCACACGTGCATTGATCCAAGTCTGTAATCTTTACTAAGAGGATACAATGGTTCAACATGCGTGTATCTTTTGCACATCCAATGACATCGGAGTGATAAGCTTCTTGTGAAATAAGTGCTCGCGGCAAGGTGGGCAATCCATTAGCCTTCGTATATTTCTTCCAAGAGCCTCACACGATCGGTGAAACTCTTGTCCGACCATCCATTGCTAGCCTTCAACGGTAGAAGCATCAAGACCGTATGCAACACCGTAAACACCGGAGGACAACCCTTGGATTCCTCATATAATAGATCATTCGCCGCTTTGTGTAACGACGACATTATCTAAACTCATCATCTCCTTTAAAACACGTGGTTCGGCATGGTGCAACATTTCCTCTACATCAGCGATGCGACCATCATCTAGCAAACGAGCATGCACGTGAGCTTCATCTCCCAAACCATCAGTGTCGCCTCCAGCACTTCGATCATCCACGAGATTGGGATCAACGTCATCGGTTGTTTGCAATGTACGTTACTCGCCATGGTTGGACCAACATGTGTAATCCTCTTTAAAACCTCTCATGATCAGGTGTGTTCTGATTACACTTAAATCTCCCCACCCTACATTGTTCTTACAGTCTTTGCATGGACAAAGTATTTCCGCTTCCTTCTTAGTCTAGGCGCCCTTCGGCGGCTTTAATAAAACTTTCGAGCTCTTTGAGGAATACACCCTTATTTCTTAGGGCATTGTACATCCATGCCCTTTCCATCTTGAACTCAAAGCAGTAAAATCGATCAAAATGTCAATTATTTAGATAGAACTTTAACAAGAGAACATTAAGTTAAATACTATAAAATGATTTTATTAAAATCACGAAGAATGTAAGATCCTCTCCTCTAGATCTAGAGAGGGGGACTGCTCCTTCTAGAGAGAGGAGGATACAAGATCCGCTCTGAGATCTAGGAGGTGAGGCTTCAACTCCGTGAGACCCCAGATTGCCATCCGAATCTCCTGTGTATTTACAGTACTAGTCCCGGATCGGTTGCTAGTACACACAAAGGAAGCAAAGGATAATCATAACCAGAATTGAATGAAGTAATAGCATAGATATAAAGTACCAGCCACATGGCTATTTATTACATCTCCTAGTCACATGACCATAGTTCAAAGTAGCAGAAATAAAACAACAAGTAATAAAATCCAAATAACACCACAGGCGACGACTAGGAACACGCGCTTAGTTATCCTGGCGACCTTCATCAAACTCCTCGGTATAGAACTCATTGTCTTCAACTGCATCTTGGTAGTTCTCTGATGATAAAAATTTTGTGTAGCATGTGAGTACAAAAGTACTCCGCAAGTCTGGGAAAATGCAACATGTAGGGCTTTCCAAAGAAAGACTTAATAGGGTTCTTTTACATAAAGCCAAGTTTCATCAAACTATACTTAATAATAGTTTTCACAATGCACATTTTAACAAATATTTTAACAATTGAATATATATATATATATATATTATTCTAGCGAAGGTTCTATCGACCATCACTAGTATACTGGCTCTATCCGCACAGTTTAAAAGATTAAGGTAAACCAACTCATGACTCTATCCGTCATGATCAAAGCAGGTTCCATCTACCTGATCGGCTCAATCTGCTAATTAAACATCCGAGAGTTCTAGCCACTCTCGAATCCCAAAACATAAGTTATTTTTAAAACCAAAACCAAGTCTACCAGAATGAAAGCATTCTTCGCTTTACCTTTGACCGTAGGCACGACTATTCGAATAGTTTTAACTCTGCAGAGGTGTACAACTTTACCCACAAGACATGATATTCTCTTGATGTCAAGCGCTACGAGCACACTTCCTTTGGTGTGCCGGCAGAGATATCATGACAAGGCCTTTACAATGTATTCGCCTAACCCGACTCACCCGCTGAGGTTTCACCGCTATTAGGGTTCCATCTGCCCAATATAGAAGCCCCCTCTTGCGCCGTGTGGGAAAATACGACTTGCCTCCATATGGCACCCACATTCCACCATCTGGTGAGTCTAAGTTAGGTTTCTACAAATTATTCAGCCAGGTCAGAACCCATTTGACATGTGGTTGCACGGTATTGCTTAGAGTGGATAGTCATAAGTGTCGGTCCTTAAATTGATTAGGGCGGCTTTCACAAACCGTAACCAAGGCTCCATCTCGCACTTGCCGACAAACCATTCCGCTCCAATCTAAACCATTTTTATTTTGCAATCACAGCAGCAAGAACTTTGCTACAATTCTCAAATCATACTTTAAATCATACTTTTGATATAATCCCACCCGTAGGTCATTTAATCAATTTTTGCACTAAGCAAAACTACCGTTCAAACCATCAAATGTCACAATATAAATTAGGCATGACATAGCAAAGTGTCCTAAGGTTACAATTAAACATGGATATCAACAATCAAGAAGATGATAGCAATTCGGAATAACTCACAGTCTATATTTGACATACGGTTATAAAGATAGCAATGCATGTTTACAAAATATTGTAAAACATTTGCAAACATGGGATCAAAATGCGTCAAGGAGACTAGCCTTCGTCGACGAGTTGCGCTGCGCTTGTCTGGAGGTCTTCTCCTTCGTCGGTGACAACGACTGCTTATTCGACTATGCGCAAATCGATACACGAAATGAATGAAATAAAATAAAAAGACACTAAAAATTATAATAAAAATACTGGCAGATAGAGGATGAATTTAGAAATTTGAATCACTCGATTCGGAGTTACGACGGAAGAGATATGAGCGTTTGTATTCTTAAAATCCTGAAAATTGGAAAATCGAGGAATATTCTGCGAAATCTTTCTTTTTCTCCAATTTCTTGATTTCCTGATTCTCTTACACACGGGCCCCACGTGTCATTGAGTCTTGCCTTCTTCTCCAAGTGCTGAGACAGAGAATGCGGAGCAAAGCATGCCAATGGAAGAAACGAAGGAAGAGCCAAGGAGAGAGGGGCACTCCACGGCTTTGGGCGGGCGGCGACGGGGGGGCTCGCACAAGCGGCAGCCAATGATGGCGCATGGCGACAAAGGCGGAGTGATGGCGGGATGGCGCACGGCGGGTGGAAACGGGGCCTATGAAGGATCTACGGAGGTATGCCTCGACGGCTGAGGTTTCAAGACAATGCATGAGACAAGCGAGGTCGAACGGCGGGAAGCACGACGTCAAAGATCGAGCATGCGGCACAACATTTAACACCTCTCGAAAATGCAATATTTCTCGAAACTAAGGTGAGCACGGATAGCTAGTATCAAGGGGAGTCTATGGGTGCAAGGAATTGAATTGGTTCGTACCCAAATGGGAGAAATCGACGCACTTAACGAGCGGACGGCGATCGACGGCTTAACAAACTTGAAATTCGGGGTCAAACTGCAACAAAAATCAAATCCGATTGAATGGTTGTGATCACGGAGGCAAATGGCACAAAGTGACGTGGTTGGTTTACCTAGAAACTCACCGAAGCAAAAGATGGCTCGCTGGTGTCTTTGGAGAACGTCGGGCGTTGGTTTTCACGAGTTTTCGAGAAGGAGACGGCACAGGAGCAACGGGTTAGGGTGAGCACGGGATGGAGGATGCTGAGACGAAGAATTGAGAGGTGGAAGCTCGTTGTTTTGTTGAGAAACGACCGAGTTATGGAGGTTTGAATGCGTTTCGGTTTCTACTCATTTAATCCAATTCCAGCGAGATTAAGGGCTAATGAAGGTGAAAAATGGATTCTCCTCATCAATATCTTTCAAACCGACCCAGCCTTGCTCAATTTAGTAGAGAAAATGAGAAGTTATGGGTGATTAAAGAGAGACATTCATGTGTGGCTCGGGAGTTTCAACGATCTGAGGAGGAAGATGAACAGTAAAGGCCATGTGTCACTTTCTCATTGGTTGGAAGAAATGGAGGGATAAAAGCGCGAGGAATAAAATAGAAAAAATAATCTAAAAATCTTAGAAAAATTCCTAAAAATACCAGAGATTATTTGGAACCCAATAAAATTGGTTTCGCTGAATTTGGATGAATTTTGGAATTTAGACAATTCTGGGACGAATAAACTGAATTTGATTAAAGACCGCGAGAGATAAAATAGCAAAGAGATTCCCAAAATCTTGAGAAAATTTCTAAAAATGTTTTGGAATATTTGGAACCTAATGCAATAGGTTTCGGGATTTTAGAGCAACTTGGAACGTAGGTGAAATTTCGAATAAGGACCAGAATTAGGAATTCTGACTTTGCGGACGGTAAAGGATCGAACTTCAATTTAGGATGGATAAGGATGCCAGGTTAAATATAATACCATTGAAAAATCAAATTTCAAAATTAATTAATTTTAAATTAGCTTTTAGCAGAAATCCGAAATTGGGGATGTTACAAACCTACCCCCTTAGAGAGAATCTCGTCCCTGAGATTCGGACGAAGAAGGAAAAAGGTCAGGAAACTCTGCTCTCAAATCCTCTTCTCGCTCCCATGTTGCTTCTTTTTCGAAATGGTTTCTCCACTGTACTTTGCAAAACCTGATCACTCGGCTTCTAGTTCGATGTTTAGCTTCATCCAAGATTTTGACTGGATATTCTGGATACGACAGGTCTTCTTTTAATTCCATCTCTTCATACGGCATCTGATGCTCGGGTGCTCTGAGACATTTCTTCAGCTGAGAAACATGGAAGACATCATGCACATCTGACAGCTGCGGAGGTAGCTCCAGCTTGTAAGCAACTTCTCCTCTTCTGGCTACTATAGGGAAAGGACCTATGTAGCGAGGTGCCAACTTGCCACTGACTCTGAAATGGCGCATTCCCTTGACAGGTGAAACCTTTAGATACACATGATCACCAGGTTCAAAACTTAATTCCCGGCGACAATTGTCAGCATAACTTTTCTGCCTTGACTGGGCGGTTTTCAAATTCTCACGGATCACTCTGACTTGCTCTTCAGCTTCTTTCAGAATCTTAGGTCCAATTATTTGTCTACCATCTGTCTCTTTCCAATATAATGGTGTTCGGCATTTTCTTCCGTACAAAGCTTCAAATGGTGCCATCTTTAGACTTGACTGGTAACTGTTGTTGTAAGAGAACTCTGCATAGGGCAAATTCTGATCCCAAGAGCCTCTATAAGTTAAAACACAAGCTCTCAACATATCTTCTAGTATTTGGTTTATCTTTTCCATTTGACCATCTGTCTAAGGATGGTAAGCAGTACTAAAGTTTAGATTTGTGCCCAAAACCTCATGCAACGTTTGCCAAAACCTCGAGGTGAACTGGGAACCTTGATCTGACACAATCTTCTTTGGCACACCATGCAAACATACAATTTTGGTCATGTACAGTTCTGTAAGTTTATCGCCAGAATAAGTTGTCTTCACAGGAATAAAATGTGCAACCTTTGTTAATCTGTCCACAATAACCCAAATAGAATCATATCCAGACTTGATTTTTGGAAGTCCAGTAATGAAATCCATTCCAATTTCTTCCCATTTCCAAACAGGCACCTGTAAAGGTTGTAACAATCCAGCTGGTCTCTGGTGTTCTACTTTTACCAGCTGACATATATCACAACGTGCTACAAAATTAGCAACTTCTCTTTTCATATTGGACCACCAATACTTTTCCTTCAAATCCAAGTACATCTTCGTACTTCCCGGATGAATAGAGGAAACAGAATCATGAGCTTCTTTGAAAATCAAATCCTTGATTCTCTTCTGATCAGGAACTACAATTCTTTTTCCAAACCAAACGGTTCCTTTCTCGTCTTCAGAAAATTCAGGAAATTTATCTTTCTTCATACCATCTTTTAGGTCTGTGATACCACTATTATTCTTTTGAGCCTCTCTGATCTAATCTTCCAGGGTTGATTGCACTTCAACATTAAAAATGCATCCTTCATTCACCAACTCCAAGTTGAGGCGTCTGAACTCTTCATGAAGTGCTGGCTGACTTTCCTGAACCATAACATTGTTGCAATAACTTTTCCTGCTCAAAGCATCCGCAACAACATTAGCTTTTCCAGGATGATAATGGATACCAATATCATAGTCTTTAACTAATTCCAACCATCTTCTCTGCCTCAAATTGAGATCTGGCTGAGTGAAAATGTATTTCAAACTCTTATGATCTGTATAGATCTCACATCGATTCCCAATCAAATAATGCCTCCAAATCTCAAGTGCATGCACAACTGCAGCTAACTCTAGGTCATGCGTTGGATAGTTTTCCTCATGGGGTCACAGTTGTCTTGAAGCATAAGCTATGACTTTACCTTCTTGCATCAAAACACATCCGAGACCTTGCTTTGAGGCATTGCAGTATACTTCAAAATCCTTATGAATATCCTCGAGTAACAAGTCTTCGTCTTTGAAGTTAACCTCTTCTTCAACTTTTAAAAACTTTGTTCACGGACTTAGTCCATTCAAATTTCTTCTCCTTCTTCAGTAGCTGGGTAAGAGGTCTTGCAATCTTTGAAAATCCTTCAATGAATCGCTGATAATAACCTGCTAAACCAAGGAAACTCCTGATATACGGGACTGACTTGGGTTGTTCCTAATTAAGCACGACCTTCACTTTAACAGGATTAACTACTACTCCTTCAGCCGAGATGACATGACCCAAGAAAGCAACCTCCTTCAACCAAAAATCACATTTACTGAATTTAGCATAAAGCTGATGCTCTTTGAGCTTTTCCAAAACTATCCTTAAATGATCCTCATGCTCTTTCTTATTCTTGGAATAAATAAGAATGTCATCAATAAAAACGACAACAAACTTATCTACAAACTCCATAAACACCTTATTCATCAAATTCATGAAATAGGATGGAGCATTTGTTAATCCAAAGGACATTACTGTAAACTCGTACAGTCCATATCGGGTAGTAAAAGCTATTTTTGGGATATCTTCTTTTCTGATTTTAAGCTGATGATATCCTGATCTTAAGTCAATTTTTGAGAAAACTTGAGCTCCTTTCAACTGATCAAATAGATCATCGATCCTAGGCAAAGGATACTTATTCTTTATTGTGACCTCATTCAAAGATCGTTAATCTATGCACATTCTCATACTACCATCCTTCTTCTTCACAAAGATTACTGGGGAACCCCAAGGTGATGAACTTGGTCTTATAAATCCTTTCTTCTGTAGTTCTTCAATCTGTTTCTTCATCTCTGCTAACTCATTAGCAGGTAGCCTGTAAGGCCTTTTTGAGATAGGAGTTGTACCAGGTACAAGCTCAATAATAAACTCAATATCCCGGTCTGGTGGCATACCAGGCAAATCTTCTGGGAATACATCTGGGTATTCATTCACTATGGGCACATTTTCTAAAGATGTACCTTTTAGTCGATTCAGGGTACTACCCCCCTTAGAGGAGAGTTTAGACAGGAACTCCACTCGTATTCCCTTAGGACTAGTAAGGGAGATAGCTCTACTAGCACAGTCTATCTGACCCTTGTACTTGGTTAACCAATACATTCCAAGGATTACTTCTATTCCCTTAGTATCCAATAATATTAAGTTCGCTAGGAACTTTACCCCTTTTATAATTATATCCATTTTTGGGCAAATAGCAGTTGTTCTTAGTTCTTTACCAGGGGATTGAACTAATAAGGGGTTTCTAAGCTGAACTGTATCCCATCTATGCTTTCTAACCAAATACTCTGATATGAATGAATGCGTAGCACTAGAATCAAACAATATTGAAGCAGGTACTGAGTTGACGAAGAACTTACCATACACCACATCTGGTGCGTCCTGGACTTCTTCAGCTGTGATGTGATTAACACGTCCTCTTCCCATGGTGCGAGGAGTACGCGGAGTCTGTGGCGTTCCTCTTCCCTAAGCTGGTGCTGGGGCGCGGGCTGGTGTGGTTCCCAAGTTGAACCGAACTGGGGTCACAACCTGACACTTTTGGGGATAGTTACTGGCGTAATGTCCCATCTCCCTGCAGTAAAAGCATTGGACTCCTGCAATTGCTGTGTTGCTCTTCTGGACTTGACTTCCTGCATTGCTAGCAGGGGCTTGAGCAATCTGACGAGGTGCGAACATTGGGGTCTTAGAAGCATTGGGGGCTGCAGGCCTGCTGGTCTAAGGCTGGAAGAAACGGGGCTTGGTGCTACTGGCACCACGTTGCGTTTGAAACACCATCTTCCTCTTTCTTGATTCAAACAGCTGATGTTGAGCATCCTCTTGGATCAAGGCCTTATTCACCATGTGCTGGAATGAAGGAAAATCATTAGAGACCAGCTGCACTTTGATATTAGGGTCAAGACCCTCCATAAAGCGCCAGATTTTTGCCTCATCAGTGGCAACATCCTCCATAGCATATCTAGAAAGCTGAGTGAAACGGTTCAAGTATTCTGACACGGATAGGTTTCCTTGCTGCAACTTATGGAACTCACGCCTCTTCATTTCCATAATCCCTTTAGGGATGTGAGTATACGGAAGGCTTCAATAAACTCATCCCAAGTAATGTTACGGGCTTTCTAGGTAGGCAGCGAGATAATTTTCCCACCAACTTGCGGCGGTTCCTTTCAGCTGATGAGAGGCATATAAAACACTCTCATATTCATCACACTGAGCCAAGTATAACTTCCTCTCAACTTCTTTGAGCCACTCATCTGCTTCCAACGGATCAACAGATCCATCAAGCGTCGGGGTCTAGTCCTCATGAACTCCCCAAACTTAGGCTAGGGTGGTTGAGCTGCGGCTTTGGTGGGGCAACTTAGGGGTGGATGGAGGGCATTCTGTGCTAGGGCTTGCAGGATTTGAAGCTGCATGGCCATCATCTGCTCCATGTTCAGAGGCTGATTTGGGGGCGGGGGTGGCACTTGATTCTGCTGTGCTGGAGGTGGCGGTGCCTGGTTATTCTCATTGTACTGCTGCTGTTCTATCGGCACTTCATCCTGGATTTGAACTCTTCCACGACCATGACCACGGCCTCTACCGCGGCCTCCTCTTCTTCCTCTGCCACGACCTCTGCCAGGGTTCTCCATCTGAAACCATGGACAGGGAAAGCACAAGGAAAGAGGGAAAAGCAAAGATAAGAAAACAGGGAATCTAAATAGCATCCCCCAAGACGAAAGCACAACCAACAAAAGAAAACGCCAACTGAAATCTTTATTTAAATCAAAATAGTTTTATTAAGATGACTGTATCACAAATGCTTAGAAGCATGATACAATCCATCACACACAATTAATAACGTTCTAGCGTAGACAAAAGAAATATGCTATAGACAAAAACTAAAACTAATTACTCCCTTCACCCTCCTCAGGAACACGAGGGGAAGGATCCTCTTCACTAGGCTAATGAGGTATAGAAAGACATCTACAAATTTTGAAAAAAAAACAAGGCCAGTAAACAAATTTTAAATAAAGAATGGGGTAAGGACAAGATGCTAAGATAGAAAAGATAGAAGCAGAGGAACTTAAAATTTTATAAGTATATTTTTATAAAAATATTAATCCTTAAGGCTTTGCAATTCTAACTAAGTTAAATCCCCATGATCATCCGGGCTCTAATACCACCTGTGAGACCCCAGTTGCCATTCGGAATCTCACGTGTATTTACGTACTAGTCCCGGATCGGTTGCTAGTACACACAGTGAAGCAGTGATAATCATAACCAGAATTGAATGAAGTAATAGCATATATATAAAGTACCAGCCACATGGCTATTTATTACATCTCTTGGTCACATGACCATAGTTCAAAGTAGCGGAAATAAAACAAAAAGTAATCCAAATAACACCACAGGCGACGACTAGGAACACACGCTTAGTTATCCTAGCGACCTTCATCAAACTTCTCGGTATAGAACTTATTGTCTTCAGCTGCATCTTGGTAGTTCTCTGATGATAAAAATTTTGTGTAGCATGTGAGTACAAAAGTACTCCGCAAGTCTGGGAAAATGCAACATGTAGGACTTTCCAAAGAAAGACTTAATAGGGTTCTTTTACATAAAGCCAAGTTTCATCAAACTATACTTAATAATAGTTTTCACAATGCACATTTCAACAAATATTTTAACAATTGAATATATATATATATTATTCTAGCGAAGGTTCTATCGACCATCACTAGTATACTGGCTCTATCCGCACAGTTTAAAAGATTAAGGTAAACGAACTCATGACTCTATCCGTCATGATCAAAACAGGTTCCATCTACCTGATCGGCTCAATCCGTCAATTAGACATCCGAGAGTTCTAGCCACTCTCGAATCCCAAAACATCAGTTATTTTTAAAACCAAAACCAAGTCTACCAGAATGAAAGCATTCTTCGCTTTGCCTTTGACCGTAGGCACGGCTATTCGAATAGTTTTAACTCTGCAGAGGTGTACAGCTTTACCCACAAGACAAGATATTCTCTTGATGCCAAGCGCTACGAACACACTTCCTTTGGTGTGCTGGTAGAGATATCATGACAAGGCCTTTACAATGTATACGCCTAACCCGACTCACCCGCAGAGGTTTCACCGCTATTAGGGTTCCATCACTTGATATAAAGCCCCTCTTGCGCTGTGTGGGAAAATCGACTTGCCTCCATATGGCACCCACATTCCACCATCTGGTGAGTCTAAGTTAGGTTTTTACAAATTATTCAGCCAGGTCAGAGCCCATTTGACATGTGGTTGCACGGTAATGCTTAGAATGGACAGTCATAAGCGTCGGTCCTTAAATTGATTAGGGCGGCTTTCACAAACCAGAACCAGTGCTCCATTTGCACCCGCCCGACAAACCATTCTGCCCCAATCTAAACCATTTTTATTTTATTTTTATTTTGTAATCACAGCAGCAAGAACTTTGCTACAATTCTCAAATCATTCTTTAAATCATACTTTTCATATAATCCCACCCGTAAGTCATTTAATCAATTTTTACACTAAGCAAAACTACCGTTCTAACCATCAAATGTCACAATATAAATTAGGCATGACATAGCAAAGTGTCCTAAGGTTACAATTAAACATGGATATCAACAATCAAGGAGATGATACCAATTCGGAATAACTAACAGTCTATATTTGACATACGGTTATAAAAATAGCAATGCATGTTTACAAAACATTTGAAAACATGGGATCAAAATGCGTCAAGGAGACTTGCCTTCATCGACGAGTTGCACTGCACTGCTCTGGAGATCTTCTCCTTCATCGGTGACGACGACCGCTTCTTCGACTACGCGTAAATCGATACACGAAATGAATAAAACAAAATAAATAGAAACTAAAAATTATAATAAAAATATTGCCAGGTAGAGGATGAATTTATATGAATTTAGAAATTTGAATCACTCGATTTGGAGTTACGACAGAAGAGATATGAGCGTTTGAATTCTCAAAATCCTGAAAATTGGAAAACCGAGGAATATTCCGCGGAATCTTTCTTTTTCTACAATTTCCTGATTTCCTGAGTCTCTTACACACGGGCCCCACGCGTCATTGAGTCTTGCCTTCTTCTCCAAGTGCATGTACAGAGAAATGCCAGGAGCAGCAGCGCCAATGGAAGAAATGAAGGAAGAGCCAAGGTAGAGAGGGCACTCACTTTGGCAGAGGCGACCGAGGAGGGCTCATGCCGGCACCGGCGGCGTGTTATAGCAGGAAAGCGGTGGCGTGGTGGCAAGACGGCGGTGAAAACGAGGGCAGCGGAGGTCGGCTCGGGCGGGCTGGTCGAATGGCGGCGCACGGCGTCAAAAGATCGAGCCGGCGGCACAACGTTTAACACCTCTCAAAAATGCGATATTTCTCGAAACTAAGGTGAGCACGGGATAGCTAGTATCAAGGGGAGTCTATGGGTCCAAGGAATTGAATTGGTTCGTACCCAAATGGGAGAAATCGGTGACGAACAGAGCGACGACCGACGACGAACATACTTGAAATTCGGGGTCAAACTGCAATGAAAATCAAATCCAATTGAATGGTTGTGATCACGGAGGCAAATGGCACAAAGTGACGCGGTTGTTTTACCTAGAAACTCACCGGAGCAAAAGATGGCTCGCCGGTGTCTTTGGAGAACGTCGGGCGTCGGTTTTCGTGAGATTTCGAGAAGGAGACATCACAGGAGCAACGGGTTAGGGTGAGCACGGGATGGAGGACGCCGAGATGAAGAATTGAGAGGTGGAAGCTCGTCGTTTCGTTGAGAAACGGCCGAGTTATGGAGGTTTGAATGCGTTTCGGTTTCTACCCATTTAATCCAATTCCAGCGAGATTAAGGGCTAATGAAGGTGAAAAATGGATTCTCCTCATCAATATCTTTCAAACAGACCCGGCCATGCTCAATTTGGTGGAGGAAATGAGAAGTTATGGGTGATTAAAGAGAGACATTCATGTGTGGCTTGAATTGTACAGGCTCGGGAGTTTCAACGATCTGAGGAGGAAGATGAACAGTAAAGGCCGTGTCACTTTCTCATTGGTTGGAAGAAATGGAGAGACAAAAGTACGAGGAATAAAATAGAAAAAGTAATCTAAAAATCCTGGAAAAATTCCTAAAAATACTAGAGATTATTTGGAACCCAACAAAATTGGTGTCACTGAATTTGGATGAATTTTGGAATTTAGACAATTCTGGGACGAATAAACTGAATTTGACCAAAGACCGCGAGAGATAAAATAGCAAAGAGATTCCCAAAATCTTGAGAAAATTCCTAAAAATGTTTTGGAATATTTGAAACCTAATGCAATAGGTTTCAGGATTTTTAGAGCAACTTGGAACGTAGGTGAAATTTCGAATAAGGACCGGAATTAGGAATTCTAACTTTGCAGACGGTAAAGGATCGAACTTCAATTTTGGATGGATAAGGATCCCATGTTAAATATAACATCGATGAAAAATCAAAATTTGAAATTAATTAATTTTAAATTAGCTTTTAGCAGAAACCCGAAATTGGGGATGTTACACAACCCCTCTCCCAATGCACGTGAAAATTGGTTATTTGCCACTTCAAAGATTGATTCTTTGATTATGATGCCACTTGAGCCAATGACATATGGGACCATCTGGGTCAATGAAATGTGGGTCCAGTGGCAAATTTGCGAAGCCACATGTTTGAAGTGGCAAATAACCAAATTTGTGCCCACGTTCTGTTTACACTACATCTTCCTCTCCACAAGATATATAAACCTCTACAAATGTCAGGAATGAGATGCTCTTACCTTAGAGAGTTAACTATTCCAAGGATTTTAAGTTCAAAACCTAGCTCCCCCTTGTTTTCACAATTTTGGGGCCGCTTGGAGCCGCCATGAGATAACGATCATTGAGCTTTAAGCGAAGTTTCCACAAAGCCGCTCCCTAAGACAACGGCCTCTGAGAAAAATAGTAACGATCAAGCAAAACAGCACTCTGGATGATCCGTCAATGGCCAAAAGAACCATCTGGGAGTATTTTCCGGGCGTTGGATTTCTCTGTA
The DNA here is from genome assembly GCA_036346375.1 of Guadua angustifolia. Classification (NCBI taxonomy): domain Eukaryota; kingdom Viridiplantae; phylum Streptophyta; class Magnoliopsida; order Poales; family Poaceae; genus Guadua; species Guadua angustifolia. Next base: position 653,326 of record JAYEVE010000810.1, on the reverse strand, counting down.
GTACCATTTGTTAACATATCGGATGATCCGATGCGTCAATACAAACTCATCTGGGAGGATTATGCGGACGTTGGATTTACGTGTTTTGCGGTATTGTAGAACAAAGGATGCTCCGATGCGTACATGAAAACGCATATCAAGCATCTCCTTCGTCACAAAATTTGCGAGACAAGCATTTACAAAATTTGACAGGCGGTTTGTTTAAGAACTACGCCTTTAAAGACTTGAACATCACCACAAAGGGCTCGTTAATTAATTAGGCCATCAATATAATTAACTAAGGCGGCTTGCTTAACATCTGCTTTGTAAGAAATCAAGGCTTTCGCATGCGGCAGAAGAAAGCCGCTGTGTAAAGATCACAATTTCCCAAAGCGGTTCCTTAAGAAAGCCGCCTGTGAAGAGCATAGTTTCCACAGGCGGTATCTAAAGGGCACCGCCTGTGACAAGATCAATATTTTCATAGGTGGTTTCTTAAGAGAGCGACTGTGAAGATACTCTTACTACAGCGGTTCTAAACCCCAAGGACCGCCTTGATCATTTGAGGCGGCTCTCCTTTTAATCCACATGTGAAAGAAATCCTTGGTGTCTAGGAAAATCATTTACGTAGTAGTGTTGGTACCCATCCAACAAGATGTTACTTTATTCTATACTTGACTCTATGTGAGGAAGTGATAGGAAAGCAATACTGGAGAGGTTCATAGGTTTAGATGGAAGTTTCTGAAAAGCTTTGTTACGATCAATGACCAGTGTGGTGTGTGACTGTATCCTGTGGAGTATATAGACCCCGGGTATCTGCATGGCAGGCCGTGAGGACCACCCAAGAGGGAATGGGCCAAGCCGACTACATGAAGATGGGTATTGCTCGGGGAGGCGAGCCGCCATGCGCAACAAGGAAACCCCAAGATGGAAACCAACCACCTTAGGAGGATACAATTGTAATCCTAGCAGCTATCATGTATAACGGATAAGGAAAGAGATACAATCTCCACCTCGTATCCGAGTGGGACTCTTTTTGTAAACCGCCTCCTCTGCTATATAAAGGGAGGCGGGGAGACATAAGGAGGAGAAACATCATCGGCAAATAGGTTAGCCAATCATAATCCCGAGCCACGGGACTAGGGTATTATCTCCACCGAGAGAGCAGAACACAGATAATTCTTGTGTCTTGTGCTACCATCGACTTCCCGATCTACCGCTTAGCCCCCTTTTAATTATTGTCGGTAATAAACCTCGGCAGTTGGCGCACTGTAGAGGCTGCGCTAGGATCAATCTCAAAGCGAGTTCGATGGCGATCTTGACAACTTTTTTCCGCTATTTGAGGCGGACGTTTTTCTATGTGACAAGGATTTTACGATTGGCGAGCATTCTTGTCTAGTCTTGCCGGAGATTTGTTTGGTGCACATGCAATTCTAGCGCGGTGACTCCTCATGGTCGGGTTAGTTTTGTGCCTTCATTCTGGCGAGATCTCTGGCGGCGAATACTTTGGAGACATGGAAATCTTCTAGCGCTTGGTTTTCTTCTTTGCGGCTGAAGATTCGTTGCTGATTGCTTCCTCCGGCGACTGGGAGGTCTTGTGATTCATGCATGCGGCTATATGCGTTAGAAACTTGCGATCGGCTAGAAAAAGAAGATTGGCGGCCATTGAGCTTTTGAGCTCTCGCAACTAGAAAAATTCCTTGCACCGGGAGGTCCGTGACTTGAGATCTTGCGACTAGAACATTGGTTTTGCATGCATGCAATATTGCGAGACTAGCTAATTGTGGCTTGCATGCATATGTGACGCCGCATGCATCTTGTGACTAACAGTTGCTCTGGCGTCAAATTACTTCGGCGGTTGGTTTCCACGACGACAACAAGAAGTGGCGACTAGAACCGGTTTGCATGCACGTTGGATGGCGACTAGAAGATTGGTACATTTTTTTTTTCCCGTGGTTTGGTCCGATGTACGCTTGCTGATTGGTCCGGCGAGTTGGTGATTTTGGTCGTGGCGGCATGCACATGTGACATCTTGTTGCATGCATGTATAAATTTTGAGTCCTCGGCAACTCGAAAAATCAAGGCGTGAAGAAGATTTGCTTCTATTTGCTCCTACCAGAAACTAACGTCCGTCGAGACTAATTCTGCGGCGCCACGACCCGAACCTTTGCTTTTCATCATCCAAGAATCACACGGCGGAACATACTTCTTCGTCGATGCTTTTTTCGTGTATTGGGACATGCATGGCGACTAGAAGTCCGGCGGCCACGAGTATTGCAATCATCTTGCGCCCGGCGTCACCTTCAAGACGCCACGAGCCGCGCCAGCGCCGAGCGCCACCCGGCGCACGACCACGAGCCACGCTGCGCCCGGCGCCACCTTTCGGCAGACGACCACGAGCTAACGCAGCGCCCTGCGCCCGGCGCCGACTTGGCTGCGGCCACGAGCTAACGCGCTGCGCCCGGCGTCACCTTTCGACGGCGCCACGAGTCTCGCTGCGCCCGGCGCCACCTTCGGCAGCCACGAAACCACGCCTGCGCCGAAGCGCCACCTTCAAAGACACACCACGAGCCTACGCTGCGCCGGCGCCACCTTGGCGCACGCCACGAGTCACGCTGCGCCCGGCGCCACCTTCGGACGGCCAAAAGCCACGCCAGCGCCGGCGCCACCTTCGGCGACGCCACGAGCCAGCGCTGCGCCCGAAGCGCCACCTTCAAGACGACCACGAGCCTCGCTGCGCCAGAGTGCCACCTTCGCGTGATGCCACGAGCCATGCACGTGCCTGAGCAAGGATGGCACGATCGTCGAGCAACACATGGAGCATAAAGCGCTAAGTCGCTTTTTACTCAATTATGTCATTATGAATAAAATTATTGGATTTCTTGACTTGCTACTTAGTTGATCCACAACTAAGCGATGAAGTCGAGGCTACCTAATAGTGTCGACAAGCGCACATCTTCTTTGAGTTGTGTTTTCTTCTTTTACTTAGCGATTGCAAATGAATCCGAGTCGTTAATTACGAGTTGTGAAGCTCGACCCCATGAGCAGCGAACTTTAGTCACCCAAAATGCGTGCACAGGAAAAGAGCCATGGCCGACTCTCGGCGCTCGGGGCTACATTAGTCGAGCGGTGCTTAAACAAAAAGAGTGAAACCACTGGGATGAATTCAAAATCAATAAGGAAAAGGAGTAAAAACTCTAAAATTATATATAAACCCGTCGGGTATCACATCCGAATGAATTGTTTTTACATGGCCTAAGTTCTGCACATACATGATTTTAGGGCTACTAAATTTGGATGCAGCAGCGTGGGCCAGCGCTTCAGCGATGTAAATCGGCAATTTCGCGATGAATGAATTTAAAGGGAAGCGGCGCCAATTTAGCCTTAAGCGGAAAAAGCGTTTTGCGTCTGCATATCGTTTGGGATACGGTATGCCCATGATGGGCCACCAAGCATGCCATGCGATCGGATATAATTCAACGTGTGGAACTCTATTGAGTCCTTCACGATCTCTTTGCCTACAACAGGCACTTTCGGTTTGGAAAGGAAAACCGATCGGGAAGTGCATCAAGCTGGAAGCACTTTCGGCGTGAAGCATGACTCGGTTGGGCTGCAACGGGAAAAGCGGCAACTCGATCGCAAAGCACTCGAGGGCTCTTGTGGAGTATATAGACCGGGATATACTGCATGGTAGGCCGTGAGGACCACCTAAGAGGAATGGGCCAAGCCGACTACATGAAGATGGGTATTGCTCGAGGAGGCGGAGCCGCCATGTAACAAGGAAACCGAAGATGGAAACCAACCCTGCTTAGAGAGGATACAATTGTAATCCTAGCCGCTATCATGTATAACGGATAAGGAAAGAGATACAATCTCCACCTCGTATCCGAGTGGGACTCTTTTTTGTAAACCGCCCTCCTCTGCTATATAAAGGGAGGGGCGGGGAGACATAAGGAGGAGAGAACATCATCGGCAAATAGGTTAGCCAATCATAATCCCAGAGCACAGGACTAGGGTATTATCTCCACCGAGAGAGCCCGAACCTGTATAATTCTTGTGTCTTGTGCTACCATCGACTTCCCGATCCAGCGCTTAGCCCCCTTTTAATTATTGTCGGTAACAAACCTCGACAGGTCCCGACAGTGGTGGTATCTGATCCATACTGACTGTAGGACTTGACCCTAGATAGACTAGCCGAGAAAGATAAAACTATTTTCTAAAGATTAAAATTTTACAAGATTATCAATGAAATCTTGACTAATCTCTTTCTTCTTACTTCATACCTATGCTGCATTTCCTGTTGTTACTTTATGATTTTAAAATTTAGGTCTGACGGGGATATCTTTTGGCAGATGAGGATGATCCACTCTTATGGAGAGCGCATTGGAGAATGCGCCAGAACTATGGCATATGATCTGTTTGCTCGAGAGGCTTGACATGTCGATCTATTGGGGGACCTCTATAGTCTGAGGCGAGGACTTGATATCGCCTGGGACGTTGAGATCACGGTCTACGCTCGGGAAAAGACGAGGGCAAGTCATCCTATCTACATCAACGCTCGGGAGGTCTTCGTTCGAGGCCGGGATCCAGGAGACATCACGTCTGGCGACGAGACAGTTGCTCGTACCTACTCGGCAGAGGCTGGAGGCACAATTTTTACGCCATCACCGGCAAGCAGAGACAACCGTTTCGACCGGGAGACGATAGTGGAGGAGGACGCCACGATCACCCACCTGGCGAGATATGTCATCGCGCAGGAGGAGACCATGGACGATACCATCCAGGAGCTGCAAAGGGCCCGCGACGAGGTCCCAGAGGTGAGAACACAGCTACGGGAGGCTCGAGAGTACCTAGCTCACTCTATTCAGAGAGTCCATGAGCTGGAGATGGCTCTGTACGGACCTGAGCCAGAGCCAGTTCTAGAGCTGCACGACCCAGATCTAGAGGAGCCGGAGTAGGTGCAGGAGAAACCAGTACAGGAGGTGCCGGAGCCACCGGTATAGGAGCAGGCAGCCCTGAGACCAGCAGAGTTCGTGGGGTCATTCGTACTAACTGCAGTAGGGCATCAGGACCAGTTTGCCCCTATGCCACCGCACCCGCTGCAGTACTCACCGGGAGGACCGCACCCCGGGTGGCTCAGTGACTGAGAGTTCTTTTTCCTTTTAGAGTTGACTCAAATATTGAGTCAAGTTATTTGAGTCAGTTTTATCGAGTCTGTCCCTTAGAACGCTTGTTTGAGTTAAAATTTGCTATGTTTGTCTGGTGTGCTAGATATGCATCGCATTGCCTATAAGCACTTGTGAGCGACCATATCATTTAATAATAATAAAATTGTGTATTTTGTTCTGAGTCAAACCTTTCTCCATGCACTAGTTTCATGTGTACTTGTCATCTCTATTTCCCTCTTTCCTATAAACCTTATTGTTCTTCAGATGGTGAACACACGTGGAAGCAATGGAGGCGGAGAAAGCAGTTCGCGGCAGGAGGCAGAACAATGCACCAATTCCTCGAGCGGCACCACGAGGTTGACATGCAGAACTTAGGAGCATTCCTAGCAGCACAAACTCAGTTGATGCAGAAGATGATGGTAACCATGCAACAGATCACCAATCAAGCAGCTGCCAAGAATCAAGCCGCTAACAATGGACCACGTCCCTACTTGAGACTGTCAAAGTTCATGAGGACACGTCCGCCCACTTTCTTGGGCAACGCCAGTCCACCTGAAGCAGATGACTAGCTAAGAACCATTGAGAGAAAACTGCACATAACTTCGGTCGTTGGAAATGAGAGGGTGCTTTATGCCTCCCATCAACAGAGGAACCGCGGTGAGTGGTGGGAAAACTATCTGCGCATCACAGGAAAACCCACGAGGAGATCACTTGGGAAGAATTTACATGACTTTTCACATCGATATAATGAGCCGAAAGGTATCATGGAGCAGAAAAAGCAAGAGTTTAGAGCGCTGAAGTAAGGAGGCCAGTCAGTGGCTGATTATTTGAATAAGTTCACTCAGTTGTCGCACTACGCTCCAGAGGACGTAGCAACAGATAAGGCTAGGCAGTCCCGTTTTATGAAAGGACTTAACACTAGATTGCAAGTGGGGCTGATTACCCACACATTCCCCGACTTCCAAGAGCTAGTAAACAAAGCCCTGATACTAGAGGACAAGCGCAAGGAACTGGATGACAACCGCAAGTGCCGCATAGCACAACAGGGAGGATGCCAAGGTCAGTAGAAACCAAGAATGGTACCTCAGTAGTTCTCCATATTACAGCAGCGGAACAATGCCAGGACACCGTCGCCGATACCAAAACCGACAGGACAAACCTCCCAGACACCAGTCAGAACTATTAGTCAGAATGGAGGAAACCAGCAGATGTCAGGAAGGCGCTGCTATAATTGCAACGAGACAGGATACTTCACCAATGTTTGCCCCAAGAAGGGAGGGGTTACACCAGTACGTTTTAACTTGGGAAACACGCCTGCTAGAACTCTTGTTCAAGGTGGTAGCAGAGGACCTACTCAAGCTGGAACCACACCCCAAGCAGTTGCACGAGAAAGAGTCAATCACATCACGATGAAGCGAAGTTCAGAATGCCATGGACGTTGTCTTTGGTAAGTTTCTAGTCAACTCGATGCCGACTCTGAGTTTTATTCGATTCCGGAGCTTCACATTCATTCGTTTCTCGAGTTTTTTCTATGCGAAATGATTTGGGTATTGTCAACCTTAATAGTACACTTCTAGTCCAAACCCCTGGATCAAAACTGCGAACTAAAGTAGGATGTTCTGGGGTAAAACTATTAAACTCGCCAAACTACACCGCATTGAATTCACAACATCTCAGCACCAAAAGATCACCAGAGCACCGCATCTGTGGTCTTCTTCCTCACCTCTGGTGGAGTTTTGTTGGCCTGCACCATCGAGCTCTGTCACAAGGTCTTAGCCGTCCGATTCGCCAAGAACCAATGGATCTCCCACGCTTGTCTCGCTCACATTTCACCACGTGCTCTCGAACTCGGGTGCAGATCTGGCCGTTCAACCTCATCCCATGGTCCGGATTGCACTGTCACTATGGCTAATCAGGGGTAGCTGCGTGGCGGCATGGTTGCTGATCGGACGTGGACCGGGTACACGGTGGACTAGGTACAAATCGTGGACCGGGTCTATGGACCGAGGTGACATGGTGGCATGTGATTGGTCCGGCTGGCGGTGACATCATGCTGATGCAATGAAGCAAATTTTTAGTTTAAAAATAATTCAGTTTATTATTTGATTTTCAATTTTCTAATTTCTGGAATTTTTCAATTTTCTCCAAGCCCGTTCTCCCTCACACGAGTTCTAATTGAGGTGATTCAAATTTCTAAAAATTTGTAAAATTGAGATCTATTTAATGGTGAATTTTAATTGATTTTTGGAGTTTATTTTCTTTATATTTTGGTGTTTATTTTGTTTCTACCATTTTTCGAAGATCTTGAATTGTGCGACGCATTCTAGAAACATCCGTCAACTCAAGACCAAGGTCCAAAGCAAGAATAACAACTTTTCAAAGGTAAGTTGTGCTTTGATCATGTTGAATCTATGTTTACAAAATTGCTATATTGTTTTACCATATTGCATATTATTTCACGTGTATAATTATTTTCAATTAAATTGGGACTTAGCTATTATACCAAATTGATCTACACCTGTGGAGTATATGGACCTCGGGTATTTGCAAGGCAGGTATGCGAGGCCCAACTAGATAAGCCCGGGCCAAGCCGACTACATGGAAGCGGAGATATCAGGGATGCGCCTGACGTGCAAAACAAGGAAGCCCTGAAGATAGCAACTGATCCCGGTTAGGTAGGATACAATCGTGATCTAGGCCGTTATCAAACGGATAAGTGCAGAGATATAATCTCCACCGTAATCTATGCCATTATCAATCGTGATCTAGGAATCATCAGATCAAATCATCAGCAATAAGCTAGCTTCACATAATCCCAGAGCACAAGACTAGAGTATTATCTCCTCCACGAGAGACCGAACCTGTATAATTCTTGTGTCTTGTGCTACCATCGAGTTTGGATCTGACGCCTAGCCCCATTTTCATTATTGCTGACAACAAACATTGACAGTTGGCGCGCCAGGTAGGGGGTGCGTTAAGATCAATCTCGACAAGCTCGATGGCAATCCTCAGCGAAGTCATTGCCACCTTCGCCCCCGTCTAGGTGTTCCGTTTCGGGAGCTTGGACTTCGTCGCCGATATTCTTGGTAGACTAATTGTCGGGGATTGGATACACTGTACCGATACGACCATCGAAGCCCGGCGCCAACCGACCATGCCCTTGCCCGGATGGCGCACGCAAGACCGACCTTCGTGTAGCCCGGTTCACGGGGCTACCCCGTCCCCGAGCAAGCCAAGCTCGGGGGCTCGCGGCAAGGCGACGTGGCATTAAATGCCGCGTGGCTCGAGGGATCGCGCTTGGGATCTGTATTGCCACGGTCCGCGCCACCTTAGTCTGCTTCGCTGTTCCCCGTCGCGTGGTACCCGTGAGTGCGCTAGCTCTTGCATTGCCCACGTCCTCTACAGTAGAACGCCCCCTGTAATAAATAACTTGTCTCCTGTAATTCCTCTATAAATACCCCCTCGCACGATGTACTGAGGGCTGGACTTTCTGCACTACGCACACACTTACACACTGAGCTTGCCACGGGAGCCCTTAGGATCGTCCAGGTCCCCCCGAGCAAGCGCATTGTAATAGCCTTTTGCATATTAGTACAACCACTGGACGTAGGGTTATTATCTCCCCCGTGAGAGGCCCGAACCAGGTAAAAATGATCTCCCGTGCTTCCTGATTGTCTCGTGCACCCCGATCCGTAGCTTGGCATACCCTCGGACGCATAACCCTTGTGGGAAAGGGGCCCTAAGTTGATCCCTCATTCAACAAGTAAGCTCGTGAGGACCCACTGTCCCGAAATCGTCGGCAAATTGGCGCCGTCAAGTGAGGATCGGCCAGAAGTCCTACGCAAAGAATCCTAAGGATGCCAAATTAGCAAGACAATCAAGACCTCTGCGTCTTGACGGCGTGAAGGGCGACGCAGCGAATACTCGCCCGATGATGGCGTGGGTGGTCGCGGCCGATCGAGAAGGCCACACCAAAACCGGAATCTTTCCGGTGGCGGCGGCGAGAGCATTTCCTCACTTCGCGGCAGATACCCTCGTTCGCGAGAAGAATCCGGCGACCTCGATAGCGGTCGGGACGTTCCCGACCGGAAATGGGAGTTAAGCCAAGGGACCACGGCGTCGACACCTCCTCGGTCGCGCCGCGCTGTCCTAGTGCTCCCTTGGCGTCAGCGTGGCGGGAAGAGCAGATCTAGGAGGCGGTCTCCAAGGATCTCCCCCCCCATGACATAATCTTTGGTGGCGATCACCGGAGTTGTCCGGGCGGGGTCCCAGCGTCCGAAGCCCGCCGTCAATCCGAAGGAGGCGGGGCGCGGGGCAGCGACCTTGACCTTACCGAAGAAGCCCGCTTAAAGGCACAGCTCCGATCAGCCGTCAACCAGCAAACCCTTCGCAAGCACGCGGCCAAGTCCATTCGGCCTCGAGCTCTGCAGGTTGGCGACCTTGTCCTGCGTCGAATTCAGGACACGTCGAAGGCCAACAAACTCTCCCCCAAATGGGAAGGGCCATTCACGGTCGTTTCGGTGTCACGCCCAGGGGCTGTCCGCCTTGCAACGGAGGATGGCCGCGTGCTCACCAGTTCATGGAACATCGACTAGCTGCGCAAGTTCTATATCTAACGCCCGTGTTCCATTTTCTACATTATGTTGTAAATTCACGACCTTTTGAATCAATGCAACTTTCGTTCGTCTAAACACTTATCACTCGCATGAGATCTTGATGCAAGACGCGCTATGGCACAAGGTACTGCGACCAACCCTCGGCTGCTAAAAGATCACCACCAAAGGCGCCAGTCTTGATAAGCCGACCTTGAGTCCGCATGATAGCTATCATTCTGTAGCGATACAAGTCATAAGCAGACACCCTCTTGGTCGGTCGAAATTTAGCTTCCACGGTATGAATAGTCGCCACGTACCATGTCCATCAACCGTGCGCTCTCCCCTCGCGCGACCATGCTCGCGGGTTAGGGCCATGCGTTCTAAGTGCTTAGAAGTTTTGGGACATGCTCGTCTTCCTCTACCGACCTAACCTACGCTTGTCGCCCGGATAGGCCGGTGTTTGGTCGGAGGTGCAGCGCGCGCTTTATCTCGTCTCTCCTACGAAACAAACTCGTGCTCGCAACTCAGGTGCACGAGTTTCATTCGCAGCGGGGGCTCGGATAGGAGCGGGTTATCGCGTGAAAATATTTTTGTCGCTAAGTCACAGCTTGCTGCAAAGCACGGCTCGCTTTTAAGCACTGTTTACATACGCAAGTCATTTCATTTCGACTAACCTCGGGCCTACGCCGCCCATGTATCGATCTAATCTACATTATGTCTATCTCGCAACTATCTTTTACAGGAAAAGCAAGAGAAAGACCAAAAAAAAGACGTCATCACAGACGCAACATTCAAGTAAAGAAGAAATTACGCTCCAACAAAAGGCAAAAAAGTGTATAACCCTACACACCGGGCGTCGCCCCCCTAAGCGCTGCGGAGAGCTTTTGCCTGTACTCGGCAACCTTGGCCTCAAGATCGATCACCTTCCGCCGGGCGTCGCGACCTTCGCAGGCTTCTCCGCGGAGCTGCTCGATTTCTTCTTTATCTTGCTCGGCAAGGGCGGCGGCGTTTCATGCTGCCCGCTCGGGTCGGCCACCTTGGCTTCAGGGGCTCGAGCACACCTGGCTTCTCTGTTCAAGTTTTGCTCGAGCAAGAGCCTTGTCACAGCTAACGCCAAATCCTTCTCAAGCAAGCGGCTCTCGCCCGCTCGCTCTAGCTCCTCCTCGGCCTGGCGTGACACTTCAAGCTCGGCCGCCTTGGTCTCGAGGGTCAGGCGTCTTGCTTCTCATTGGCTCTTGCTCGAGCTCAAGGACCTTACTCTACCGTGAAAGATTCTCCTCCGCCCGAGCTAGCGGTTTGCTTCCTTCGCTCGATTCTTGCTTTCGGCGCAAGCACTTTCTTCTCGGAAGTGGCAGACCCTCCTTGGCCTGGCGGGAGGCAGACCTTTCCTGCTCAAGCTCTCGCTCAAACCCGAGGATATGCCCTTGGGCCTCGCTGACCTTCTGCTCCGCCTCGCGGCATCTCTTCACGACTATAGTATCCACGAGCTTGAGGTCGTTCACCTTCTCCTCTAGCCTCCCGGCCCGGGCTTCACTTTCTTCGTACAATTGGGCCAAGGAGGCGGGGACGATCAACACCTCTTCAAAATTGGCCAAGGTCTTTTTAAGAAGCTGCGGGCAGAAAAACTCTAAGCAAGACCCCACAAAGATCAAAGAAGAAAAATTATTGCGGCAGTAGTTCCTCACCTCAGCAACGTCGGTCTTGCGAGTTTTCCAGAGTGCTCAAAAATCGCCCACTTTGAATATCATCTCGTCTGGCGTACAGATGTCGGAATCCTTGAAAAAGGCCGGGTCGCTCGAGGATGACGAATCATCCCCCCGGGCATGAGGTTCGCCCCGGGGCACTAGACCCCACTCCTCAGCAATGCTCCCGCTCAAAGTCTGCTCGCTATCTGCCCGAGTATGTTGTTCGCTCGGGACCTCGGTATCTGCCCGAGCATGTGGTTCGCTCGGGGCAGGCGCCGTCTCATCTCGGGCAGGCGTTTCGCTCGGGAGCCCTGTGCCCTCTCGAGCAGTCTTTTCGCTCGGGGCCGCGGGGTCGGCCTCCTCCTCTCCTTCCGTGCCTTCGGCCATCACGGCGTCGGTAACGGCGGAGAGCACGCCCGCTAAAGCATAATCAATAAGCTCGTGAGCTATTTTGCGGCAGTCCGGGAAGGCCCTACGAGCTATTATCGCCCACGTCAGGAGAGTGGGGTTAGCCCAGGCACGCGAAGCAAAAAGCGAAGAAAAACAAAGCAAGGGCGAAGATCGACGCTCACCTTTGGCCGGGCCTTCTTCGTCGCCCGCAGGTGGGTCCGCCGCCGCTAGGATCACTAGCTCGGCCTTCTTCTCAGCGGCCTGGGTGATCTTCGCCAGCTTAGGGTCAACTGCCTCCATGTCGACCCCCTCCAGCGTCCTCCCGGGCGCCTTGGGTTCCATGTGAGAGGCCGCTGGTGATGATTCGAACTCGAGCTTTAGAGGCTCGCGCGAGTTGGTCGCCGCCTCGGCTGCTCCCTCTCCAACACCTCCGCTTCGATCTGCACCATTCCTTCCGATCAATCGTCTCTCGCTTGCGATTTGTTCGATTTGAACTTCGAGCTATAATTCTTCACCAAAGCCTCGGTGGCTTACCTCCTCCATCCGTCGGCATACTCCATATCTTGTTTGAATTTCTCGCTGCAGTTGCGTGCCTCTTCGACAAAGGGTGCTTTCATGCCGTGTGGCGGTTCAGCCTCTTGCTCCTCCCTTTTTGGTCTTAGCGGCGGGGACAAGAGCTTTGCCGCTTGCGCTTAGATTGGGCTTCGGCCACGCCCGGACTCGAGGCAAGCTTCTCTGCCAAGAAGCGGAATCTTTGTCGAGAAAGTGTGGATGTTGTTCCGTGCGCAAATACTCAGTAAGACTCGAACGTTTCCCCCGAGCATGAATGACCGGAGATACTTACCATGTTGCCCCGCTCGAGCACGTTCCGCGGGACTTGGTGTTTCTTCTCGAGCTCCTTGCCCTTGGGGGTCCCGAACATTTCGCCGACCCTCTTCTCCACCCAGTCGAAGCCCGGGGCTATCGTCATGTCGCGCAAAATGTCATCACGAGTTCGAGCAGCATGTACGAAGTAAAATTGTCACAAGTCAGGAGGGCATACCTGATTCGGCTTCACGGGTGAAATCGTCCCACCCGATGATTTCGAAGAAGGGGTGCTCTCTCCTCTGCAGCGGGGATATTCTATTCCTGAGGAAGTCGCGGACGATGTCGCGCCCAGTGAGCCCCATGTTCGTGAGCTCGTGGATCGTCATCAAGATCCGCTCCTCGCCGAAATCATTGGCGGTAGCGGCGTCTCGGTGTTGAGCACCGCTCCTCGTGTAGCGAGGAGTCTGTCGTGGCTTCATAAGTAGAACCAATGGTCGGCCCGACCGGCGAGTCCTTGAGGGTGAAGATGGGGAACTCAAATGCGGGACGGGCATAGCGAAATATAGGCGCCCGGTGGGGAAGCCCGCCCGGTGCGGAAGCGTGTAGAAATGGAAGAAAAGACTTGGCGTGGGAGGGGTGCCCGAAGCCTTCATAAAGATGGGCAAAAATGTTCAAGACAAGGATGGAGTTGGGGTTGGATGGGTGAGCTCACTTGGCATTGCTCGAGCACATCCCCAGAACTACGCTCTCCGTAGCACGGAGCCGTTAGCCAGTGTAGAGTGTCGACGAGACTATCTCATCCTCGTCGGTGGCTGGGGCTCCTCGCCTCGGGATCCTCCAGGTGTGGGCGTCCAGGTACCCAAGATCCTCCAAAACCCGGAGCCTCTCTGCTGTGATCTTGCTCGTCCCGAACCGCGCCATGGAAAGACTTAGAAAATGAACCGCCCTTGATGAGAGAGGAAGTTTGGAAGTTGTCGAGGGTTTTTTTTGGCAGAGTGCTTATCGCATAGCGGTGAGAATGAAGAAAGGAAGGCGAATAAGTGTTCCGCGGTTATTTCTAAGCGGAGGGCTGAAGCGGCCGGTAGTAACGGCGATTGATTGCGGCTAGCGTGGCGTCGTCCCGGCGGCTCACGGCGGCGCGGTTTGAAAAGCTATCGAGACCGCACCACGGCTAACCGTGGGTAAGGAACCGTTGCAATTTTTCCCGCGCACCCCTCGCGAGCGATATTCGGCCCGAGCTTCGACCAAGTACGCTCGGTCCCGATGGAGCGCGCCTCTCCCCGAGCTTGGTTGCTCGGATCACATATGAGCCTTTCTTTTCATTCACGAGATCCTTTTTCCGAGCACAACCTGGCTCGGATCTTGCGGCGATTTTTCGCCGTGAGATCTCGGCTCCGAGCATGGTTGCTCGGCATCATGCTGACTCTTCGCTACAAAATTCTTTGCTCGAGCTAGGAGCAATTCGGGTGCCACGGGCGCTTCTTAAATCATGCGACTCAACCCCTCTTTAAAAGTCTAGAGGCTTAAGGCGGAGGCCTCGGCAAGGCCTTTTCCCCTTTAGCCTCGGGGCTAAACTGTTGGGGATTGGATACTTTGTCTGCGTCGACCATCAAAGCCGGCGCCAGCCGAGCCATGCCCTTGCCGGATGGGCGCCATGAGACCAACAACCGTGTAGCCGGTTCACGGGGCTACCCGATCCCGAAACAAGCCAAGCTCGGGGCTCGCTAACAAGCGGCGTGGCATTAAATGCCATGGCTCGAGGATCGCCTGCTTGGGATCTGTTGCCATGATCGCGCGCCCGCTTAGTCTGCGCTCATTGTTCCCACATCGCGTGGTGCCGGCAAGTGGCGCGATTCTTGCTTGCCCGTCCTCTCACATGAAACGCCCTCTGTAATAAATAACTTGACTCTGTAATTCCTCTATAAATACCCCTCGCATACGATGTCTTGAGGGCTGGACTTTCTGCACTCGCACACTTACACCGCCCAGGCTTGCCACGGGAGCCCTTAGGATCGTCAGGGTCCCCAGAGCAAGCGCATTATAATAACCTTTGCATATTAGTACAACCACTTTGGGCGTGGGGTTATTATCTCCCCCGTGAGAGGCGCGAACCAGGTAAAAAAACGATCTCCTATGCTTCCTGATTGTCTCGTGCACCCCGATCCGTAGCTTGGCATACCCTCGAACGCATAACCCTTGTGGGAAAGGGGCCCTAAGTTTATCCCTCATTCAACAAGTAAGCTCGGCGGGGGACCCCTGTCCCGAATCGTCGACACTAATCCTTTTGGATTTGGACCAGATCTAATCTGGAAGTGATTCCATTGTTCTCCCGGCCGAGCAACCACTCGGATCAAAGAAAGCTGTGGCCATCTGTCCACAGATAGTAAGCCAGGAGATTGTTCCCCGATCTGAACGCAAAAAGGGTCCAGTCAAGGATGAGTCCCGTGTGGTGGGCAGCTTCGGCAAACCACTCAGATTCAGAGGTCAGCCTAATCTGTCTTATTGTTCTTCTGACTTAGAGAGTAGGGCAGGAGGCTTTCAAAGCTTTCGTGGCGTCTTCATGACCGAAGATCGGTGAGTCGGCAATAGAAAGATGCATGACAGCGCATTGAAGCGAAATACCTCGTCGTGAAACCTGAGAGAGCGCGTCTGAAGTCCCTCCAAAACAGAGGGCGCAATGTCAATGAAGACATCCCGCAGACGAAGATGGGAAATCAATCTGTTTTCCATACCCCTCAGCAGAATATCGTCGCATCAAAGACGCTGCTCGACACCTTGGGACCAATGCTCGGTCCTGATAGTCCTGCTGCCCCGATCGTGGCCCAAGTCAAGGCCATGGTGATGGCAGCGTCAATCCAACACCATTAGGAAGAACCAGGGGAGGAAGAATGCTCTCGTGCCTGCGCGATAACCCAGACTGCAAGTAGCAACACTACCCTCAGTCGGTCCATGCGCGGCCAACATGAACTTCGTCGAGGCGAGGACACCCGCCGGAGCATCAGCCATGACCTTCGTTTGGATCTGGATGCCAGGCGACGAGAGCGTGAAGATGATGAGAGCCACCGACGCAAAGACGACTATGAGCATTTCGGCATCAATCATGATGGCCAGGATGACCACAGAAATCCACGCCGACATGACAGGGGTGAGGACGAGGATCACCGAGTAAGATCTCCACCTCAACACTCCCCACATCAACACAACGACGGGCCTATTGATGGCATCCGTGCTTTCACTCCCCGGCTTCGCCGAGTGGTTTGGCCTGAAGGTTTCAATCCCAAAAGCATCACCAAGTTCGACGTAGAAAGGGATCCAGAAGCTTGGCTGCAGGTTTATTCCCTTGCAATCAAGGCGTCCGGGGGGATCACAATGTAATGGCAAATTATCTTCCAGTCATGCTTACCCCTTCTGCTCAAGCTTGGCTCACAGGACTTCCAGCGAATTCTATAGATTCCTGGGGAGATCTCTGCGAGCAGTTCATCACCAACTTCCAAGGCACCTATGAAAGGCCTGGGACTCAATGGGACCTATACCCACTTCACCAGAGGAAGGACGAGACCCTCCAGGGATTTATTCGGTGCTTCATGCAGAAGAAAAACAAGATCCGAGACATCTCGAAAGCTGCGGTCATTGCAGCGTTCCAGAAAGGCATCAACGACCCTGACTTGATTAATGAGATGTCCTGAAAGCCACCGACTATGGTAAGAGAGATGTTTGAATTGGCAGATCCATACGTAACGGCCTCGGATGCCCTAGCCGAACGTCAAGACGATCGCCCATGGCAAAAGGACAAAAAAGACCACGCCGAGTCCTCCAGCGCGGACGAGAAGCAAAAAGCCGAAGAATTGGTTCTTTGTGGCGAGCACGGCGACCACAATGCTCCATGAATGGATGATTATAATGCGGTAATGGACGCAACTTGCCCTTTTCATCCCAAGGGAAAGCATGCAGCGAAGGATTGCTTCACTCTGAGAAGGTTCGCAAAGGAGAACAACAAGCAGCCGGGCTCGGACAAGGGTGAAGCAAAGAAAAACCAAGATCCCCCTGAAGATGACAAGGGCGATTACCAGACAACGGAGCGCAAACTCAACTACATATTCAGTGGCTCGGCTGCTTATGAGTCCAAGCGGAAGCAAAAGCTTACCGCTCGGGACATCAATGCGGCTATTGCGGCAACTCCCCAATACCTCAGATGGTCCGAGGTCCCGATTTTCTTTGATCACTCGGATCATTCAAATCACATTCCATATCCAGGTAGATATCCTCTTATTTTAGATCCTGCGATTCACAGCGTTAAACTCAAGAGGGTGTTGGTTGATGGAGGGAGTGGACTCAATATCCTCTTCTCCAAAACTTTCGACGACATGAAGATTCCCCGCTCGGAACTAAAGCAGGGTTCATCGCCGTTTCATGGGGTGATCCCTGGGACCTCTTCGATTCTACTCGGGTAAATCACCTTGCCGGTCATGTTTGGGACTAAAGAAAATTACCGGACAGAATATCTCAACTTCGAGGTGGCTGATTTTGAGACGGCATACCATACCATCTTGGGAAGGCCTAGCCTAGCCAGATTCATGGCTATGCCTCATTACACTACCGTCTTTGAAGATAGCAGAAGTGAGGAATTATCTTGGTCATAGCGATGTTAGCGGTCTTTTTGCATGTGATAGGGAGAGCTACGAGATGGCTGAAATGCAAGAAGTGGCAGCCGATAGGGAGAAGATCCGACTAGCGGCCGCGCACCAACAAGATGAGGGAGAAGTCTCAACCAAGAAACAAGTCAAGACAAGCATGAAGCACGACGAGGGGACTAAAAAGGTAATTCTCGACCCATCCAACTCGGCACAGACAGCTCTGATCGGGACAGGGCTCAATCGCAAATAGGAAGACGCGCTCGTCACCTTTCTTCGGGCAAACTGGGACATTTTTGCATGGAATCCTTCTGATATGCCCGGTGTCCCTAGGGAGGTGATCGAGCACTCTCTCAATGTTGATGATAAGGCGAAGCCTATCAAGCAGCGGCTCCGACGATTTGCTCAAGATCGCGGAGAGGCCATCAGGGAAGAAATCACTAAGCTTTTATCTGCAGGCTTTATAAAAGAAGTGTATCATCCCGACTGGTTAGCGAACCCAGTTCTTGTTCGAAAAAAGAATAAAAGCTGGCACATGTGTGTTGATTAAACCGATCTTAACAAAGCATGCCCGAAAGATCCATTTGGGTTGCCTTATATCGACTAGATGATAGATTCGACTGCTAGGTGTGAGCTCTTGAGTTTTTTGGATGCCTACTCGGGGAATCACCAGATTAGGATGAAAGAAGAAGACTACATCAAAACTTCGTTCATTACTCCGTTTGGAGCTTTCTGCTATGTCACAATGCCATTCGGGTTGAAAAATTTGGCGCAACCTATCGTAGCATAATCTGGCGGTGTTTTCACACTCAACTCGGGACGCAACATGGAAGCATATGTGAATGACATCGTCGTCAAATCTCGCGTAAAGGAGGACCTCATATCTAACTTGGCCAAGACATTTGAAAGCCTGAGGGCTTACAAGATGAAGCTTAACCCCGAGAAGTGTGTCTTCAGGGTCCCTTCGGGAAAACTACTCGGATTCATTATGCCACAACGCGGCATCGAGGCAAACCCGGAGAAAATCAACGCCATTCTGAAGATGAAGCCGCTGACTAGCCAGAAAAACGTCTAGAAGCTCATAGGATGCATGGTGGCACTCATCAGGTTTATTTCCGCTTTGGGATCATAGAATGCCTTTCTTCAAAATTTCTTGAAGAAGTAGGGTAATTTTCGATGGACCCTGGCATCGGGGCTTTGAGGATCTCAAGGCATTGTTATCTACACCGCCGGTGCTGGTCTCACCAATGTCCGAGGAACCTCTCCTACTTTACATAGCGGTAACGACTCACGTAGTCAACGCGGCAATTGTTGTAGAGCGGGAGGAGGCAGGACACCTTCAGAAGGTTCAACGCCCAGTTTACTTTGTCAACGAAGTGCTAGGTGAATCTAAGGTACGGTATCCTCGGTCTGAAAGCTGTTGTATCTTGATTACTCACTTCTAAAGCTTAAACATTACTTTCAAGAGCATTTGATTTTGGTGATCATGTCTTTTCCGATTGGCGATATACTTCACAATCGGGAAGCCACCGGGAGAATTGCGAAGTGGGCAGTCGAGCTCGGAGCCTTTGAAATCTCCAAACCGTGAACAGCCGTAAAATCTCAAGTGCTCTCGACTTCACCGCTGAGTGGGTAGAGCTATAGAACCCTACATCTACCGAGGAGCTCGAGTACTGGACAATGTATTTTGATGGTTCCCTCATGCTCAGCGGCACAGGGGCTAGGGCAGTGCTCATCTCTCCAACGAGGGACCAGCTGAAGTACATCCTTTAACTCCATTTCTCGGCTTCAAACAACGCCGCCGAGTATGAGGCACTCATC
This sequence comes from Guadua angustifolia, assembly GCA_036346375.1. Classification (NCBI taxonomy): domain Eukaryota; kingdom Viridiplantae; phylum Streptophyta; class Magnoliopsida; order Poales; family Poaceae; genus Guadua; species Guadua angustifolia. The sequence goes on along the minus strand of JAYEVE010000810.1, from coordinate 634,253 downwards.
CAAGTGCTCCGTATCGCCATATCTCTCGGCGTTCGACGGCTGACAATCTGTGGCGACTCCATGTTGGTGATCAACCAAGTGCAGAAGGACTAGTCGTGCGTCGATGACAGCATGGCCGCGTATTGCTAGGAAGTGCAGAAGCTTGAAGACAAGTTCGGCCAGTGGAGCTCATCCATGTGCCGTCCGAGACAATGAAGCGATGAAGCGAGCTCGCAAGGCGGGCTCTAGTCGGCGATATCCGGTACTGGAGTATTTATTGAAGAGCTCCACAAACCCACTATAAGCCAATAGCGGGAATCATGTAAATCGGAGGAAAAATCAACCGAGACAGAAGTTTTGGTCATCAACCCTGGCTGGACAACTCCGTTCTTGAATTATTTATTGAAAGACGAGCTTCCTGAAGACCGTGTGCAGGCAGAGCGCGTTACACGCCGATGCAAAAGCTACGTGGTAGTTGGGGAAGAACTCTTCAGGAAAAGTGACTCTGGAGTCTTAAGGCGATGTATATCGGAACAAGAAGGAAGGGATCTCCTCAAGGAAATCCACTTGGGAATTTGCGGGCATCACGTAGTGTCAAGCACCCTGGTGGGCAAGGCTTATCGTCAAGGCTTCTTCTGGCCGACTGCTATATCAGACGCCAAAGATATTGTTCATACCTGCGAAGGTTGTTAGTTCTTCGCACGTTAAATACATGTACCAGTGCAGGAATTACAAACTATTTCTATCACCTGGCCATTTGCAGTCTGGGGGCTCGACATGGTCGGACCCTTGAAGAAGGCTCAAGGTGGTTTCACTCATCTTTTTGTCACCATTGACAAATTTACGAAGTGGATTGAAGCTAAACCCGTTGCCACGATCACGGTCGCCAAAGCTAAGGAGTTCTTCCAAGAAATTGTGGTTAGGTTCGGTGTGCCAAACAGGATTATCACGGATAATGGTACCCAGTTTTGGGGTGAAGAGTTTCAAAACTGGTGCAACGAGCTTGGCATCAAGATCTGTTTTGCCTCTTTGGCTCATTCACAGAGCAATGGACAGGTGGAGTGAGCCAACGGCATGGTGCTGCAAGGGCTAAAAGCAAGGATTTTTTATCGTCTCAAGCCGTATGCCCGCGATGGGTAAAAATTGCCTTGGTGCTCTAGAAGTGAGAACCACTCGATCTGACCACCCGGCAGTCACCTTTCCTCTGGTATATGGCTCGGTAGTATTACCTGCAGAGTTGATGTTGAATCCCCATGGGTTGGAGTTACAAAGCCGAGTCGGGAGAAGCCGGATGGAAGACCTCATTGTTGGAGGAGGCTGAGACATCGCAACCCCGGTCGGCCAAATACCTTGAGGCACTGCGTCGCTATCTGTCGGAATGTTGAGCTGTGCCTTCTCCAAGGAGATCGATCCTTAGAAGGAATCGAGCGAGCATAAGCTCTCCCCAAGTGGGAAGGCCCTACATAAATCGATGAGGTGGCGTCAAGGGCTTCTGAACTCGAGGCATGAAGAGCGGTGTAGTTATCGGCAATACATGGAACATAGAGCAGCTACATCGCTTTTACTCTTAGATCTTGCACATTACTTATGGCTGTTATGAATAAAAGTTTCTTCTTGACTTGCTACTCAATTGATACTCAATTAAGTAGTAAGTCGGGGTCTACACCTAATAGTGTTGCGCATGCGCAACCCTTCTTATGAGTCATTTCTTACCTCTTCTCCCTAATGATTGCAACTGAGTCTGAGTGCACTTACTCCAAATCGTGAAACTCTGACCCCACAAGCGGCGAACTCTAGTTACTCAAAGCGCGTGCCTAGGAAAAATGGCCATGAGCCAACTCCCAACGCCCGAGGGCTAGACTAGTCAGGTAGAGTGCTTAAACGAAAAGGATAAAAACCACTCGGGCAAATTCTAAGATCAATAGCGAGGAAAGGGTAAACAACATTAAAATTCCATTAAAACATTTAGGTTCGAATATATCAATGCATTACACAAGATTTTTTGCAGGCATCTAAACATAGGTGCTTGCTTGGCGTCCCTCTTGCCTCGATAAGAGCGTTCCTCGCCTCGGCAAGCTCGATCGGGGCCGGCGTCGTCGGCGCCGTCGGCAAGCCGGCGTCATGGGCAATGGCCTCTTCCTCCGCGAGCTCTACCAGCGCAAGATCGTAGTCGGCCCAGAGTTCGGTGAGGAAGGCCTCCTCCTCATTGGGCGCCGATGGAGCTTCATCTTCAAAATCGAAGATTAACTCCTCCGCCGGGGGAGGAGATGGTGGGGCCTCATCGCCGGATGAAGAAGAACAGGACGAGGAAGCCATTGAAGATCTAAAGAAGAATGTCGAAGGTTGCAGAGAAGGACTTAGAGATGGGCGATCGCTCATGTAGCGGTGACACCCTTATATACCCAAGGCGTGGAACCCGAACGGTTTTGAATAAATGCTAAGCGCGGAAGCCGGCGGCCTCAAGACGGCGTCTTGAGCGCCCGAACTTCAAGCGGTCGAGAAGGCGTCTGGACCGTGGGACGCCAAACCAACTATAAGCATATTCTTCAAACTCAATAGTGTCATGCACCACCAATGTCTTTAAGAAGCTTATGAAATTTGATCACTTTTTCTATTTGTTCTTCTCAAGTGATATACTCCTCCAGATCATTACTACCATAGAATGAAAGTTCCTCGTACTCGTAACCTGCCATGATTAGTAGCAAGCAAAAAGAGTATGTATATGATATATATAGTGGAGACACTCAAGCTCACCCTCTCACTTACCACTCGAAGTTTTTACTACTCCTTTGGATTAAGGTGTTGTACGTACTATGTGATGGTAGATAGGACAAAGTTGATTACACAAGTGAATTCACAATTGAAGAGCTGCACGAGACAATGGCTAATATGTGCAGCTTGGAGGGTTAGTGTATATCCTATACAGTCTGATAATTCTAGTTATTGTAATAATAAGTAATAATCTAAACTAGAATTTACAAGCCCTAGTTGCTGATTTCAAATATATAAGTGAAATTCAAAGCAACATATACACACAAAGATAATTACACTTGTGCAATCAAGGAATGGACTACAAAAATATAAGTGAGGCACCAAAATCTGTATTGTACAAGTCGTAGGGACACGCTAACTTACTGTTTCAAGAATGTAAAATAGGCACAAGATTGCTCACTAATTAATACAATTGTGCAATATGAAAATTTTGAATAGATTAGGGTTTTACTCGATGTAATGCGATCGGCAACTATTTTCTTTTCTTCGCCTTTTGGCATTTTCTTTCTCTTTATGTTCTTCGGTGACTTTCGGCCAACACTACTATAAGCAAAGTTTTGGAAACCTTAAATTGATATCATAAGATTATGCAATGTATAAGAACAACCCTAAGCAATATCAACAAGCTAGTCTCAAATAAGATCAAGTATTCAAAGCATGAATTTGGTTTCTAAAGGTATGTGTACTGATATTTTTTGTAATTTTCTAACTTGTAGATGCTACTGTTAGTGATAAGCCCTAGAGGCGATCATGAGAGATGATTGTATCACATGTCTATGTTCATGTAGTCATCACTTCCATGAATAAATGTCATTACTTTGTTCATCGAATACGACTTGATTGTGATACACAATGTACATTTGATATTATTCTAAATGTTCCCTGGTCTCGTATGATTATATGAAACAATGATGTTTTGACTCGCACATGTATTGATTGATGGTAAAGTATTACATACCATAGATATGGAGATATCAAATCAATTATGTGGGCACATGTTAGAGAACATGGGGTTGGATAGACCTACTCCGAGACACTGCTAGATTGTTATCATTAATATGCCATCAGTCTGTAGTCTCGAGTGATAAACCTATATGATCCTTTGACCAAAGATCCTTATTGATTCCCAGCGTGTGTAGTTATATACTTTGGGGCTATCAAATGCTACTCCGTAAAAGGGTTACTATAAAGGTAGCTTATGGGTATGCCATGAAACACGACATAGGATGTAAGAGATCAAGATGGGATTTGCCCCTCCTAGATAACGGGAGGGATATCTCTGGGCCCCTCGGTGTGGATGGATTGGAAAAGTGCATGGCCATGCCAATGCGATTAAAGAGTTAATCACATTTTCATATCCATTACATTGACGAGTGAATGGGTCGAGCTATCACAAGGATGGCATGCATCTTGCCTTGAGCTTGACTGGTATCGCGTGGCAAAAGGATCGGTATATGAGTATATCAAGGTTCAGCCGGTACGATCACTCTGTGCATTTGGGGGACAACATGTCTTGCTAGGAACCGTTGTTGTCTAGTGGTCTGGAAAAAAGGTTTCCAGGGCCATGGCCGTTTGCGCATGAACCTAACAGGTCACACACTTAACGGGTTGGAACATGCCAAAATGGATTAGGATCCATTAGTGGGTTTCACGGATATGGATCTACGGGGACGAGGTTCCTAATGGGCTTCTATCATGGAAGGCCCATTAGCGTGCGCTCTATATAAAGGGGGCGTGGGGTGGCGCTGAAAAAGGTTTTTTTTTCACCACGAAACCCTAGCCGCCGACTCCCTTCTCCTTGCCAAAATCCTAGTCGTCATGCGCATGGTGCTAGCACACCGGTGCACGGCGTTCCACCCCTAGACGTGTGGATACCATAGAGACTTCGTTGCATCTGCCTCGGTGCTGATCAGCGAGAATGTCTACTTCCTCTACAACATTGTGTGCACAATCGCGACGAGGAGACGATCAACTCCGGCATCTACTACTATACTTTGGAGTACGCGGGGACGCTTCACCCACTCTTCTTCCGCTGCTAACATGCTCCAAGGGTAACAATCCATGATCTCCTACTCGCATGTATCCTGGTTGAATGCGTAGAAATTTTTTGTTTTCGGCTAACGTTGCCTACGTGTTCCCTTCAGTGGTATCAGAGCCGATCATGTGTAGTTAGAGGTCTGGATGATGCGCATTTGTGTAGTAGTAGATTGGATCTATTACTATTCCACGGGTTGATTAGATCAATCGGTCATTGGGGTCGTACGAGGTATGAGTCGATAGTATTGCATGGCCAAAAAGATTAGTTCGTGCTACTTCTAGGCCGCGCCGCGACTTGCCCCTACCGGTTGGAATCACCATCGGGGCTGACAGTGTGCGCTCGCTATTAGTTGGAGCCAACAGATCGAGGTCATGTGTCACTAACGTCTCAAGGGGACCTCGCGCGCAGATCAATATGATTGATCTAGTGAAAACAGAGACATTTGTGGTGCGCGCGCATAGACAGTTATAGCAACCATATTCATATCACGCCGATAGAATACATCCTTCGCTTAACTTGTTTTTGCAGGGAACGATGTGAATAGTATGGCCCATAAGTATATATGATGCATATGTGTGTAATTGCATGGCCTGCGTGTCATGGTTAATTGCTGCAATGGGCTGTCTTGTTATTGTATAAGGGCCTGCGTGTCGATTTGTGATGCTTGAAATCCTCATTTAATTTGTTTACTAGTTATTAGACGTAATAGCATGGTACTCGATCATGGAGGTCGGCTTCAAGCATGATGGCTTGGTGGACACGAAGTGCAACAATGGAGATTGGAGCGCCCTAGGCCATACTATTTCACAAATTAATGTGATTATCTGTGATGATTCCTGTCATGCTATTCTATCATGTTTGGTGGATATGATTGTCATGTTAGAATGGTTTCCCTCGAAAAAATTAAGAGTTTCATGCCCTTCCAATAGCTGCACCTATAGAGATCGTGTACGTTGAATGGTAGTTTCTGCCAAAGCAGGGTGCCATCAACTTCCTTGATCAATAGGGTGGATGTCGGACAACTGCATGCATAGTATTGGTTTACTTATCGAAGCTATCAAAATGGTTTTGGGCTTCGGGGCATGGATGTTGGGAGCCGGGGCATTGGATTCCACCCAACAAACAAGAATCACATATGATGTGACTAGCAATATTTTGCCTACCTATGTTACTGGGTTCTAGCGGTGATGCCAAAGCTCACTAGGACTTTAGTGAATATGGATCTTGTCCTACTGAAAGTCGCCAGGGGGAAAGTGACTTTAGTGGGAGTATCTTTTATTAAAATGTTTAATGGAACATTTACATGAACATTGTGCTAAGACTTCGCTTATTTATTTCTGTTGTAGACGACACCTAGTACTGTCACTCAAAACACTAGTTTTAATTTGCGATCGATTCTGGAGAAAGAGAAACTCTCTAGAACAAACTTTAATGATTGGTACCGAAACTTGAGAATTGTTCTCAAGCAAGACAAAAAGGAATATGTTCTTGAGCAACCATATCCTCTTGATTTGCTTGATACTGCTACTGCTACTTAACGCTGTGCTTATGAGAAGCACACCAATGATGCACTTGATGTTTGCTATCTCATGCTTACTACTATGAACTCTGAGCTTCAGAAGCAATATGAGCATGCAGATGCCTATACTATGATTACAGGCCTTAGTAGCATGTTTGAGAACCAAGCTAGGGCCGAGAGATACTCGATCTCAAAAGCCCTGTTTGCGTGCAAGCTGACTGAAGGTAGTCCGGTGAGTCCTCATGTAATCAAGATGATGGGTTACATTGAGAACTTGGAAAAACTTGGTTTTCCACTGAGCCAAGAGTTGGCTACACATGTGATTCTCCAGTCGCTTCCTGCAAGTTTTGAGCCATTTATTATGAATTTTCATATGCATGGCATGGAGAAGAACATGACTGAACTGCATGGCATGCTTAGGACAGCAGAGGAGAATATTAAGAAAAGCAACAATCATGTGATAATGATTCACAAGGATAGTGGTAAGAAAAGGAAGCGTGGAGCAAAAGGCAAGGGTGTCGATACAATCCCCAACCCTAAACCTAAGTCTGATGGTAAGACCAAAAGTGGTCCTGCTGCTTCTGATGCATGTCACTACTGCCATAAGAAAGGTCATTGGCGTAGAAACTGCAAGAAATACTTGGAGGATAAGAAGAATGGAACTCTAGCTTCCACTTTTGGTATTAATGTTATAGAAATTAATCTTGCTACTCGTCCTAATGAGTCATGGGTATTTGATACCGGTTCAATGATTCATACATGCAAATCGTTGCAGGGGTTAACAAGGACTAGAAGTTGTGCAAGAGATGAGGTGGACATCCGCGTCGGCAATGGCGCAAAAGTTGCCACGATGGTCGTCGACGTTTATCCCTTGTCGTTACCTTCAGGATTAGTTCTGGAGTTGAATAATTGTTATTACATTCCAGGATTGAGCAAAAACATTATCTCTTCTTCATGTTTGCAAGAAGATGGTTTTGAATTTGTAATAAAGGACAGACGTTGTTCTATTTATTCGAATGGTTTGCTCTATGGACATTGTTCATTAGTGAATGGATTGTATGTTCTAAATCTTGAAGATAATTTTGTCTATAATTTTCGGGGATTGGGTATTTCCCATAACGACCATCGTACCCTGGTGGCTAGCTAGCTGCCGACCATGTTTACCCTTCGACGACGTCCCCAAAAAAGATCTTCGGGTAGACCGACTTGCAGGCCTACCCCGTCCTCAGCTAAGCTCGCCCCCGAGCATGCTTGCTCAGGAGAGCGCGACTAACGACCAAGTCTAAAAAAGGACCTCGGGCATGACCAAAAAGCCGGGCACGGTCCACGAAGACGACGTGGCATTAATCACTCAGCGGCTCGAAGGATCGTACTGTGCCCACGTCGCGGTTTGGCGAAAAGCAAGGAACAGTCTCACCCACGTCTGGGAGCAGTAGCACGTCACTCCGTAATAAATGATGTAGCGTTGTAATCGTCTATAAATACCCCGTCGCATGTAATAATCGGGGTTCGGAATTCCTTTTGAGTGGTTGTAAATCGGTTCTTTGGCAGAACATCCCTAGAACCGCCGGTGCCCTAGAGATGAAAACACCAAATACACTGTAAGAAGTAGAGAGAGGAGGCCGGCGCCCCGGCGCAGCACCTGTAATTCATCTTGAAGTTAGTGAAGCCTGCTGGGCGTGAGGCATTATCTCCCGTGAGAGGCCGAACGAGGATAAAACCCCCTTGTTTCTTTGTGTTGTCCCGACCATCTCGATCCTAGCTCAAGAGCCCTCGACGCTATACCCTCCAAGGAAAAGGGGCCCTAGGTTGATCCTCATTCATCAAGTAAGCTCGACGAGGACCCGGTTCGAATAAATCGGCAATTTGGTGCCACGCCAACGCCCGATCACTAAAACTCACCGCCAGAGGCCGGTCTCCATAAGCCGACTATGATCCGCATAGTTTTTATTTGCATGATTTGATCGCATCTGAGACACCCTTTCTGGCCGGTTGATGCGGTTTTAGCTTCATTCGCGCACGTTTGGTCGTCACACACTCTGTCGGGCAACCGCGCGTCCTTCCTCACCAATGACCATGCTCGCAAATTAGGGGTATGTGTCCAAGGCGCTGAGGAAGTTGAGGCCTCGCACGTTCTCATCTCCCGACCTGGCCCATGCTCGCAACTCAGAGAAGTTGGTGACTTGGTCAGTGGAGCAGCGCGTATTTTCCTAACTCTCCTGCGAACTAGCTCGTGCTTGCAACTTTGGTGCACGTCCTTCATTCGCAGCGGGGGCTTGGTAGTAGCGAGCTACCGCACTAACGTTTTTCCCAAACCGTCGCTAAGTGCCTCATTCTAGCTCATGATTGTATTTTGTCTTATGTCGAGCTTTTTACTTATCAACCTTTCGGGCTTGTGTCGCCCGTGCTCCGTTCTAACTTATACTCCTATCTGCCTATCTTTTGTTGTTTGCCTCGTGTTCGTTATTTGCAGGTAATAACCAGAAGAATGCAAAAGCAACATCACATAAGACAAAACCCTTGGGGGGAAAATATGCTTCATTCGCATCATCAATAATCTTCAAAAAAGAGAAGAAAGAAAAGAAAAATCCTCTACGCACCAGGCTTTGTTCCTCTAAGCGTCGTGGAGAGATTCTGCCTCAGCTCGTCAATCTTGGCCTCGAGGTCGATTACCTTCCACCGAGCTTCCCATCCTTCGCGGGCTTCCTGGCAAAGCTCCATCACCTTCGCCGCGAGAACTAGGGAGTGCTGTTTTTCTTGCTCAACCTCTAGCTCGAGCTCGCGAAGTTTCCCCTTTTTCTCGGTGGCGTCTTCCTCGGCCTGGCGGATATTCTTCTCAGCCTGGCGGTATCTCTCCAAGATCAGCTTATCTCGGGCCTTAAGTTCATCTATTCACCGCTCGAGCTCGATTATCCGGGCATTGTAATCGGCGTTCTATTTGGCCATGACCTCGGGAGGAACTATCGACGACACAAAGTCCTCCATGGTCTTTTGAAGAACCTGCAAGCAAATAAAATAAGAAGAAAAGAGATCTCAGGCACCTTCCCCCTAAGGCACGAAAAGAAGAAACTACCAACAAGAGAAGAAAGCATGCTTACCCGACCAAGGCGCACGCAGCGGTTGCCCAGGAAGGTCTTGGTGACATCTGCCCCCCGAAGAGCCGCAAGTTCCCTATCGGGCGACATCGGCGCGGAGCCCCGACTTTCCGCCCAAGCAAGGACCTTGACCGGGATGTCCCCAGGATCCTTCCATGGATGCAGATCGCTCAAGGACGATGCGTCATCCCCCTAGGCATGTAGTCCGCCCAGGGACGTCGTGCCTCCCTCCTGAGCGATTGGTTCGCTTAGGGTCTTATCGCTGTCCGCCCGTGCATGCTATTCGCTCGGGGACAGTGCGGCGTCCGCCCGAGCACGTGGTTCGCTCGGGGCGTGCGCAGTTTCCCCCGAGCATGCTGTTCGCTCGGGGGCTTCTCGCCCTTGTCCCGGGTAGGTGGTTCGCCTAGGGATCTCGTGCTTTCTTGGGCAGTCTTTTCGCCCAAGATAACGAGATCATCTCCCTCCCCTGCATGAGCGCCCTCTGTGCTCGGGAGGGCCAAGAGCTCGCCCTGGGGGATTGGTCCCTCCGGAGCAGGAAGTTCCTTGGTGCCTTGATCGGCGTCGTCGACGAGCTCATCCGCCACCACCAGTTCGATGGCCTCGCTCATCACGTGGTTGGCGATCGAGGCGGGCTCCCTTTCTGAAATGCAATCCAGGATCTCGTCAGCTATTTTGCCACAATCCGGAAAGACCCTAGGAGCTATCACGCCCACATCAACAGGGTGGGGTTAGCTCGGGTGAGGGCAAGCGAAACAAAGAGCAAAGAAAAAGAAAAGGCGAAGTTCAGAGACTACCTTTAGCAAGCTCCTCATTGTCATCTCCGGTGGGGTTGGCATGGCTGCTGACCTCAAGTTCAGCCGTCTTTTCATGGCCGGTGACCCTCGGCGGGAGGTCGACCTTCTCCGTGTCGATCACCTCAAGCGTCTCCTTAGGTGCACCTTGCTATGAGGGGCACTTCATCCTCGTCCTCATCCTCGTCCTCATCCTCATCCTCATCCTCAGGCTCCGTAGCCCGTTGGGCCGAGGTAACATGCTTGATCTTGGCCTTAAGCTCGACAAGCTCCTCCCTCAGCGCCTTTTGCTCGGCCTGCACCATTTCCTCAGTCAGTCTCGCCTCCTTTGCAAGCTGCCCCAACCTCTCCTGGCCGTAATCCTCCATCCAGGCATTTAGGCGGCTTACCTCCTTCCGGTCAGCAAACTCCAAGTGCTACCGCGGAGGACTCTTGGTCGAGCTTGCCCGCCTCTTCGTCAACTGAGTAGAGGGCGGTGGCGGAGCTTGCCTCTTGTCCCTCGTCTTCTTGGCCTTGGCAGCGCGAACGAGCACCCCCTGGCTGCCCGCCAAGGGCTTAAAGTCGACCACCACAATCTCGAGGGCGACCATCTCCAGCCAAAAGCAAAAAGACATCAGAAGACACTCGGGACGTTCTCCTACAAGCATGAATTGTAAAAGAGCTTACCACTTCGCCCCGCTCAAGCACATTCTTCAGGACCTATCGCCCGCACTCGAGCTCCTTACCCTTCGGGGTGCCGAACATCTCGGCAACCCGCTTCTCCAACCAGTCGAAGCCCGGGGCTGTCACCGATCAACAAAAGAAGTCAGCACGGGCATAAAACGGCGCATGCAAAGCAAAAATCGCTCAAGACCGTACACCTTACCGGAGTCGGACTCTCGGGTGAGATCTTCCCACCCGGAGACCTTGAAGAAAGGGTGCTCCCTCCTCCTCAGATTGGATACCCTGTTCCTGAGGAAGTCACGGACGATGTCCTGACTAGTGAGCCCCATGTTCGTGAGCTCGCTGATCACCATCAGGGCCCGCTCCTCCTCGGCAGCCACGGGTGGGCGCGAGGTCTCGATGTTAGGCATCGCCGCCCCGGAGTAGCGCAGAGTGCTTCCCTCCGCCTTCCTCAGATAGAACCAGAAATCGGCCCAGCCCGACACCGAGTCTTTGAGAGAGAAGAAAGGGTACTCGAATGGTCGGTTGGCCCGCAAATGAAAGTAGAGAGAACCAGTGGGAGAAGCCGCACCGGTGCTGTCGGGACCCGAATCTGCAAATCCGGACCCTCTGTGTATTCAGTACTAGTCCAGGATCACGCTAGTACACACAGCATAACAGGTTGAAGTACCACATCATACACAGCGGAATTAATAATAAAGTACTTCAAATATGAATATAAACGAGTTACACGACCTTAAGGTCACCTTACAATAATTCGCCACGCAGGGCGATAAACAACAAAAGTAACACAGTTTTAGTAGCGGAAGCAAAAGTGCGATCTTGAACCCTCTGCCGCCCGCAGGCGGTGGCCGAGGCTCAACCCTAATTCTCGACCTTCGTTAAACTCCTCCTCCCAAGCCGGTGTCGCCTCTTCTTCTGAGGTTTTTGTTGAAGCAAGGGTGAGTATACAACATACTCAACAAGTCATGCACAATGCAGTTCTATTACTACATGCATGGCTTATACCAAGGGGAGGGCTTAAATGGTTATTTTGCATGAAGCAGCATTTCTTTTAACAGATAGTCTTAATTAGATTAAAAGCGGTAAAATCATTACTATAATAGTTAATTTCTCAATTCTTTTCCAAGAGTTTGGCACACAGCCCTAAGTTTGAATTATCAGTCTTTGGCACCTGACCACCCATTCCATATTTTATTTTGAAAATCTAACCCTTGACTATAATCCCGAGCATTGTCGATCATGACGCTGCTATTCAATAGGTTTAACACACACTGCAGAGGCACTTTACCCACGAGGATACAAATCGCTCACCACCACAGGCGATTGATTGCAACAAAGTCTTTCGAAACTAACACGACCTATGAACCTCCCGATTGCCTTTCTAATACTTCCCTCACTCGAGCCAAAGTTGAGCAGTGAATACCATTAGATGGGTACCAAGCCGTAGCATAGGTACGCTCCCCCACACAGTTACACTTTTGTGTAACTGTCGCCCCGAGGTATTAAAGGAAATATGCTAGAGCCTTACTAAACTAGGTCTGTCCCATTCCAGACAAGTGGTTGTATGAGTAACTCAGTTCAAAGGCTCGCAAGTGTCCCGGGCAAGACATCCATTTTATATTTCTCGGCACATAGCCTTCACAATCTTTAACACATCCCATTGCTACACAGGCCCACCTGGCACGAAGCCTCCTTGCCACTTGCCCCGGTCCAAATCATTTCCCACCCCGGTTTGCATTTATGCAACACATGCCAATGCCCACTTCATTGCATGAGTAGAACCACACAGGTTGCTACCCCCAATTCCATCTCATGACATCATCACATTATTCCAAAATGTGTTCCATATTTGTTTAACCAATATTCTTTTGTAATTTGAAAGTCTTTCAGCGCATACAAGCAGACTAAGCACTAGTCACGGTCTAGCCTCCCGTGTTGGCATTATTATAGCAACCAACGTAAATTAACATCTTAGGGTGACAAGGTATTTAGGGAATATTAACAGCATAATCAAGGTGGCATAAACAAGATTGGCATATTAGCTACCATACCCAATTTAATCAATGGTATTTTTAAATAACATAGCATGCAACATTTAAATCAAAGTATATTTTGAAATCTCGGTACGAAGCCTTTGAAAAGTAGTTGGTTCTGGTCTGAAGCTTGTGATGGGTCTTCCAAATCTTCTTCGACAGTTTCCGGCAACTCGGGGTCTAATCGCAACACATAATCATACAATAAGTACATAAACAGACAACAACAGCAATTCTAAAATAAAATAAAATTCACTAATAAATAGTCCACATTTTTACAAATTTTTAGGAACTGGAATCGCTCAAATCGGAGTTAAAACGCAAAAGTTATAGCATTTATAAGTTTTGGAAATTTTTAATAAAAGAATAACCGAATTAATCCATTTATTTTTCTACTGGAAATCCAGTTAAATCCCTCGGCTTGACACGTTTCAGCCCAGGAGCCAGCCACGTCGGCACGGACACTGACCGGTGGGCCCTCGGATGACGTCATCTTGGCGTCAAGCCACCGGCGGTCATTGCAGACAAGTGGGCCGATGAACGATGCTTTCGATCCAAGATGCTCGACACGCGGCAAGAATCTTTGGTCCACGGACACATTTTCTCCCGGCCGTTGGTTTAAATCCAGCGGTCGGCATATCTTAACTGCTTGGGCCTCCGGCGGCTCGTGGTGGCACTACATTAGCGGTAGAATTGAGGATCTCTACCGCTGCATTTGCGAGCGGCCGACCGTTGTTGAGCCTGCGTGGCCTAACCCGAGCCGCACATCCAAGATCTAACGGCCATAGTCAAATGCTAACCATGTAGCTCGTGGACTCAGCGCGCGGTTGGATGAAGATCCAACGGCGATGGTTACTCGAGCGATACCCTATTCACAAGCCTACGTGGCCTCACTAGAGCCACATGATTAAGATCTAACGGCCAAGATCTACCAATACCGTTCAGCTCGATTCAAATAGGAATACACATGGCTTTACCTTGGTCGTGGGATGAAGATCCGACGGCTGAGGCGAGTTGCTATGCTCCGAAGAAGAGGCGGCGGTGCTTGTCGCCGGACTTGGAGAAGATGATGTGGTCTCTGGCGTTTAAAGGCGTCTCGGTCGGAAGAAGTGGCTCAACGACAGCGGTGTGGCATGGCGAACTTGGCGAAGGAGCCTAGGCTGCGCGCAGAGTAAGGGACGTCGGCGGAAAACGAAGAAGAACCGAGAAGAGGAAGGATTCCACTCCGGCGAGCTCGAGCGCAAGCTACGGTGTACGGGAGTGCACGAGTGAGTAGGCAAAATGGGCGGAGTGAAGTGCTGCATGCAGAGGGCTATATCTCCCGCTCGGACAAGCTTCGAGTTGCGCGCAAATCCCTGACAAATCTTCGACGGCCAACAGTCGATGGCGGTGCATAGTTTGCTCCCTCCTGATGCGGCGCGACCGATCTACACCGTTCGATTGAAATCCAACGGCTCAGGCGAGTAACGGTTCGGCGATACGGTGCCACGTGGCGAAATCCCTACGGCCGACTACTGAGATCCAACGACCCACGCGATTTAAGCGACGCGGCTCATCCACGACCGTCCGATGAAGATCGCTCGGCCCAGGATTAGCGGCGCTAGGGTTTGGTTGGCGCGAGCACAGTGTTGGGCTGGGCCCAATACTGTAGCTAGCCCTTTTTCCGGCTTTTAACATTTAAATTAAATCTAGAAAATCAAAGCATTTAATTAGGGCACTAAAAATACCTAAAAAATTCTAAAAAAATTCCAGAAAATATTTCAAGGCATTTAGAGCTTAAATAAAATATTTTATTTATTTTTGATAATTAATTTCATGTTATTTAATTATTCAAGAGAAGGTTAAAGTTAAATTAAAGTCAATTAATTCCAAAAATTCACCAAAAATTCAGATAAATTCAAATAAATGCAAATAACTCCAAAAATTTAAATTAGGTCAAATTTTGGGATGTTACAAACCTACCCCCTTAACAGAATCTTGACCCCGAGATTCGAAGCTTTAACTAAAGAATAGGTTTGGGAATTTCTTTTTCAAATCTTCCTGTCGTTCCCATGTGGCTTCACTTTCGGTGTGGTTGCTCCACTGAACTCTGCAAAAGCGGGTTGTCTTGTTTCATGTTTTCCGATCCATTGTGTCCATAATCTTTACTGGTTGCTCTTTGTAGGTCAAGTCTTCCTGTAGTTCAATTGCTTACAGGGGTGTTTGTTCGCCAGGCACTCGGAGACACTTCTTGAGTTGCGACACATGAAAGACGTTGTGTACTCCTGCTAATGTTTGCGGTAACTCCGGTTGGTATGCGACCTCTCCCCTGCGGCTTATGATCTTAAACGGCCCCACATATTTTTATTTATTTTTGATAATTACTTTCATGTTATTTAATTATTCAAGAGAAGGTTAAAGTTAAATTAAAGTCAATTAATTCCAAAAATTCAGATAAATTCAAATAAATGCAAATAACTCCAAAAATTTAAATTAGGTCAAATTTTGGGATGTTACAGGTGCGAAACAAGCTATAGAAATGAAAAAAAGAGGCTCGCTGTGGGCAGGATGCCCATGAATCCCTCACAGAGGTGCGAGAAGATGGCGAAGACAAGAACAGAGTTGGGGTTTAAGTTGGTAATCTCGCACTTGCATTGGGTGTGTACGGATTCAAGAAACTCACTCTCGGGCATTCGAAGCCCGTTGACGGTGTAGAGCTCGCACGTGATGATCTCATCATCACGCGGTGCGGGAGCTCCTTCACCGCTAAGGATCCGCCAGGTGCCGGTGTCAAGGTACCCGAAGTCCTCGAGCGCCCGAAGCCTCACCTTAGTGATCTTGGTTGGGCCGAACTTCGCCATGAGAAAAACTTGGAGAAAGGGCGCAAGAGCGAGAGAAAGTTTGAAGGTTGAAAAGCTCTGGAGTTTGATTATGAAGCGTGGAAGAAGAAAGTCTCCAAAACTGTTCCTGCCTGGTATTTATGGCGGAGAAGCCGAATGGACTAAAAACTGCCCCCGCCCATTCGCAAACCGACGCATGGCGGCGCGGTTTTCAAAACTATCCAATAAAGGTGTGGTTTCCAAAAAACTGTCAAAACCATACCCACGAGTCTTCGTGGAGAAGGAACCGTCGTGACCTTTCGCCTCTTTTTTGGTCGTGCCTTGAACGAGACGCTCGGTCCCGCCAGAACACGCTCGTCCCCGAGCAGGATTGCTTAGATGTTGCAGTAGTATTCCGCTGCAAGATTCTATTTTTCTTATTCCCAAGCAGGATTGCTCGGATGCTGCAGTAGTATTCCGCTGCAAGAATCTATTCCCGAGCAAAGGCTTGCTCGGATGTTGTAGTAGTATTCCATTGCAAGATTCTATTTTTCTTACTCTCGAGCAGGATTGCTCGGATGCTGCAGTAGTTCTTCATTGCAAGGTCTTCATTCCCAAGCAAGGATTGCTCGGATCTTTGTAGTAGTATTCATTTGTAGATTCTATCCGGCGGGATTGCTCGGATCTTTGCCGATAGTATTCATTTGCAAGATTCTATCCGGCGGGATTGCTCGGATCTTTGCGATAGTATTCCGCTGCAAGAATCTATTCCCGAGCAAAGGCTTGCTCGGACGCTGCAGTAATTCTTCGCTGCAAGATTCTTATCCCCGAGCAGGAACTGCTCGGATGATGTAGTAGTTCTTTGCTACAAAGTCCCAATCCCTTCTTTAAGTCTAGAGGCTTAAGGCGGAGGCCCCGTCGAGCAACTCCCCCCTTAAGCCTCGAGGGATGGCTATCAGGGATTGGGTATTTCCCATAACGACCATCGTACCCCGGTGGCTAGCCAGCTGCCAACCATGTTTACCCTTGGACGGCGTCCCCAAGGAAGATCTTCAGGTAGACTGACCAGCAGGCCTACCCCGTCCTCAACTAAGCTCGCCCCCGAGCATGCTTGCTCGGGAGAGCGCGACTGACGACCAAGTCTAAAAAAGGACCTCGGGCATGACCAAAAAGCTAGGTACGGTCCACGAAGACGACGTGGCATTAATCACTCAGCGGCTCGAAGGACCGTACAGCCACGATCTAAGCCCACTGTGCCCACATCGCGGTATGGCAAAAAGCAAGGAACAGTCTCACCCACGTCTGGGAGCAGTAGCACGTCACTCCGTAATAAATGATGTAACACTGTAATCGTCTATAAATACCCCGTCGCATGTAATAATCGGGGTTCGGAATTCCTTTTAAGTGGTTGTCGTCGGTTCTTGGCAGGAACATCCCTAGAACTGCCCAACGGCCCTAGAGAGATGAGAAAACACCAAATAGACATGTAAGAAGTAGAGAGAGAAAAGGGAGGCCCAGTGCCCCCGAGCAGGCACCCTGTAATTCATCTTTGGAAGTTAGTGAAGCTGCTGGACGTAGGGCTGTTATCTCCCCCGTGAGAGGCCCGAACCAGGATAAAAACCCCCTTGTTTGCTGTGTTGTCCCGACCATCTCGATCCTAGCTCGGTAGGCCCTCGGACGGTATACCCTCCGCGGAAAAGGGGATCTAGGTTGATCCCTCATTCAACAAGTAAGCTCGGCGAGGGACCGGTTCCCGAATCGTCGACAATAATGTTAATGCAAAAAGACTCAAAACAAATGATTTGAATTCCGCTTATCTATGGTATTGTTGCTTTGGCCATATAAATAAGAAGCGCGTGGAGAAGCTCCATAAAGATGGTCTTCTTGATTCATTTGATTTCGAATCATTTGACACGTGTGAGCCTTGTTTACTTGGCAAGATGACTAAGATGCCTTTCGCTGGTTCAAGTGAGAGGGCGAGTGACTTGTTGGCCCTAGTACATACAGATGTATGCGGACCGATGAGCGCTGTGGCTAGAGGTGGATATCAGTACTTCTTACCTTTACCGATGACTTTAGTAGGTATGGCTATATCTATCTAATGAGGCATAAGTCTGAATCTTTTGAAAAGTTCAAAGAGTTTCAGAATGAAGTGCAAAATCATTTGGGCAAAACAATTAAATTTCTGCGATCTGATCGTGGAGGTGAGTATTTGAGCCATGAGTTTAATGATCATCTTAAGAATTGTGGAATAGTTCCTCAATTGACTCCGCCTGGAACGCCTCAATGGAATGGAGTATCTGAACAGAGGAATCGAACTTTGTTGGACATGGTTCGGTCTATGATGAGTCAAACTAATCTTCTATTGTCATTTTGGGGATTTGCTCTAGAAACAGCTGCGTTCACACTAAATAGGGTTCCATCAAAATCGGTAGAGAAGACGCCATATGAGATATGGACCGGGAAGCATCCCTCGTTGTTTTTTCTAAAGATTTGGGGCTGTGAAGCCTATATAAAATGTATGACATCTGATAAGCTTCACGCCAAGTCTAATAAGTGCTTCTTTGTGGGGTACCCTAGGGAAACTAAAGGGTATTATTTTTATAATCGAGAAGAGGGCAAAGTGTTTGTCGCTCGACATGGTGTGTTTTTGGAAAAAGAGTTTTTCAAAAGAGCTAGTGGGAGCAAGGTGCAACTTGAAGAAAATTCGGAAACATCTAAAAATATTTCAGCTCCTACTAACCCTGAACGGGAAACGCAAAATGTTGCGGAACCCGTGGTAGAGGCACTAGCCCCACGCAGGTCTACGAGGACTAGCCGTGCACACGAGAGGTACATGTTCCTCACGATGGGACAACGCGACGTGTTATTATTGGACAACGATGAGCCCAAAGACTATGTGGAAGCAATGGTGGAACCAGACTTTGGGAAATGGCTGGAAGCCATAAGATCTGAAATAAAGTCCATGTATGATAATCAGGTTTGAAACTTGGTTGATCTGCCTGATGGGGTAAAACCTATCGAGTGCAAATGGGTCTTTAAAAAAAGATAGATATGGATGGAAATGTTCACATCTATAAGGCACGATTGGTGGCTAAAGGTTTCAGGCAAATTCAAGGTGTTGATTATGATGAAGCTTTTTCACCCGTCACTATGCTTAAATCTCGGATCATGCTAGCAATTGCCGCATTCTATGATAGGGAATTATGGCAAATGGATGTCAAAACGGCTTTCCTAAATGGAAACCTAAGTAAGGATGTGTACAAGACACAACCTTAAGGTTTTGTCGATCCAAACAATGCTGGCAAGTTATGCAAGCTTCAAAAGTCTATTTATGGACTGAAGCAAGCATCCCGGAGTTGGAATCTTCGTTTTGATGAAGCAGTCAAAGAGTTTGGCTTCATCAAGAATGAAGAAGAACCTTGTATTTACAAGAAGGCTAGTGGGAGCGCACTTGTGTTTCTAATTTTATATGTACATGACATATTGTTGACCGGAAACGATATTCCAATGCTTGAAGCTGTTCAATCTTATTTGAGAAAATGTTTCTCGATGAAGGATTTGGGAGAAGCAGCCTACATACTGGGCATAAAGATCTATAGAGATAGATCGAGAAGGCTAATTGGATTAAGCCAAAGTACATACATTGATAAAATATTGAAATGGTTCAATATGCGAGATTCCAAGAAGGGTTTCTTGACAATGTTGCATGGTATTCATCTAAGCAAGACTCAGTGTGCTTCGACACCTAATGAATAAAAGAAAATGAGTGCGATTCCATATGCCCCCGCTATTGGATCCATCATGTATGCCATGTTATGTACACGCTCAGATGTATCATATGCTCTAAGTGTTACGAGCAGGTATCAATCAAACCCAGGTGAAAGTCACCGGGCAGCTATGAAGAACATCCTCAAATACTTATGAAGGACAGAGGATATGTTATTGGTCTTTGGAGGAGAGGAAGGGCTAGTTGTGAAGGGTTACACCGACGCTAGCTTCCAAACCGACAAAGATGATTCTCGATCGCAGTCTGGTTTTGTATTCTGCCTCAATGGTGGGGCGTGAGTGGAAAAGTTCAAGCAAGAGGCGATGGCCGATTCAACGATGGAGGTTGAGTATATTGCAGCCAAAGCCGCAAAGGCGGCGGTTTGGATCAAAAGTTTGTTTTGAGTTGGGAGTGGTCGCTAGTGCAACTTTGTCCAATGGACCTCTATTGTGACAATAGTGGTGCCATTGCACTGTGAGAGAGCCTAAGTCTCACCAAAAACCAAACACATACTCAAGCGTTATCAACTCATCAGAGATCATCGATAGAGGAGAAGTGAAGATTTGCAAAGTGCACACGGATCTAAATGTTGTCGATCCACTGACGAAACCTCTTCCGCAGCTGAAACATGAGGTGCACACCAGGTCCATGGGTATTCAATACCTGCATGATGCACTCTAGTGCAAGTGGGAGATTGTTAGTGATATGCCCTACAGGCGATCATGAGAGATAATTGTATCACATGTCTATGTTCATGTAGTCATCAGTTCCATGAATAAATGTAATTACTTTGTTCATCAAGTACGACTTGATTGTGATACACAATGTACATTTGATATTATTCTAAATATTCCCTGGTCTCGTATCATTATATGTAACAATAATGTTTTGACCAGCACATGTATTGATTGATCGTAAAGTATCACATACCATAGATATGGAGATATCAAATCAATTATGTGGGCACACGTTAGAGAACATGGGGTTGGATAGACCTACTCCGAGACACTGCTAGATTGTTATCATTAATATGCCATCAGTCTGTAGTCTCAAGTGATAAACCTATATGATCCTTTGACCTAAGATCCTTATTGATTCCCAGCGTGTGTAGTTGTATACTTTGGGGCTATCAAACGCTACTCCGTAAAAGGGTTGTTATAAAGGTAGCTTATGGGTATGCCATGAAACACGACATGGGATGTAAGAGATGAAGATGGGATTTGCCCCTCCTAAATAACGGGAGAGATATCTCTGGGCCTCTCGGTGTGGATAGATTGGAAAAGTGCATGGCCATGCTAATGTGATTAAAGAGTTAATCACATTTTCATCTCCATTACATTGGCGAGTGAATGGGTCGAGCTATCACAAGGATGGCACGCATCTTGCCTTGAGCTTATTTGGTATCGCATGGCAAAAGGATCGGTATAAGAGTATATCAAGGTTAGTGATCGATCACTCTGTGCATTCGGGGACAACATGTCTGCTAGGAACATTGTTGTCTAATAGTGCGAAAAGAGGTTTCGGGGCCATGGCGTTCTTATGAACCTAACGGGTCGCACATTAACAAGGTTGGAACATGCCAAAATGGATTAGGATCCATTAGTGGGTTTCGCTGATATGGATCTGCGGGGACGAGGTTCCTAATGGGCTTCTATCATAGAAGGCCCGTTAGCGTGCGCTCTATATAAAGGGGGCGTGGGGTGGCGCTGAAAAAGGGGTTTTTTCCACCACGAAACCCTAGCCGGCGACTCCTTTCTCCCTGCCAAAACCCTAGCGGTCGTGCGTGTGGTGCTAGCACACCGGTGCATGGCATTCCACCCCTGGACGTGTGGATACTGTAGGGGCGTCATTGCATCTACCTCGACACTAATCGGTGAGAACATCTACTTCCTCTACAACGTTGCGTGCGCGATCGCGAGGAGGAGACGATCAACTCTGGCATCTACTACTGTACTTTGGAGTACGCGGGGACGCTTCAACCACTCTTCTTCCGCTCCTAACGTGCTCCAAGGGTAACAATCCATGATCTCCTACTAGCATAGCCTACGCGTTCCCTTCAGCTACTAGCCTCAAGAAATCAAATGCAAATCTAGAACTCAAAAACGATCCAAGAAACCCTAATTCGGCTTTTCTAGAGAAGCACACTTGCCGCTTAGATTAAAGTTTGAAATCAACTGAATTTGAAAGTTCTCTATGTAATAAATGCAAATTATGTGCAAAGCTTTTGATAGAGCACAAGAACACAAAAATCCATGTTCGTATGCAAATATTATGATCAAAACATCGAACTGGACAAAAATGAAACGATAGGCTATGCGAAGCAAAAATGATCAGCAACTAATGCAAGTAATCGAATGGATCAAAACTTAGCAAAACTCACTAAAATTACAGATTAAACTAAGGGTTTACTTTTGTGGGGCAATTTTTAAAATAGGATTGAAAAATAAAACAACTCTAAGGCTAAAAATTCATCACTACTCAACCTTGCTTTGATACTAAGATGATAAGGGGGTGGCCCGATCTTGTAATGACGAATAAGATAACTTTGACTCATTAACCTGATAAACACTAACGCCTACCACCGTCTTAATATGGCAACATGCGACACATGAATTCGCCCAAGAAAACACTTTGATGCTCATCTACTTGACCATGCAAAAGTAGACATACACTTCCTTTCAATCACTTAGAAGAAGTTGCAAGAACAACGATGATAAATTTCAGATTGTAACTCCCTATTCCAATGGAGGTATTGGAGCACAAGCTATAGAATCAAGAGTATGTCTTTAATATGAAAATTCGTGATTCCCTTTACAATGAAGGGAGTAAACAGATATATACACATGTATATATGAAAGACCATGTGGAGGTCTATACCTTTGTGTGATGAGTAATTGACTGGATTAAAGGTTTATCCAAAAAGTAAAAGACTAGATTAAAGGTTGATCCGATTTGAATTTTAACTTGGAGCATTTTGATAGGTTCCCAACCAAGTCGTGTTTCTTTACTGAGTACTTCTAGCTTCTTGACTAGTTTTCTTCCTCGGCTGAGTGCTAGATGCCGAGTGCTACCAGCCTTTGCTGATGCCTTTGCTGAGTTCCTCTAGTTTTCTGACTAGTTTCTTTGCTAGGTACTGTGTTTGGAGTGGTTCTTGTCTTTGCTAAGCACGTCTAGCTTTCTGACTAGTTTTCTTTCTTTGGTGAAAACCGAGTGCCGAGTGCATCCAGTCCTTGCTACGTGGTTTTAGCTTCTTGACTGGTTTCCTTCTTGGTTGAGTACTATACTGTAGCCAAGGGATCTTGTCAATGACTCAGTAAAGTTGCCAAGAGTTCTCTGTCAAAATCTTTGGGACGCTGTAGTTGTCTTTAGGGCGTTTGGTGTTTAGCTGAGTGGTTAACTAGGTAACTAGCCGAGTGCTTAACCAGGTGATTAGCCAAGTGGTTAACCAGGTGATGAGCCGAATGTTTAGCCATGTGGCTAGCCAAGCGTTTTTAGCTGAGTGGGCTAGAGTATATGGGTTTGTCGATTTGTTGTGATTAAGTTGTGTCTGACTATTTTGAGATAATCAGCAAATATGTTTGTGAGCATTGCTATGTGAAAAGGTTTCCTTGTCTTTGATGGTTGCGAGACTGACGGTCTTTGGGTCATGGTGAGGCGTGTTTGACCGGACTAGGCGAGTCGTCGGAGGTCGTAACAGTTGGGGATCATGGGAAGATGGCCGGAGATGGAGTTCGGGCAAGACAAGAAGGCAAGGAAAGGAGCAGATACTAGCTAGATGCTGCGCAGATCAATGAGGACTGTCGGAGTATAGTCTAGTTGATAGGAATAGCGGGTCTAGTAGTAAGCTTTGAGGGTCATGCAAGAAAGACCCTGTGTTAGCGGGTTTTAGGGTTTCCCCTTGCTGGGTGTGGGTGAGTAGGCTCTTCCTAGCCCTTAGATGAGTCTCTAGGGTTGAGAGCTGCATCTAAGGGTGGTAGGTGGCCTGAGAGTTGTATAAATAGGGGTGGACAGTAGCCTCCCCGGTGTGATAGGTGAAGGATCCCTGAGGGGTTTTAGAGGTTTTGAGTGCTCTGTTGAGTTTTGCTTACTTTTGTTTATGTGGCTGTGTAACCTCCCTTCTAGAAATACGTGTTACCACTCAAAGATTTCAATACTTGCATTTTACTTCCTATCTTTTATATTATACAAGTTACTTTCCGCAATTTAAGTTACGCAAATTTACTTTACGCAAGTTGATTCATCTCCTTCTTCATGCTTTCCTTCTTGCGTCTGTTGCGTTCTTGAGTTGTTGATCTTGTGTTTCTTTTTGTGCAATTTTTGCTTGCTGTGATAAGTTTTCAAGATCTTTCTGTTCTTCAAGATCCCAAGAGCAAGGCTTGAACCGAATCCCTATTCTTTCTGCAGTTCTTGGTGTGCTTTTTCTTCTTGGGCAAAAAGGTCGAAACTTTGAGAATATTCCTAAGGATCGGTTTGAGAATCAAGTTTCTAAGTGTCCCAAGATCATATCTACCATGTTTCTTGGAGTTTTGTTCAGCCGATCAAAAGTTGCTTTATTCTTGTTCTGGGTCGGGTTGTTTGTTCGTAAGGAGTTCTTGAGTATGGTACTTCCACCTACTCCAGAGGGTTACCACCGACTTTCCTTTTCAAGAACCTCATCCTTCTTGCGTAATACTTGTTGTTAGTCTTTTGGAATACTTTGAGCTGGAAAAATTTTGTTGCGACCATTCACCCCCCCTCTGCTCGTCATCTCGATCCTTCAATTCGTACCAGAGCCGATTTTGCTCTTTTCATAGATCTTGACTGGTCTCAAGAGCCATGGCGACAGGCAAGTATTCCACAAAGCCTCCCATTTTATGCGGCATTGATTTTCCTTTTTGGAAATCGAGGATGGAATCATACATCACTGCACAAGGCTTCCTGGTTTGGCAGAAGGTGAAGCTCCCGTATGATGTTCCTGCCGATGAACATGTCACAACCGTAAATATGGGTGATGTGGAGGCAAATGCTAAGGCAAGAAACATCCTCATATAGGAACTTAGCCATAGTGAGTATGACAGGATCTCTCACCTGCGATCCGCTCATGAGATTTCGGTGACCCTCGATGCTTATCATGAAGTACTACCCAAATCAAAACCGTGAGGCAGGATCAACACAAGCATGAGTACAACAAGTTTGAACAACACGCTGGTGAGAGTCTTATCGAGTGTTTCGGTCGATTCACAAAAATTTTGATCAATCTCCGAGCAGTTGGTTGTACATACCCTGAGTCGGACAATGTATGACACTTCTTGACCGCACTCAATCTTCGCATTTAGGAAATGAAAGTGACCACCATCAAGGACACTACCAACTCGTCGACCTTGACTCTTGACGGGCTTTATTCCCGACTCAAGACTCATGAGATCGACGTCATCTCTCGTAAGACGAAATATCAGTTGATGGCCTTGGTCACAGATCCCATTTGTTCCTCTTCTTCAGATTTTGCTAGTAGTCTGTCTCTCTCCGCCCTTTGCGAACTAAGCGATGACCGTCTGGACAAGTTTCCAGAAATTGAGCTTGCTCTCTTAGCTCGCAAATTTTCTCACGCCTACAAGAGGGTGAGGGAGAGGAAGAAAGGAGGTGTGATCACCTGCTTCGAATGTGGTGGCCCCAATCACATTCGAGCAAATTGTCCAAAACTGGAGACGGGCATGAAGCGAAAGTACATTATGATGCCACTACTAATCCAAGGGCCCAGGCAACCTAGCAATGATATCGATGTGTATCTCAAACCATTGGTTGAAGATCTTCTAATATTGTGGAACGATGGTGTACGTGTATAAGATGAGTATAAAAGAGAGAACTTTATCCTACAGGCATTGTTGTTCGTAACCATCAATGATTATCCTGCTCTTGGCAACCTGTCGGGCCAGATGACAAAAGGCTTCAACGGATGCATCTAGTGCTTGGATGATACAGCTAGCCGGTGGCTGAAGAACTGCCAAAAAATGGTTTACATGCAGCATCGTAGGTTCCTCCGCAAGGATCACCCATATCGCAATAATAAGAGAGCTTTTGACGGGACAAAGAAGACTGCCTTAGCTCCGAAGAATCACACTGGGAAACAGATATTTGCCGCCTTAATGGATCTTACAATTATTCATGGAAAGGAGCCGGTATATCTATCCCGAGTTCAGAATCGTGCTCCTTTGTGAAAAAAAGAGATCGATATTTTGGGTCCTACCTTATTGGCGACACACGAAGTTCGACACATAATCGACGTCACGCACATAGAGAAGAACGTGTGTGATAGCTTGCATGGTATCTTCTTGGACATACCTAGCAAAGCGAAAGATACACTCGAGCACGGATGGACCTCGAAGATATAAAACTTCGTGAAGGAGCATCACGAAGAAATGGATCTGAGTAAAAGTGCCTTCCCTCAGCCTGCTACACTCTGAGCAAGAAAGAGAAAATTAGTGTTTGCAAATGCTTGCATGGAGTCAAAGTTCCGTCTTGTTACTCTGCTAACATAAGGAAACTAGTCTCAATGAAAGACTTAAAATTAATTGGTATGAAGTCTCACGATTACCACATGATGATGATACAGATGCTTCAAATTGCAATTAGGGGTGTTCTGCCAGAGAAAGTCCGAGACCCAATTATCAAGTTGTGTTCATTCTTCAGCGCGATTTTGCAGAAGGCCATCGATCCGTTAAAACTAGATAAGCTGCAGGAAGACGTGGTCCACACTCTGTGAAAGAGATATGGATTCTCTTTTTTTGATATTATGGTCCATCTCATTGTTCACATTGTGAAAGAGATATGGATTCTCGGTCCCGTATTTCTACATCAGATGTACCCTTTCGAGATATTCATGGGGGTTATAAAAAATATGTTTGTAACCGACATCGACCAGAAGGCTGCATTGCCGATGGCTGGGGAACCGAGGAGGTCATTGAGTTCTGCATCGATTATATGGATCTCAAACCGATTGGTGTGCCTGTATCTTGGCATAAGGGGAGGCTATAGGGGAAAGGGACACTAGGCGAGAAATTACTACATACTAGCAATCTAGCTTCATTTACACAAGCACATTTTGCAGTTTTGGGACAATCAGTTGTGGTGGCCCCGTATGTCAACATGCACAAGAACATGCTATCCAGAACATACCCAAGGAGGTCAGAGGTTTGGCTCGTGAGAGAGCACAGAGATAACTTCGGCGATTGGTTGCGTAGACACATGATGCATACGGAGACAGACTGCACTCAGTTGAAAGTGTTGCCTCAGGGACCATCAACTACAATTCAGACATTCCAAGGATACAACATAAATGGTTTTACATTTTATATAAGAGCGCAAGATAAAAAGAGCACCAACCAAAATAGCGGTATCCGTATAGATGCCTATGACAGCAATGAAAATAAGCAAACCTACTACGGATTCATAGAAGAGATTTAGGAGCTTGACTATGGACCTTTGAAGGTCCCTCTCTTTCGGTGCCAATGGGTCAGACTTCTAGGGGGCATGAATATCGATAAGTACGGTATTACTACCGTGGACCTCAAACTCATCGGATACAGAGAAGAACCATTTGTACTTGCTAATTCTGTTACACAAATCTTCTTTGTAGCTGACCCAGCTAACAAGGAGTGACACGTGGTTTTTCAAGGAAAAAGAAGGATTGTCGGAGTTGAGAATGTTATTGACGAGGAAGAGTACAACCAATTCGATGAGCTTTCCCCTTTCGGAAAGGACGTTGACCTAAGTATCATGGAAGAGAGTGACAAAGCTACATACATACACCGCGATCATAACGAAGGTCAAATCGTAGCTTAGTTGTAGCAATGAAATGTATGCTTTTTTTTGTACGAATGACATGTTTATTTTCTCATATGTAACAATTAATGTAATATATGCAATAATGGAAATTGAGTTCATGTGGACAAAGATGGTAAGGGATATTTCAATTGAACAGATAAAGCACACTGTGAACACGTGTCAAGTTAAAGAATTTTTGAAGCATTATTTGATTTTTGAAATATTAAAACTATTAACATAGTGAACAATCTAGATTTTTATAATTTTAGAAGTTGATCAAAATTTAGGGAAATATTTAAATAAAATATTGGATGTCCTATAGTATGCCTCCAAAAATTTTCAGATAATTTGGATCAAATTTGATAGGATTTTAAAAATCCCAAAGCACTCAGCCTATGAAATGTAATAAATTGGAAGTTTCAATCATTTCGCCAGAGACCAGCTTATCACTGCCGGGTGTTCATATAACTGACAGTGATATGGATTATCACTGCCGATTGTTCATATAACCGATAGTGATATGGCTTATCACTGCTGGTTTCTTGTATCAACCGTCAGTGATAATAACTATCACTGCCGGGTGTATCTCCAACCGGTTTGTGGATTGGGCCGACAGTATTACTGCCGGTTTGTGGATTGGGCCGACAGTGATAAAAATTATCACTACCGGTTTTATTTATGGACTGGCAGTGATATGCTATCACTGCCAGTTGTTGTGGCGAACCGACAGTGATAGCCAATCCCTATAAATTCAAAGGCCGCGACGTTCTCTCAGTTACCCTAACCTAGCTAGCCGTGCCCAACTCTCTATTGCCTAGTGCCATCGCCTCGGAGCTCCCCGCCACCTCGGCCATCCCCGCCGTCACCACCTTCGTCTCCGTCGCTGCGCCTCCGTCCACCGCCTCGCCATCTCCCCGTCGCTGCCTCGCCTCGCCTCAGGCCATCGTCGCCTCCCCATCCCCGTCACCTCGCCTCCCCACCTCTGCCATCCCCGCCGCCTCGGCCATCTTCGACCGCCACCGCCTTCGTCCACTGCCACTTCCGCTGAAGGTAGAAGGCCGCACAGGATTAAACTGTTGGATTTGGTTGTTGCTTGGATTCGGATCACTTTCATGTGTGTGGTATTACATTGCATATACTGATATGTGAATAGTGAATATGATGTGATTTTGGTCCTCATGGATGCACTATATATGTTTGTTCTTGACAGATGTATACATGTTTTTTAAATATTGCTTTGGAAAGGGATGTGTATGAATGAAATTATTGCTATAGAAATCTCATGGTTGTATTGAGTGTGTAGAAATTTTAATGTAGTAATGCTTGCAGTTGCTTTAACGGTAACAATTTTAATGTAGTATTGTTGTGTAGAAATAGCTTCATCTAAGGTCCACATCTTTTTGTTCGGTTCACTATATGTGACTAAGTAGTTTTTCTTTTCGTGACTACATATGATAGAAAGCTTATAGTCGCAATGAGTAAGGCCAATTATGAATACTCACAGTGATCATGCTTGCATTTAACGGTAGCAATTTTTAGGCGTTGTGTCTTTTAAATATTTGTATGTGTCCCTGAAATATGTATGTGTATAAAGATGACTTAGGGCTTCAGTGCATAGGATGTTGTTTTGTAAAGAGAAGTGTATGTGTATTATTTGTAGATACGTTCATTAGTTTCTCGATTTGTTGGCAAAGGTTTCAATATAGCTATCTTAGAACCTGAGATGTGTTACCAAATTCATGTTTCCAAGAAGCGACTATTTTTGAACTTGTGATGCTTGATGCTTGATGCTTGTGGGATACAGAATGTTTGATGTGGCGCTCCTTCTATGTTAGAATATTTGGGATGATGCTAAGAGATGCTAATCAACCTTTTGGGATACAGAATGTTTGATGATGCTAAGAGATGTATATTACGCTCTGAAAATTTATGAAACTGTTGTCAATTCTTATTTAGATAGATGTTTCCAATAGTATGTTTATTGCCATGTCAATTCTTCTAAGAATAGAGATTGCTTAGTGTGGCATTGTTAGGAGTTTTGGTACTTTTGGTAAAACTTATGCACTTTTAATCTCCTATGTATGTGTATATATCCTGTGTATGTGTATGTTTACATGTTCTTAAAATATGTACTTTTGGTAAATCTCCTATATATGTGTATATATCTTGTGTATGTGTATGTCTACATGTTCTTGAAATATGTACTTTTGGTAAATCTCCTATGTATGTGTATGGCTTAAGAACCCGTCTGCACAAATGCTTATTTGTACAAAGCGGGTTCTTATGCTCCCTGCACAAATTCTATTTGTGCGGTAGGTGGTTACAAGCACCCTTTGCACAAATAGCATTTTCACAGTTGTGAACTTAAGCCGTCACTTTGTACAAACTGCATTTCTTCATCCGGTTTCTTAGGCAAAGATGAACTCGCGCTTCCAGGTACTCCTCACGATGCTCGTCGGGAGCGAAGGTACTGCATATGTAAGAAATTATATGCGCAAATGGTTGTTGTCTGGCCAAACTCATAGCATCTGCAACAGCATCTTCAATCTCACAAATAATAAAGTCTTGAATGTCGAATGGGTTGTGAGATAGGATCGAATAAAGTAGTCACTGCTGCAAACTAGTGATCGTCTCGGCATTCCCAATCCTCGGCAACAGTGACTTCCTCAAAGCCATGTGGACGCCTTTGCCTCGAGAGTGAGGCGGTGCGGATGGCGAAGGATCAACGAGGAACGGCCGCTGGAGCGAAAGTGAATCTGGTCATCCATCGGGAAACACCCTCCGGCCTTAGCACGACGAGGCAGTGTGCTGTCTGCGTACACCACCTGATAAACGCCGACGGCCTTTGCAGCAACCTTTGCTCCATTGCCGACGCGAATCTCCAACTCACCACTCTCGCAATCTCTAATCCTCCTTAGCCCCTGCAACGATTTGTATGTATGAATCATCGAACCGGTATCAAATACCCATGATTCGGCAGGACAAGTTGCAAGATTAATTTCTATAACAATAATACCTTTAGAAGCTGGAACATTTCCATTCTTCTTGTCTTCCGGGTACCTTTTGCAGTTCCTCTTCCAATGCCCTTTACCCTTGCAGTAGTGGCATTTGTCAGAAGCACCTGGGCCAGCCTTAGGCTTCGGCTTTGGTTCTTGGATCTTATCCTCACCATTGCTTTTAGCCTTGCGCTTCCTCTTCTTATCCTTCCGAACCATCATCATATGATTAGTGCCCTTTTTAATGCCCTCTTCTGCTGTTTTGAGCATCCCATGCAGCTCGGCCAGGGACTTCTCCAGGCTGTTCACATGATAGTTCAAGATGAACGGCTCAAAGCTCGGAGGGAGCGACTGGAGAATCACATCTGTGGCCAACTCTCGGTTCAATTCAAAACCAAGCTTTTCTAGGCTCTCAATATAACCAATCATCTTGATAACATGAAGACTAACGGCTCCACCTTCTTCCAGCTTGCATGCAAACAGGGCTTTGAATATTGAATATCTTTCAGCCCTAGCTTGGTTCTCAAACATGCTCTTGAGGCCCTCGATCATATCGTAAGCATCAGATGACTCATATTGCTTCTAAAGCTCAGAGTTCATCGTAGCAAGCATGAGACAACTAACATCAAGTGAGTCATTAGTGTGCTTCTCATAAGCACGCCTATCAGTAGCAGAGGCATTATCAGTCTGTTCTTCAGGACAGGGCTCCTCTAGAATATATTCCTTTTTCTCTTGCTTGAGAACAATTCTTAAGTTACGATACCAATCCATAAAATTCATCCCGGAGAGTTTCGCTCTCTCCAGAACCGACTGCAAGTTAAAACCATTTGTGTTAACAGCATTAGGTGTCATCTACAATAGAAATAAGCAAAGTTTCAACACTATGTTCATGTTAATCTTCTATTAAACAAATTTAATAAAAGAAGCTCCTACTAAGATCACTTTCCCTCTAGCGATCTCGATAGGACAAGATCCATATTCATTAAAGTTCGGGTGAGACTTGTCTGCACCGCTTGAACCTAGTGACATAGGTAGGCAACACCTTGCCAATCACAACATATGTGACTCTTGCTTGTTGGGGTGGCATCATATGCCCCGGCTCCCAACCCGACGCCCCAAAGTCCCAAATCCTATTTGGATGACTCTGATAAACAAACCAATACTATTCATGTGAGTGCACAGGTTAGGCTACACTCACCCTATTGAACAAGGAAGAGGACGGCACCCCTGACTTGTCAAATGCTTATTCGTCAACGTACAAGACAATAGGCGCATCTATTGGAAGGGCATCTAACTTTTAATTTTTTCGAGGGAAACTATTCAATCAGGTTACCATATTAACCACACATGATGTGAAAGAATAGCAAAGTAAGGTAAAGCATCACAGATAATCACATTAAACTGTGAACTAGTATGGCCCATGAAGTGGCGATCACTATCTCCATGACCATCCTTGTCCATCGGGCCACCAAGGTTGAAGCCTCCATAAATCTGTACTATACTACTACACATAGCAGCTAGATACAAAATTAAATGAGAATTCATAGCATCACATGTCGGCACACAGGCCGTTATACAACAAGAGACAGCCTTCAGCTGCAATTAACCATGACATGCAGGTCATGAAAATAACAACCATGCATCACATACACAAAGGGTCCATACTATTCACATTATTCCCTGCAAAAACAAGTTAGGCGTAGAATCATATTCTAGTCCACGATGTGAACCAGTTTTAGATTAATATTCAGTCTACATTCACAACGGCGAACTGTGCAGGGAACGTAGATCATATCTACGAAAGCGCTATGAAAATTCCAATCTGGCTAATCATATCAAGCTGATTGCCGAGCCATCAGCATGCCTCAATTTTCAAAAGACCGATCATATTGATCCAGTGCGCGAGGTCCCCTTGAGAAGACGGCAACCACATGGGACCTCGATCTGTTGGTCCGATCTGTTCGACGCACGCGCATCCCCGATGGTGTTACCAGCCAGTAGGGGATTTGTGCAGCTCGAATCTGAAAGGAAACAAACTAATCTTTTTGATTGCGTGGAGCCATCAACTCATACCTCTACCCCAGAACTACCGATTGATCCAATCGACCCATGAACAACGGCCGCATATCACTATATGCGCCTGATCCAGATCCAATACAACTCATGATCGGCTTTGATACCACTAAAGGGGGAACGCGGAGGCTACGCTAGCTTGAATTCAAAATTTTCTACCGCGAACACCCAGAATCACATGCAAGTAGAGGATCACGGATCGTTACCCTTGACACGCAGGAGCAACGAAAGCAGAGTCGCGCGCGTAGAGGAAGTAGACGTTCACGCCCCGATCAACTCCGAGCAGGTCACGGCGTGGTCGGTGAGCAGGTCGTCGAGGTCGCTGAGTAGATCGTCGTAGTCGGCTAGCAGGTCGTCGAGGTCGCTGAGCAGATCGTCGTGGTCGGCGAGCAGGTTGTCGAGGTCGTCGAGCAGATCGTCGTGGTTGGCGAGCAGGTCATCGAGCCAACCAAATAGCGCATCCGCGTATGGCAGTGCCTCTAGCGGTATCCACACGTATCGAGCAAGAACGCTGTGCGGGGTGTGCTAGCACCTCGCCGCACAGCTAGGGTTTTTGGGGAGCAGGAAGGGAGCACGGTGGCTAAGCATGGTCAGGGCTCAACTTATCTGCACACACGCACCACCATTGGCCTCGCCTTATATAGACGCACTAGTGGGCTTCAACCCACTAGGGTTTTACCTCCTATGTGGATCATATCCGCGTGCAAAACCCATTAAACAGTTCCAACCCGTTAAGTGTGTGACCCGTTAGGTTCAGTGCAAGTCGGTCATGGATTCGGAAACTCCTTTTCAACCCACAGATCAATAGCGACACCTAGCAGTACGTATTGACCCCCAAATGCGCAGAATACTTTATTCGACTGAACCTTTGATACATCGCATATACCGATCCCTTTGCCATACGATACCAGTTAAGCTCAAGGCGAGATACGTGCCACCCTTGTTAATAGCTCGACCACTTCACTCGTCAATGTGATGTATATAATACCATGACTAACTCCTTAGTCACTTTAGCACGGCTGTGCACTTTTTCCTCTCCGTCCACACGAAGGGGCCCAAAGGTATCTCTCCCGTTATCTAGGAGGGGCAAATCCCATCTTGATCAATCACACCACTGGCAATGTTTCGTGGCATACCCAGTAGTCACCTTTATAATTACCCTGTTACGGAGTAGCATTTGATGACACCAAAGCATACAAGTCCGCATGCTAGATATCCATGATGATCTCAGGTCTAAGGACCATATAGGCGTACCACTCGAGACTATACGCTGATGGCATTTTATAAGATAACAATCTCGCAGCATCTCGAAGTAGGTCTGTTCGACAACCCATGTCCTCCAACATGTGTCCACATTATTGGTTTGATATCTCCATATCAATGTTATGCGAAACATTACCATCAACCAATCAATGTGCTGGTCAAATCACTACCGCTCCTCGTAGTGATATGGACCAGGGACTCATTTAGAATAATGTCACTATAACGACGTGTTTCGGAACCAAGTCACACTTAGTGAACAAAGTCATGACATTAATTCTTGGAACCGATAAGCAAAGTTATCATAAGTACATGAACAAAGATGTTTGTATAATCATCCAATGATTGACTTAAGGGCATATTCCCTACATAGGGTTCCTTGAGAATTAGCACCATCCCTTGGATTCAGTGATTGCTTCTTGGTTAGCTCATCCAACGTCCTCCACAGCGCATTGAACTTCCTCCACTGGTTCTGTTTGCACAGCCGCTTGAACATGTTCATAAGCTCCTTGTTCCTGAACTAACGAAAAAAATTAGCACCCATGTGCCTCATGCACCACCTGCTCTTATGGTTTGGCCACCTTGCTGCTCCCACGACGTCAGACCCTTATTGCATATCCACGATCGCCCTTAGTAACCCTGCATGTCAGTCATGGATGACACA